>CM038795.1:213360864-213807453 GCA_021764765.1 Vicia sativa
GAGTGTTTTGGTTGATTGGGGTTAGACTTGACGGTTCCTCTAGACTAAGAAGGGTGAACTGTAAACTTTTACAAATAAACACATGACGACTTAGATGCGAAGTTCCATAACTTTGACCAGACTTGGGGTTTTTTCCGATGGCAAAATCAGTACTACAAAAATTGCATGCAGCTCTTTCAACTCCATCCTTTCCTTTGCCGATTTTAGTGAAAATAATCCAAAGTGTTGACAATGTTTCCTTACGAGTTTCATCTTGATCTTGTGCATACTCACTCATATCCATAGACTCCATACTATAACAAAAAGAAACATGTGTTATGACATGGTTCCATGTTAGAAGTAGATAGATAAACAAAATATCATGCAGAATAGTTGAAAAATTAAACTAAAATTAAAGTGCTTTAAAGAGTAAAGTCTGAGAACATGCACGTTATTGGCCTTTGCAATGGCTACTTGTGCCTATAACAAGTTATATCTTCTATTACAAGTTCTGCAAATAGAAGCAACACAACACGTATAGAAATTGTTAACATTAATTATTCTATAAGTAATATAGATATTTGAGAAAGAATTATCAATTATTTTTCCATAATTAAACATGTCAATTAGTGTATATTTTTTACATGTCAATTGTCATACCATATACTTTTAGATAAAAGAAAAAAAGTCTCATATCTGTCTCAATTTATATGACCTTTGAAATAACTCTACTTAGACCTGTTTTGAAAGGTGTAATCCAACCGTATGAGTTGAAACATTAAATACTAAATATTTAGAAGAATGTTGATGATTTGATACAAGGGTGCTAAAAAACTCTATAACCACTAACATTTGTATTAGTAGTATATGAAAATCTCTACTCTTTTATTTTCTTGCATATCAACACGACAAAAAACATTAGTATATCTTTCTTCTGTGTATATGCATGTTTTTAAGCATAGGAAGAAAAAGCTGAACATGTTGCATAAGATAGGATTCTATTGAAAACAAATTCAGATTACATAAATTGTGTGACAATTACCTATTTTCAGGAGAAAAGAAGAAAGTGGGTATTCGGGAGCCTAAAGAACAGGAGATTTCCTTTAATTGAAGCACGGCCGCCGTTAAAAGAAACACGGTTAAGTGAAGCTGAAGAAGAACACAACAGGCATGCTTTAACAGTAGTTAAGTTCCAATCTGTCCATCAATGTAAAGGAAAACAGGAAGAAGTTAAGCATGATAATGGTTCTATATCCACACACAAATGCAAGAAGGATACTCTAATTTCCACAGTTATATAATGATACATAAATAAACTAAATTAGTCATATATTTCAAAATACCATCTCGGAACAAGGATACTCGCTCCTTAATGCAAAACAGGAGGCTAAAATATATCTGTCATGATACTTGTTCAAATAGCACACAGGAACAACTGAACAAGATCGTGGCAAGATAACATTAAAAATGGAAATTGCAAAAGCTATCAGCCTATCAGAATTATCATCGCCCTGCCAAAGATTACGAAGAAGCAATAATTTCCACAGTTTTTCCATCAGACCCTTCAAACCCTTTAGGTATAGCAATTCAAGACAACAACAGTTTTTCACATAGTTTTTGGCTAACATGCTATCAGAAAAGAAGTTTTCTCCACAAGAGCACCAACAAATGGTCCATGTTTTGGAACCAAAATTCCAAAAACAAACGCTCCAAACATGGCATGAATTCCAATTGCATCTGTGACAAACCAAAATTCCAGAACAGCAGCTAATGTAGCACATATGTATAACTCATCCACCGGCTCACCTTCATGGCATTGTTGGGCCATCCATTTGAAAAACAGCATAATCCTCCTTCACCACCTAATCCTCCTTCACCATATACTATCAGTCCTTGCTTACACGATGCTAAGAAAGTAAGTAAACCTATAAATATGTTTTCTCTAAGTTGCTAGCTATTGAGGCATTTACACAAACAACTTATGAGTGCACATAATATGCAGAAATATAAATATAAAAGAAGACCCAGGTGAAAAAATTGGACTATTGATAAAAACCCATGAAAAAATTCCTCTAAGTTGCTGTTGATTTCTACACAATGAAGATTGAGATGAAAATGGAAGTGAGAAATGGAGAAAGAAGAGCACCTTTGTTATATGATGGAGAAAATTCAACGGCGGCGCAGTGGAGTTGACGGCGGCAGCAACGGTGGCGGTGAAGCTTTGCTCAAGAGATGAATGGCGGCAGCAACGGTTCAATGGAGATTACCGTGAAAACTATGGAGATGAATGTTTTTGAAATAAAATAAGGGCCCTTCAATGGGGCCAAAAAAAAATAGATTAAGTAAAGGGCTTAAAATTTTGGGGCCTAAAATAAATATTAATAATAGAGGGCTTAATATATTAGGGCTTTAATAGGGTTTAATATTTGGGGCTTTTTAATATGGGGCTTATTTGACAGCTCTACACAACGTCAAAAAACGAAAAAATTATAATAGAGGAAATTTAGAATGAAAATCTTACTTGTGGCCAGTATTATATGGTAAAAAGAACAATTTTTCTGTATCTTTGCTGGCCATAAATAAACGAAGTACAAACGCTATTACTTCATCTGGTTTTGAGATGATTGACCCTGCGTGGACAAAGTTGGGATTTATGAAAGCGAATTTGGATTCCAATCCACGTGGGCGAATCAACTTGTCATACAGAAACCTTAAATAAAATTATCATTAACATTAATTATTCATTGAAATGAGTAAATAAATTCTTCAATTAATTAAACAAAGTTGAATGGAGTATACCTGATGTATGTATTGATAACAGCGACGCCTAATGTCAAGTGTCCAAAAACTTGTTTCAAATCCTCCTTACCAATTGTTGTCATGCCTTCAGAACCATAAATCCCTTCATCCAGGGCTATAAGACTAGTACTGTAACGCCCTGTTTTAATTAATATTAAATTATATTATTATTTTTGAATTATCGTTTGACGATTGTTTTGACAACGAAAATAATTATATTAATCGGTATATTTATTAATATATTTAGCGACGTTCTGTTCGGTTCGATAAAATATTTTTCGGACCGATATTTAGTTTCCCGGAATTAAATTAACAAATTAAGTCAGTAAGATAATTAGATGTTATATTTAGTGTATTAAGAATAGTTGAGGGGCATGTGAGCAATTTATTTAAGTTTGGCTAGTAAGACATGTTATATATATATACCATTTTCCTCCACCTTTCCAAACATAACACCAAAAACACCAAAGTTGAGAAGTTGGAGAAAAAGTTAGGGTTTTGGTTAAGGAAGAAGAAGAGCAAAGCTTGACTTGAAGAATCATCTTGGATACCCAAAGCTTGCTAGGTAAGGGGTTTGATTTCCATTTCATTTAGTTAGGGTTTGATGGATTTTAGTTTGATTTGAGGAAAAATTGATAGATGGTTTGTAGAGTTGTGTTGGGTGACTATTGTTGGGTTTAGAAGATTTGAACTTGGTGTAGAAACTATAAGTATTGTTGTTAGTGTTGTGGTATTTGGATTGTAGAATGAAAATTGGAATAGAAATAGAAATGCTAATGAAAATAGGAAGAAGATATAAGTTAAACAAAATGTATGGAAATGAGGAAACTGTATATTAAAGTTTGCAAAAAAATAAAATAAAAAAATGGAAATGTGCAAAACCAAAAAAAATACGTAGGAATGGAAATATAAAGCAAGTGGAAGAACAAGGGGGACGGTCACCCCATTTGTGGGGCCCACGCCTCCAATTTATATACATAAATGTGAAGAGAAACGACATTTTGCTTTGTTTCTATTTTACTGTCATGAGATTTTTTTACCTGCATAATTATTGAAAATGGCTATGGTTTTTCTCATTATGCCAAATTCAACCTAGCAACCCTTGGCACCTATAAAATATAATTAGGGGTTAAGATAGCCGATTAAATTTAGAATCCGATGATGTTCCGATTTTTCGATTTCGGTAATTTCGACGACGGAGCAAGTTGCTCCGAATTCAACGAAAATTTACGTGCTAGCTAAGTTTGACGTGTAGAACGTAGTGGTGAAGTTAGTTTTTAGAAATTATGAGTTTTTACGAGACGACCCGAAATAGGTCAATTTACGGTAAAATTGAATCGGACGGTGTTTAGTAGATTTAAGGTACGTATGGACAATCCGATTTCGACGTCGACGATTATGATTAATACCGGTTATTAGGAATTACTTTCGCGACGATTATTGACGTTTTGACTATTTTTCCATTTTCGGAATTTAGTGAATTAATTAATAACGATGCGGTGTTAATAAACGTAAGTTTTGCGACGGTGTATTTATTAAAGAATACATGTTGATATGCAATGTGATGATTAAATTGAGGTTGTTAATAAATGCTTCCGATTTGTGAATGCATGACTTTTGATGAATTTATTAGTGATGTTTGCATAATGCAATTATGATGCGATGATATATTTATCATGTTTTGGATAAATTATGGCGATGTGGGCTTTATGCCAATTTGGATGAGCGATGATGTTGTTTTTGTGTTGTGTTGTTTTATTGTCGAGTCATATACATTGCATAAGCGAAGAGGGCTTTATGCCAAGCGATGATGGCTTTTATGCCGAGCGAAGATCGGCTTTATGCCAAGTGTCCCTAATTACGGACAAAGCGATGGGTACCACATGCATAACATAGTCGTGTCTCATGGAGTCGGTTATGTTTATGTTTGAATTGTTTGGCGTTGGGTTTTATTGATTGATGGATGATATTGAATTGCGATGATATATTTTGTGATGATGTTGTGATGATGGGCTTTATGCCAAAAGCGATAATGGGCTTTATGCCAAAAGCGAAGATGGGCTTTATGCCAAAAGCGAAGATGGGCTTTAGCCAATTTGTGATGATTTATTATATTGCTTATATTACTAGCATTATTCAATGTTGTCGGTTGATGTTGTGTTTAAGACTACCGTATTAATTAGTGATGTATTAGTTTGTGACGATTTCGTGGTGACGGAGGGTTATGTGTTGTTGCGACGTTTTATGCCGATGAGGCTATGGTGATAAGGTGTAGATTATACACATTAGGATGACGAGTAAAGTAAGTGAGTTTTGTTT
Organism: Vicia sativa; assembly: GCA_021764765.1. Taxonomy (NCBI): domain Eukaryota; kingdom Viridiplantae; phylum Streptophyta; class Magnoliopsida; order Fabales; family Fabaceae; genus Vicia; species Vicia sativa. The sequence continues at coordinate 213,365,962 of CM038795.1, forward strand.
ATGTGTTGGAATTACACTTATTAATCTATAACCTTTATAATTCCGAAACTACATATATATATATATATATATATATATATATATATATATATTATCATGCCTTTAATTATATGTTTTGAGTATCTCACCCTTTACTTGTTTCGCCCTATATATTGGTAACGTTATGAAGACGGAGTTTTAGCTCAGTCGGTGTCGCGCCGATACGTAGCACTAATATTTATGTTGTCCGTTGTCGTTCTTTTGATGTTATTCCTTTATGTATAAGAATTATATCTTTATGAAAACACGATTTATTAAGGAAGTTTAATAAAGAAGATGTTTTGATGTTTATGAATCAAATTATGTTTTCCTGCTATGTATAGATATATACTTTAAAACAAATTGTTTAAAGTGAGTTGCTTTTGAAGGTATGCCAAGATTTACTTTGTGAAATTTTAAATTACTCGATTTTTGGTATATAAAACCTTGGGTAGATTTGGGGTGTTACATAGTGGTATCGTCGTTTGTATCGTGTGTGCATATGTGTTGTATTATTTTGTTTCCGAGAGAAATTTGTTTTCAAGTGGACTTCTTGGTGGCGCTGGGCTTGGAGTTGGAGCCTCAAGGTGTTACACTTTAGTAACTTGAAAAAAGATTGGTAGAGATGGTTTATGTCACCATCATGATTGTCATTGTCTATTGGCAAATTGAGGGACCGATCATCCTTAATCTCTTGTTGATAGTAGTCGGAAATTGTTGGGATAGACTTGTCTTGCCAACTTAATATGTGTTGGTTGTATGGTTACTTAGTTGTGAGCGAATTTGGATTTTGATGTTGAACAAGAATTCTGGTAAGCAAGCTTCGTGTTGTGATTCTTCTGAAGCATATTGTGAAGATGTAAGTGAATTACCGCAGTAGTGCGAGGTGAAGTTTTGATGGATTTAGTTTTTGGAACTAGTTGTGATTCGAAGTATCCTTAAGGGATGTTTGTTCTGAGTTAGTGTTGAAGAGTCCACTTGAAGATTGGTTTGAGTAGAGTTTGTTCATTCGAGCGGGTTACCGTGGAGTGCTACCGTTGTGTGGATCGAGAAGAGAAAAGGTTGCCCGAGTTGGTGTGTTGTTTGCAGTCAAGGAACGAAGTGGATGTCGAGGACGAGTGTCTACTTCCGAGGATTGATATTTGGATGAATCATCATTTGAGTTTTGTGTTTAGTGAGGGTGATGCGATGTCTGGCTGTCTACGGATTAGTGTAAGGGTCGAAGATGCTTAGGCAATGCTTTTCAAGATAGTGCTTAGTTCTGGCGAGTATTTGTTGATGTCGTTAGTGTGGCTGGTGTGTCAGGTGTGATTTTGGTATGTTCAGACAGTACTCTCATGAGTAGTTGTAAGAATTAGTTCGTGTTCATGGATATTAATTGGTTCACATCAAGTTAAGGAATTGTGGCAAGCATTCGAGCTTTGCGTTATCAGTAGTGAAGTTTGATCAGCGCATGGCTAGTATTCTAAAGAGAGAATTTTGAACTGATTGGACGTGAGTGCTTTAAGTAAGTGACTTAGACGGTGATATTTTGGACAATTCCGCGAGGATTTATTTTGTATCTCGTAGAAGACTTCAAGGAGTTATTTCAGGGCTTAGAAGTCCCTTTGTTTTGAATGGTTAACTTTGTGAGTTTGACGGAAGATCTTTTTACAAGTTGGTATTAATCGTGGGTATTTTGACTCGAGATGGTTGAGTCGCTTTTTGGACTTCGCAATGGTAAGCGAATTTGTTTGAGCCAGTGGAAAGTTTAGCGAATGCTTTGATTTTGGTTTTGTTTTGTACTGAGGAACCTTGTGCGGTGTATTATGATATTTTATTTTGGACGTGAGATGTATTTCGCAATGGAGTTGGAAAAGTGTATTGCTACCTTGGAGCGATTTGATTTTTCATAAGGAAGAATTGTCGGACTTGTGAGTTAGAGGTTGATGCTGTTGTGATCGTTTGGAACCTTATAGGTGCAGATGTTAACGACGAGTAGATTGGAATTGTTGAAGACAATTCAAGTTGGGTACGATCTATAAAGAGACTTCGTCTGTTGTGGAGTTTAGTAAGTTGGTATCGCGGATAACCCAAGTATGTATGATTTGGGATTTGTTATTTTGAAGAATGTTGCATGGTTTTTTTGGGACGCTTGTTGAGACTAAGCTCAGAAGGTTATTAAGGATTTGTTCGCTACCAACATATGGATTTTGTTGAATACTAATAGCCGTGTTGAATTATTGGTTTGTGACTAAGATAAGTCTTGAGGGTAAGGAATTTTGTGATGGATGGTAACCACAGGTACCTTAAGATGATTGATGTTTTATAAAGGAGGATGTTCTATTGTGACTGAAGTCGGCCGCGACAGTGTTCGTGTTGGATTCTGTAAATTTTATGTTGTGGTTCTAAGTTAAACTTGTTTCGTAATTTCAGTAGTATGAGACGACGTTGATGGGTTGAGTTCTTGAGAGAGTGTTTTGGTTTGAATTACCACTTTTACAGATTGAAAGTGATGAAAGGTGTTTCGAGTAAGAACTGTGTATTGATCATTGCGACAATGCAAGGATGGTGATTACTTTTTACATAATTTGGGAATTGTTATAAGAGGAGACTTTGTTGAAGTCAAGTGTATACGTCGAAGTTTCACAAGTGGAATATTTGGACAGTATTGGAAGAGGTCAAACTATGTCGTGTATTATAGAGGACCAATGGACGTTGATCAATCAAGAATGAAAGAGTGACTCTTCGAGTTGACAAAGTTGATGTTGCGAGGTGTCTTGATGGGAATACGCTTTGAACTATCCGTTTTGAGTAATTGTGAAGTTGAGGTTTAACCAAGTTGTTTTACGGTTGGCATCTTATACATTAAGGTGACGCAACATGGTTTAGATATCAAGCATTGAATTGTTAGCCAGTATGCGAGATTGTTGGTTTTAGACTAGTGAAGTTATAGTCGCAAGTCGTCTGTTTAAACCCTAGAGTGGGTAGTGCATCACTGTCTGTTATGTTTGAGTAACTTGTTTTGTTCAAGGGTTGTACGTTGGTAATCTACAAGGATGATGTGACCTTGTGATTTTCGGAATGAGAGCGGTAGCTGCAAGTGTAGTTCTTGAGTTCGTGCTTATGTGTGAGTGAAGGCATCTTTTTCGTGGTTGCGTAGCACGCGTGGTTTTATCCTTTTCTGATTGTTTCAGTCTTGGTTTGTATAACAATTTTGTTGTTTAGTTTTAGCGACGGTGACGGCGTTGTGTTGTAGGACTTTATGTTCCTATCTTTGGTGACTCGTTTTCGAGGTGTCGGTTCGAGTGTGTGGCTAATTCTATGGTTGAGACATTAGGATAGTATCGATCTTGTTTGTTTGGTTCTCGAGTGAACCGGTGTGTTTACAGCTTGTTTAGTTGTTGGGTACTAGGTGGTTGTCGAGTGCATTGTATGGGCTTTGCATCTCGGTATGGTTGTTCTTGTCTAGACGTTGTGGTTAGGGAGATACCCTTCTGTTTGGTGTATTTTGTATGTTGTTTAATTGACGCGAGGATTTGGTGGACGAATGCGTAGGCATGTCTCGTATTGTTCGTTTTGGTCAAATTTCGAGGACGAAAAGTTTATAAGTGGGGGAGAGTTGTAACGCCCTGTTTTAATTAATATTAAATTATATTATTATTTTTGAATTATCGTTTGACGATTGTTTTGACAACAAAAATAATTATATTAATCGGTATATTTATTAATATATTTAGCGACGTTTTGTTCGGTAAAATATTTTTCGGACCGATATTTAGTTTCCCGGAATTAAATTAACAAATTAAGTCAGTAAGATAATTAGATGTTATATTTAGTGTATTAAGAATAGTTGAGGGGCATGTGAGCAATTTATTTAAGTTTGGCTAGTAAGACATGTTATATATATACCATTTTCCTCCACCTTTCCAAACATAACACCAAAAACACCAAAGTTGAGAAGTTGGAGAAAAAGTTAGGGTTTTGGTTAAGGAAGAAGAAGAGCAAAGCTTGACTTGAAGAATCATCTTGGATACCCAAAGCTTGCTAGGTAAGGTGTTTGATTTCCATTTCATTTAGTTAGGGTTTGATGGATTTTAGTTTGATTTGAGGAAAAATTGATAGATGGTTTGTAGAGTTGTGTTGGGTGACTATTGTTGGGTTTAGAAGATTTGAACTTGGTGTAGAAACTATAAGTATTGTTGTTAGTGTTGTGGTATTTGGATTGTAGAATGAAAATTGGAATAGAAATAGAAATGCTAATGAAAATAGGAAGAAGATATAAGTTAAACAAAATGTATGGAAATGAGGAAACTGTATATTAAAGTTTGCAAAAAAATAAAATAAAAAAAAATGGAAATGTGCAAAACCAAAAAAAATACGTAGGAATGGAAATATAAAGCAAGTGGAAGAACAAGGGGGACGGTCACCCCATTTGTGGGGCCCACGCCTCCAATTTATATACATAAATGTGAAGAGAAACAGCATTTTGCTTTGTTTCTATTTTACTGTCATGAGATTTTTTTTACCTGCATAATTATTGAAAATGGCTATGGTTTTTCTCATTATGCTAAATTCAACCTAGCAACCCTTGGCACCTATAAAATATAATTAGGGGTTAAGATAGCCGATTAAATTTAGAATCCGATGATGTTCCGATTTTTCGATTTCGGTAATTTCGACGACGGAGCAAGTTGCTCCGAATTCAACGAAAATTTACGTGCTAGCTAAGTTTGACGTGTAGAACGTAGTGGTGAAGTTAGTTTTTAGAAATTATGATTTTTTACGAGACGACCCGAAATAGGTCAATTTACGGTAAAATTGAATCGGACGGTGTTTAGTAGATTTAAGGTACGTATGGACAATCCGATTTCGACGTCGACGATTATGATTAATACCGGTTATTAGGAATTACTTTCGCGACGATTATTGACGTTTTGACTATTTTTCCATTTTCGGAATTTAGTGAATTAATTAATAACGATGCGGTGTTAATAAACGTAAGTTTTGCGACGGTGTATTTATTAAAGAATACATGTTGATATGCAATGTGATGATTAAATTGAGGTTGTTAATAAATGCTTCCGATTTGTGAATGCATGACTTTTGATGAATTTATTAGTGATGTTTGCATAATGCAATTATGATGCGATGATATATTTATCATGTTTTGGATAAATTATGGCGATGTGGGCTTTATGCCAATTTGGATGAGCGATGATGTTGTTTTTGTGTTGTGTTGTTTTATTGTCGAGTCATATACATTGCATAAGCGAAGAGGGCTTTATGCCAAGCGATGATGGCTTTTATGCCGAGCAAAGATCGGCTTTATGCCAAGTGTCCCTAATTACGGACAAAGCGATGGGTACCACATGCATAACATAGTCGTGTCTCATGGAGTCGGTTATGTTTATGTTTGAATTGTTTGGCGTTGGGTTTTGTTGATTGATGGATGATATTGAATTGCGATGATATATTTTGTGATGATGTTGTGATGATGGGCTTTATGCCAAAAGCGATGATGGGCTTTATGCCAAAAGCGAAGATGGGCTTTATGCCAAAAGCGAAGATGGGCTTTAGCCTATTTGTGATGATTTATTATATTGCTTATATTACTAGCATTATTCAATGTTGTCGGTTGATGTTGTGTTTAAGACTACCGTGTTAATTAGTGATGTATTAGTTTGTGACGATTTCGTGGTGACAGAGGGTTATGTGTTGTTGCGACGTTTTATGCCGATGAGGCTATGGTGATAAGGTGTAGATTATACACATTAGGATGACGAGTAAAGTAAGTGAGTTTTGTTTATGTGTTGGAATTACACTTATTAATCTATAACCTTTATAATTCCGAAACTATATATATATATATATATATATATATATATATATTTTATCATGCCTTTAATTATATGTTTTGGAGTATCTCACCCTTTACTTGTTTCGCCGTTACCTATATATTGGTAACGTGCAGGTTATGAAGACGGAGTTTTAGCTACTGTTAGTCGAGTCGGTGTCGCTCTGATACGTAGCACTCGGGGGGAATATTTATGTTGTCTGGTTGTCGTTCTTTTGATGTTATTCCTTTATGTATAAGAATTATATCTTTATGAAAACACGATTTATTAAGGAAGTTTAATAAAGAAGATGTTTTGATGTTTATGAATCAAATTATGTTTTCCGGCGATGCTATGTATCTGAGATATATACTTTAAAACAAATTGTTTAAAGTGAGTTGCTTTTGAAGGTATGACGCCTCAGTATTTACTTTGTGAAATTTTAAATTACTCTGATTTTTGGTATATAAAACCTTGGGTAGATTTGGGGTGTTACAAGTACCACCTTGCGAAATAGTTGTGAAGCTTATATATGTCTGAAGGCACGACCTATATTGTGAAGTAGTTTTCTTTCTAGCCCCGGTCCTCTTAGCAACACTCTTTATTTCTGTGGGAATGTTGCTAATTATAGGCTCCTTACCCCTACTGACAGCTTCAATCTCTTTAGCAGGAACAATCTAAATATCATAAACTTAGAGTGGTCAAGTATATGATGACAAATTAACATTATCTAAGCATAAATATCATATAATTATGTTGTACCTGTTTTTTTTATGTCACTGACTCGATTGGCCGCGTAATCCCCTTATCTTTTGGTTTGGGTTTTGTTGGAGTCTAACATTACCATGCAAAAAAAATGTAAGTAAAATGAACGTAAAAAATTTGAGTACTCAAAGGTTCATAATGGTTTTAAGTATACCTCATCATCTATGTGAATGAATCTTGACGGCCATGCAACATACGCTCCTATTGCCTCTCCCACCAATGTTGCATCCGAAACTTCGTCTAGGATTGGTAATAACGCACCTCCTCTAAAGCAAATATCAATTGACACTTTCAAATATCCAGAAGGGAGCGGTTTATGATGAAGTACTTCTCCCAGAATATTATGGACTTTTCCCTTGCCAACCATGTGATAAGTCGGTGTCTTTAAAAAAAGTTGACAAGGTGAAATGCCCTAAAATCAATAATAAATATGACATCGTTAATGTGTATATATGTCAGTTAAATAAATTACACTAATTTAATTTCATAATAATATATGTAATTACCTCGGGAATACTCGGTAGAACTGCACAATTGACACTAGCTATGTCACTAGTTTCTTTAACACCTGAAGCTTCCCTTTCTGATTGGTGTCTTGCTTTTTCCTTCCTCAATTCAAGAACTTCAGCTTCTAATGCATCCAACCTTGCCTGCAGTTCTTTATTGCTAGCAGATTTTGTCTTTGGATTGTTCTTTTTCAAGGATGTTGGAGTAACCCCGTGTCCTTTACCCCTCACCCGACCAGAATACTCATGAACATCTAATACTCGACTAAGTATGCTCCTGCAATCATCTGGTGGAGATGTAGACTGAGACAGAATCTCCTGAAATTCATATGAATATCGAAAAAACATGAATATTATATGTTAATAAAATTTTGATTTAATTAAAATTAATGTTATACTTACGCATTTTTCAAAAATTTGTTGTACATCTTCTTTAAGAACTTCATCCTTACCCACACGGGCAGCCTTCCACAAAACATGTTTCAGAAGAGATGTTTTAGAACTATTCTCCTCTTTTAACTACACATTAACACGAAAAATAAGATCAGTTATAACTCTTGATGAACAAGTATATCATTGCAATTTATAAATACTTACAATTTTTTGTTCTAATCGTGCATATCCCAAACGCCCTTTTTTGTATGGATACGCGGGAGATGATGCTCTTTGGCGATTTACGTCACTTACACTCTGAAATTTTGGTGTTTTTCGTTTGGCTTTAAAAACATCTCATTCTTTAAGTGAAATCACATCTGCATATTCTGTTGGACGCTCTGCATCAACAACAAAAATTTCTGCATCTTTAAGATATTTTCTATTTAAATATGTTCTAAACCCTCTTAGTATTTTGTCGGTCAATCCAAGACAATAATATTTTCTTGTGTCATCAATGTTGAAAGACCTCTACAAAAACATACATAGAGTGCGTTAGTATAAGTAATTTAAATACATAATCGTAATTTAAAGACATAATTTAAATTACATGTATCTCACTCCAGATTTTGTTTTTAGCGTCAGCCAACATATCATCTCTCCACTCATCACAAGTTATTGGAATTTCTCTCCTTACAATTGTACCAATGTAACTTGTCAATTTAGAACTGTTAGGCTCAATTAATTGGTCACTTGGACTCCTATGCACATCGTATTTTATGTCTCTATCTCTATCACGAATGATATTCTTCATAATAGTTTTTCCTCATTTAATTTCTTTTTCCACTCCCTTATCGGATTTGCCTCCATCATTGTCTCCATCATTAATAGAATCATCATGTGGGTGATCCACTTTACTAGCCATCTAACATGTAATAAAGAAAAATATTAGTATCTAATGACAAATATTTAATTTCAAATATATAATTCCAAATATCTAATTCCATAATCAATTGAGTATATAAAATGACAAATATATAATTTTAAAAAAAAATATAAAGAAGTTTTTAACATTTTTTAATTTTTTTTGTTTAGAATGATAAAATAATGTTTATCATTAATGTATTTTTAGTTTTTAAAATACTATAACATCAAAAATTATATTTGAACAAATTGCTTAAGCCCCGCAAAATCCTCCAAAGCATTCTTCCAATATAAATTTTGAGTTCCTCAAAATTATGGGATTTTTCGTGTTATGAAGAAATACAAACCCTCAAAAACCCTCATAAACAAAATATTTCTACTCTTTTCACTCAATCCTTCCTATTTTTGGAAGCTTTCTCCTCCCTTCTCCTCCAAACTCCCAAATATAGTCTTAGAGAATTTCTTATTCTACTTCATAGGGGTGAAAAATACTCTATGCTATTTCGAAAATGCCCATCAAAAATCATAAATATATTTTCAATTTACACCTTCACCACTTATAATTAATTCATTTTGAGATACATCCTTCAATAGACAAAAAATAAAATCGAAAATACATTTTCGATACAAATCGGAAATATATTTCGAATTTTCAACAAAGAAAACTTATGCACCCTAAGTGGTTTATGGCTCTTTTTGTTACGACAACAAATTTACTTTTATTAGAAATCGGAAATGTATTTCTAATTTGTATCGGAAGTGTATTTCTGATTTTTTATAAATACAATTTAAAAATTATGCGCACTTAAAAAATATTTTTTATTTGTAGGAATATTTTTAAAATTTTACGTGATGCCTAAGAAAAATATGAGGTGGGTTAAGAAATTCTCAAATATTATGACAGTTATGTGTTGCGTAAGAATGTCTACATGCACTTGGAATTGTCATAATTGATGTTACGGTAAGCTCAAAATACAGAATTACTATGTTTACACAGACTTATACACTACACCGTAGTGTAGTCTTCAAGTATATTGTGGGTCATAGCAAAGTAGCAAGTAGCAAGTAGCATGTGGGCCATACCAAGTGTAGAAAATATCTTCAAATGAATATCTTAATACATGCTAATACCAACCACATTTCCACGTCATTTTAAGCTTGTCCCACCATTTCTTCTTCTTCCTCTTCCTCTTCACGTCATTTTAAGCTTGTCCCACCATTTCTTCTTCTTCCTCTTCCGCGCCAATTTCTTGTACAACCTTCTCCCACCATTTTTTCATGATAACATCTCCAAATATTCTCAATGAAGTTGAAGATGAAGATTTAACTCATTAAGCAATGAAGATGAAGATTTAACTCATTAAGCTTTTAGGTATCATTAAAGTTTCATCTAATAATACCAATCTTGTTCTTTTGATTCAAAGTTTGTGTTGTTTATATTGAAAGATGAATAAAGAATGCTATTGATTTCGTATTGAATGGTTGAATGTTCATTAACCGTGTTGTAAACTGTATTGACCAACTTTGATCACTATGTTAACCATATGTATTTACTGTTCAAACGATTTCATATATTTATTCTAGTAGGTTCGTTAACCATTTTATGCATTATATTAACCAAGGGAATAAGAGAAAGAACTGGTTTTACATTGTCTAGATCTCGTCGTCGCCGTGACGAAGAACGGTTGACCGTCTGGATCTCGTCGTCGCCGTCTGGAAGTCACCGTCGCCGTCAAAAAGAGACTATCGTCGTCTGAAAGTCACGGTCTGAAACCCGTCTTCTGAATCTCGCATCGTCGTCGCCTTCTGGAAGTTACAGAGGGTGAAGAGAGGAAGAACAGAGGAATAGAGGAACCGAGGAAGAACAGAGAATGTTCTGAGAGAGAGAGAGAGAGAGAGAGAGAGAGAGAGAGAGAGAACAGAGGCTTCTTGGTTACAGTGAGAAAAATAGTGTAAGACTTAACCTAACATTTCCCATTCTACCCTTATTTGTTTTATAAATTACAAAAAAAACAGTATTTGTAAAATCAGAATACGGTATAGTGTATATGTTGGTGTACACATAGCAATTCTACTCAAAATAAGTAAGGTCGTTGCTATTTGTCATAGATCGAAAAACTTCTTATTTTCATTCTAGACAATGATTGAAATCATGATAGTTAGTGTGCATCTTTTATACTTCACCTGAAAATCACATTTTTGGTAGGCGAAAGTGTAGAGACTCTATAAGTTGATAAAAACTATTCTTAGGCGAGGCCAAAGATGTTTGAATCATTTTTTACTCACCTCACCTAAGCCCCATTATAGTTCCCAAAAGAGTGTGAGGAAAGAGAGAAAGAGTAGTGAAAGTCTACAATTTAACTAATGAGACTTTTAGTTCAAATTTCATGATCATCATGGTTGAAAGTGTAATTTTATCACCATGGTTGAAAATCATCATGGTTGAAAGTGTAACTTTTTGTATTGAAACATATTGTTGCTTGAATATAAAGTGTGTCGAAATAGATTTGTGTCGAAATGAGTTGAGTTGTATAGTTTGTCGAAATTTTGAAGGAGTAGTCTCGACATAGGATTTCGATTTGATCTAAAATATGTATTTTAGACTTTTATAATTTTAAGTTTTTTTTAACTTAGGGAGAAGTCGACCAAAAATTATAAATAAAATGAGTAACCCTTATTTTTGTACTTACCTATAACAATTTGTAGGTCCAGTCTCGTGCAGAAGTAGCATACTCTGCAACATAGTACCCCAAATTTAAAATGACCTCTAAATTTTAAATATTCAATTTTTTTATACTAATATTAATAGATGTTAAAAAAATTATAAAAAATCTAATAAATTAAAAAATTGTAAAGATAAAACTCCAATACATTAAAAAAAATTGATCAAGTTAAAATAATTATAATTAATTTTTTTATTAATATATAATTATATTTTTATATATTATTTTTAATTATTATAATTATTTATTTTTTTAATTTGGATTTAGTTTTTAAAATTTGAGCGGGACCTCCAATTTAATTGGGCCGGTTCATACAACTTGTATTCACAAATGAGTGGATTTCCAATAATCACTATCTTGGTTTAATTAGGTTCTCAATGAATTGTTAACCACAAGAGCTAAAAGACTAAGTGTATTAACTAGAGTTACTCATAGTGAAGTCATGAGTATTAGATGTATTTTCGGTTGATGAAAGTGAAGGTGAAATATAAGAACAAGATACAATTGTAAATCATATATTCAAAGGAAGTTACCAAATTGTTAAAAGGAAGTTACCGTCCTTTGAAGCACAATATCCACTAACCAGACTTAATCTTGAACACCGAGGAATTGATGGGATTAATTGAATTATGCAAATATTGTTTCATGTGGTGCTATCATGAAATATCAGCTTTGATTAAGGAGTTACTGGAAAACATGTTACCAATCAAGTCACACAAACAACCACCAATAATATTTAGTCATCGGTTGATGTCTTCTCATATCAAAGTAGAACTAGGGAGGTTTTTTAAATTAGGACTCATCAGAATGAATTTCGTAACGTTACATTTAGTTTATACTCTTACATTTTATAAAAAAAATACCATCTTTGTCCTTGTAAATTTTTAACTAAATTATTATTTTATTTTTATTTTACATATTGAAATATTTTGCATTGCAAAAGTGTTATGGAAATTAATTTTTACTGTGTTTTAGAAAAAATTTCAAAAATATTCTGAAAGTTATTTTTTAAATATTTTTTGTTTTGTGCACCGAAAGATTTTTTAAAAGCGTTCCGGAATATATTTTTTGAATTTTTTTTATATTTAGAAGACTTTTAAAAAGTGTTTCGAAAATTATTTTTAATTTTTATTTTGTGTACCGAAAGACTTTGCGAAAGTGTTCAAAAAGTTAAATTTTACATTAATATTTATTTTGTGTATCAGAAGACTTTTCAAAAGTGTTTAAGAAATCAATTTTTTGTATAATTTTTATTTTGTATTTTGGAAGACTTTTCAAAAGTGTTGTCAAAGTCAATTTTTTAAATAATTTTTATTGTGTTTCGAAAGACTTTTCAAAAATGTTGTGAAAGTCAAATTTTTAAATCATTTTATTTTATATTCTGAGAGATGTTTTAAAAGTGTTCCGAAAGTCATTTTTTTACATTATCTTTTTATTATATTATGAAAGACTTTTCAAAAGTGTTTCAAAAATTACTATTTAAATATTTTTTTTAACATTTATTATGTGTATAGTCAAAAAATAATTCACAATTTTTAACTTTTAATAAAATTTTATATAAGATCATTTTGGTCAAAAAACTATAACATAGGAATAGAGAAATAAGTATTGGGATACAAAGTAAAAAATTTCGAATAATTATCCAACATAGAGTGTGTAATATAAAATACTATAGAGGATTGAGCTAAAGAAATTATATGTAACTTTTTAGGAAGTCTTATGGGCCATAAGGAATTCTAAAATGGCTTCTACAGAAGAATTAACATTTCACCCCTAATTATATATATGTCACCTCTTATATTTTATTATTTCTCAAATTGCTCCTTTCACTATTTATTCTGAAAAATATATATTTGTAAATAAAAATTACTACTAGTTAAAGTGTGTCAAAACAAAGTTTTTGGTATGCTGGCCAAATTCTTGGTACCCCAACTTTGGTGTATATAAGAAATATTTTGTATTATGCAAAATTTCAATTGCGAAATATCAGGAATTTTTAAATTTTCGATTGCGGTTCATCGTTAAAATTTTCGGGATAATTTTCAAAAGCCATTCCATAAATCAGAAATTACGCAAATTTCCGGAAGGTAGCGTAACACTGGAAATTTCAAATTTGCGTATAACCAGAAATTTCAATAATGTCTGAAATTTCTGGTATGCCTGTAGATGAAATTTTACGTATGTCTTCTATTAAATTTACACATTATTATTTGTTTGTCTACCTTAAATAAATTGATGAAGTTTACTAATTATATGTTGTTGTAATTGGCAAATTATTGAATTTTGGCATAAAGTTCTAGAATTGGCACAATCTATTGGTAAAAAGCATGGTATTACTGTTGTTACAATTTGTTTCGATTTGGCTAATGGAATACGAGGGAGGAAAAATAAATTGATTATTAGTTGTGATAGAGGAGGAAATTTGAAAAGAAAAAAGGAATCTGGGTCCAGTTCTGATGGCATCTATACTATAAAAGTTAAATGCCCTTTAAGTTGAGATTTGTTCCAAGTGGTGTCACTTGGAAGGTGATGATTAGATGTGGGATGCATAATCATATACTAGATAAGGTCTTGAACGACTATGACATATTAGGACGTCTAAAAGATCATGAAAAAAGTCTGTGAATCACATGACGAAGTACAATATGGCACCAAGGTACATCGTTTATGCTTTGAAAGACAAAGATCCAGAAAATCTCACGAGTATTAACCAGGTATATAGAGCTAGAGAAATATACAGATTGAACAAGATAGGTGCAATGACTTAGATGCAAATGTTATTGAGCCTTGTTCACCAAGATAAATACATGTGTTGGACTAGAAATAGAAAGAATTCAAAAATTGTGGTTGATATCATCTGGACACATCTTGATTTTGTGAAGTTGTTGAATATATTTCATATAGTGTTGATTTTTGATTGCACATACAATACAAATAGGTAAGAATTTTACTCCTCTCATCCTAAAATATATTGGTGAACTGGTTGACTGTGTGCATTTTAATCGTGCAAGTACCTGCTACCACTTCTGAAGATTGTTAGTGTTACATCAACAAAATTGACGTTTTTAGTTGCCTTTGCCTATTTGGAACATGAAAGGGATGAGAACTACATATGGGCACTACAGAGGTTCAAAGAGTTATCTTATTTAGAGAAATTGATTTCGAATGTTGTGGTGACGGATCGGGAACTTGCATTAATAAATGCCATGGATTTCGTGTTTCCAAATGCATCTCATATGTTGTGTATATTCCATATTTCAAAAAATGTGAGCATGAAATGTAAAGAGTGCGTGAAATCAGAAAGACAATAACATATCATAGATCAATGAAACAATATCATGTATTCAAATACAGAAGATGAGTTTGATGTACATTTTAAGCACTTCGAAAGTGTTTGTTGTGATATTTCATCTTTTGTCAAGTATGTGAATTAAATATGGTTAACAATATATAAAGAAATATTTATTGATGCATGGACTAACAGAGTCACTCAATTAGGGAACACAACAACAAACAGGTACTCGGATTATGACTATTTAATGTCATTAATATACATGTTTATGTTTCGATATTAATTTGAAACGTGTTATTATATTTATGGATTTTAGGGTAGAATATGCACATTGAAGGCTAAAAAACTTGTTGATTATATATCATGGTAATTTATGCCGAAGCTGGGATGATGTGAACACCATATTGAAGTTGAAGCTAAGTTCTATCAGAATGTCATTTCAAAAAAATATAGTCAACATTGAGCATCAGTATAATGCCCCATTTTGTGCTAAGTTGCACGGTTTTGTCTCAAGATAATGTATACAACTCATTGGGAAGGAACTAGAAGGAGTAAAATTGATTGGTTCAAGCAAGGAGAGGTGCAGTTGTTTCATTAGAACAACACACAAGTTTTCGTGTGTATGTCAGCATAGTGATTTTCAAATTTTAGGCACCCTTATACCTTTGGAATCAATTCATGTATTTTGGGAAAATTGCTCATTTTAAAACATGATTTCAGTCACGAAGAGAGTAATTCGGATCTAGAAGAAGAGTGTGAAGAGTTGAATAAATATTTCAGTACTTTGGATATTGTGGGTCAAAGGGTGTTGAAGAAAAAAGTATGTGATCTAACCTATCTATCCATAACTTCAATGTGTCCACTGCTGATGAAGTACAAGCCAGATAGGGCAGTTAAGAAGAGTAAAAAGGGTGAGGAGAGTGATATGCATCATGATCCTAGCCAATGGGAATATGCTGAGGCTTCACAAGGGAGTCAGACTATGAAGAAATCGTGTAAAAAACCAAGTGGAAGTCAATTATAAACGATGTCGATTGGTATCCAATCTTCTATTAAATCTGTAAGAGATAAGTACTTGTCACAATTTCCTGCTTTCTTTCATCCATACATCGATGAAATTATTGATGTTGAACAGGATGAAAACTGTGATTTCTATTGCATTTCATCTGTATTAAGATGGGAGGAAGATTCATGTTATTTGGTTCGGAAGTAGTTAGATACTCAAGTCCATCAATACGCTAACTTGTTTTCTAAGTTGTTCTATGACACTGTCTCTTTTGTTAGGAATGTGTTACAAGTAGAATACTTGGATCTCGAAGGTAGGGATAAATGGATGTCATTTCCTGATACAGGTTACCATATTGCCTCTAAATACAAAGTCATATTTGTTTCACTTTCCATGAAATTTAACATAACATTTTTCCCACTTCTCATAGCTCGACCCACGTACACGAGTCGACATACAACCATTGTTGTTGGTTTTGTTAACGATAATCATTGGGTTCAGATAAAGCTGAAACACGATTGTCCATTGCCTCCCGTCATTGCTCGTTGGAAACATAATTGTTACAATGATGCAAGAGGATGTGAATCATCATATGTGGGTTGCTTCAGGCATTGGGAAGATTTGTGTAAGAAGTGAGTGTAGTTTTTTCTTTGTTTCAGATATGTATGAAAATTATTTTGTTTATATATTAAGTCGGTTAGTTGATATATTGTATACGTTATTCAAGTAAAAGTAAAAAATTGGTAAAAAATATCTCAGTACTACCGAAATTTGAAATTTCCAATTTTTTTGCACCTACCGGAAATTTCAAAATTTTCGGTACATATAGGGAAGACAGTTATCGAAAATTTCAAATTTACGGTACCGAAAATTTGAAATTTCCAATTACATGCATACGCCACAGTAAAAAGTGGTAAGTTAAATGACATTTCCAGTATTCTATCGAAAATTGCGATACAAAATCTTAAATTTTGCAGGGACTTTCTGATAAATTTGCCACTGATGGAGAGAGTGTCATGTATAATTAGGGGTTGAGATGTTAATTTCCCCTTCTATAGGTTTCACTCCCTATCGACTTACCTATGGCTAGGATGCAATGGTATCTTTGGAAAATAATGTCAAGCGTAATCAACTTAATATTTATGATGGTTTTGATAGGTCCCATGTAACACGGTGGGAGAACTGACTTATTTGTTGTGTTTTATCGCAAATATTGTGGATAGAAAGAGTCGGCACCGACTTTTCTTTTATCCAATAATAAAAAGGTGAAAAGAACAGGAAAGACCTTTGATATATTCTGAGTTCGGGAGGTAATTATGAAAAGGGAAGGTATTAGCACCCTTTCCATCCGTAGTTATCTACGGGCTCTTAATTGCTTTAGCTCACTTTTTGAAAACTCACATTGTGTGTGTGCGATTTGAAAAGAAGTATTTTGCTTTGACTTCGTAATGATTCTTGTATCAGTCCTCAAGAATGTATACGAAGTGTTTGAAAATATTTGTTTGAAAAAATGTAACTTTGTAATGATTCTCGTAAGAATGTATACAAAGTGTTTGTTTGAAAATATTTTTTAAATAGTGTGAGGTGTGAAAAGTATTTTGATTGAGCAAGCAATTAAGAGTCTTATTACCTACTTAGAAAGGGTCGTTCTTGTTATTTTCCTTCTCCTTTAAAATATCGCTATCCATACCATTAGTTGGTAGGTAACTCTATCCGTTGGATGTGAAGGGACATGCGTAAGATCATCGTATGGTCATTGAAGGCAACATTGTAAGAATACCTTAGCATTTCGAAAGGACGATCATCACTTATTCGTAGGCAACAACCGAGGGACGAGATCATATATTCGTAGACAACAATCGGAGGCTCATCGAGCGACTATAATCTTTAATGTTAGTAAAAAAAATTGATGTTTGTAGAAAAAAATTTAAAATTAGTAAAAAAATTAATAAAATACTGATCTAATTAGTTATTTTATTACAAGTTTGTTTATTGCAAGAGGCACGAAAAATGGAAGAAAGTAGTGGAGTATTATTTTTCAAAAAGAAGTTTTTTCTAAGTTTTTATTTTGGAGTAAAATAGTAACTTTGTAAAAATCAACTTGTATATCGATTTCTTTACGCAGTAATTATATTTAATTTATCATTCTAAAATGTAAGTCATTTTCCTCTCTTATAGTAGTAACTACAGTAATAATTATAGTTAATACTTAATAGAGATAAATATGTAAGAAAACACAATTTTAAAATAAATTTATCATAACAATTATACTTTCAATGCCAATAAATTTTATGAATTTTTTTATAATAAAGACAAACCAACTATGACATAAAACCAACCTCAATAACGTCTATTTAATTTTGCGTTTTTAAATAAAGTAATCAATTCAAACTATTAGATATTTTTTATCACACTTAATGGGACATTATCAAAGACGATGTGTTTGCGGCTGTCTTGCAGTTCTTTCTGAATGGTTGGATTTCTCCCAACTACAACGTCAGCAAAATCGTTCTAATTCCTAAGACACTGGAAGCTCAATCTATGGATATGTTCAGACCCATTGCACTTTCGAACTTCAAATTCAAAATTGTTTCTAAGGTTATTGTAACTAATGCCAACTCTTGTTTCGAAGGAGCGGTGTGGTTTCATCCATGGCCGTAACATTAGGGATTGCATTTGCCTTGCGTCAGAGGCCATCAATGTTTTAGATAACAAGAGCAAAGGCAGAAACATAGCTTTAGAGGTGGACATCTCAAAAGCGTTCGACACCAGCAAGTGGGAATTCATCATCAAAGTGCTTGACAGCTTTGGTTTTTGCAAAATAAATTGTGACTGGATCAATATCATTATCTCTTCTGCTTTTATGTCCATCAGTTTCATGGAGATCTTCACGGTTATTTCAACTGCAAACGTGGCGTGAGGTAGGGGGATCCTCTTTCCCCGCTGCTATTCTGTTTGGCAGAGGAGGTCTTGAGCAGGGCCATTTGCAATGTTGTTTCTAACGATGAGATCGATTTAATTAAAACTTCTAGAAACAACTTGGTGCCTTCGCACATTTTGTATGATGATGATATAATGTTGTTCTGCACCGGTACTCTCTCGAATATCAATACTCTAAAAGACATTTTTCTGCTTTACGCTAATGCTTCCGGTCAAATCATAAACCTGGAAAAATCTTCCATTTTCATGTCTGGGCTTTCTATGAGGAAACAAAACAGACTCCTTGCTGCCACCGGATTTCGAAGGGGCTCGTTGCCGTTCACTTACCTTGGTATCCCAATCTTTAAAGGTAGAGTCAAATCTTGTCACATTGCTCCTTTTGCAGATCGTATAATTGTTAAGCTTTCTTCGTGGAAATGTTCGTGTTTATATATGGCGGGAAGGCTTGCTTTGGTGAAATCAACGATCCAAAGTATGCTCACTTACTCTATGAATGTTCACAACTGGCCTGCTACCATGACTCAGAAATTGGAACAGGCCTACAGAAATATCCTGTGGTCGGGCAGCGCCGTTGCTAGGAAGATTTGTGTGGTCTCTTGGAAAAAAAACTTGCTTGCCTTTTGCTAAGGGTGGCCTGGGTATTCGTTCGATGATTTCGCTCAATGAAGCAACCAAATTGAAGCTTCTTTGGGATCTTTTTAATAGCACACGAGATTTGGCAGTTCTTCTTAAATGCAGAGTTCTCCGTTCTTATGGGGTTATCCGACATCATATTTTCTCATCTATCTGGACAAGTATAAAAGCAAAATTATTTTCCATCACTCATAACTCCAGCTGGTGTCTCAGGCCCGGGGTTCTCATAAAATTTTGGTTGGATAATTGGGCGGGTGACCCGTTAGTTTCTAGCACTTCTCTAGATCAATTAACCTATCACATTATTAATCCTAATATTATTGTGGCTGCGTTAACTTCCAATGGTTGCTGGAATATTCCTGTGGAGTGGTTCTCTTGGTTCCCTTTCCTTCGAGCTCGTATCGACTCGGTTCACCCACCAGACGGTTCTGTTCCAGACTCTCTTTGTTGGAACCTTAACTCTTCAAGAGTCCTTCTTGCTAAAGATGTCTACCTCTTCAAAGCCAGATTCGGGCCAGACTTCTCATGGGGTAAGGATATTTAGCACCCTAATATTCCTCTCTTCCGGTCTATTGTGGTATGGAGAATGCTTCATCAGAAAATTCTCGCTGATGACTTCCTTATGCATAAAGGTATTTCTCTAGCATCCCACTATTTTCTTTGTGGTGAAGATGCAGAATACTTTCAACATGTTACATTCCACTGTAAATTCTCGAAAAGGATTTGGAATTGGCTTATGGTTAAATTCCAAATTAACCATAATCCAAATTCAATTGTTGGATGGTTGGATTTAAGTTGCCGTAATAAATCCAATCAATCTGCTTTGGTTCTTTGTGCGGCGGTGATAAATACGCTCTATAAAATTTGGCATGCGAGAAACATGGTTAAGCATCATGGGAAAACTCTCTCTACTCAAGCGGTGATTGATTGAATTATGTTACAAGTTCAATTAAGTGGTAACACTACTACCAAATCTGCGCGCATAAACTTGATGGATTTTATATTCATTAAAGCTTTCAAAGTCAATATTCATCCTTCTGCTGCCCTAGTGATTAAAGAGGTAGTGTGGTCTCCCCCGTTGGAAGGTTGAATTAAGTGCAATTGTGGTGGTGCTTATATCTCCGGGAGTTCTCAAGCCGGAGGTGGAGGTATTTTTCGTAACCACAATGGTGATTTTATTCTTGCTTTTGCGGACATCTTTAGGGGCATCTCCTCTTTACATGCTGAAATTGGAGCTTTAATCAAAGTCATGGAAATTTGTATTGATCGAGGTTGGTCAAAAGTTTGGTTTGAAACAGATTCAAGTACGGTTGTCAAGGCCTTCACTAATCATACTTTACTTCTGTTAACTTTTAAGAATAGATGGAGACGTTGTCTCCTTCACAATAGATTTTCTCATATTTTTATCACTCACATCTATAGAAGGTAATTCTTGTGCCGATTTTTTGGCGAATTTCACGCTCGACATAAGTAATACCACTTTTTTTGATCCCATTCCTCTAGGAATTAGGAATGATTTTGTGAAGAATAAATTAGGATTACCTTTCTTCAGATTCTCGTAATTCCGGGGCTAACTTGATCCCTTTTTTTAGTCCTTTCTTTTTTATATATTTAATCCTTTATTCAAATAAAAATTCAAACTATTAGATATTAAATTTATATATTTTGACTAATTTTAATATTAAAACATACAAAAATCAAACCAATTTACTTAATTAAATTTTAGAGTCAATAAAAAATACATCAACGTTCAATAAAAAACGCACATTCTACCACATCATATTAATAATCTAATTTCTTTTAAATAATTTGACATATTTATATTTTTTATTAGACTACTTATAAAAAAAAATTTACACAGTTGAAATATATCCATTAAACTCTAAATTTTATCACATTTTAGATTTTGGTTTCATATATATATATATATATATATATATATATATATAATGTATATTTAAGGTTCTTTTTGAATGGAATATCCTTATCATAAACAAACAAAATACATTTTTGTGGAGCAATTTAATATATAATTAATCTTTATTATTCGATGAAAATTCTATCAACTAAACTGATTTAATTAAATTAAATTTTATTTTTATTTAATTATTAAAATTTATTTTTTAAAATAAATAAATGAAATATTACATATACAAATTTAAATTCATATATTTAATCTCTTTGCATAACTATCAATCAAATTGTATTAATGAGATTAATTTTTTAAAAATAAATTAATAAAATGTTAGAGTTCGAATTCGTATTGCTATAAACATATATGTTTATATAATTATAATTATTAATTTAATTAACTTAACGAAAAACAAATTAAATGACCTAAATGTTAAGTATATGATGCTGATGTATTACTCTTCCATACTAAGTCAATAAATATTAATTCAAGTCAGAAAGATAAAAATGATAAAGTAAAGCACTAATTTTTTTTAAAAAAATTTCTACCCAAATCCCAATCATACAAATTAATTAATGAAATAGAAACATCACACACACTATGATACCGTGGAGAGAGAAAGTTTATAAAGAGAGAAAGAGGTCAAATCGAGTGGCGAAAGGTTGGGCGTCTTCTTAACAATTTTTGTGGTGCTGCTCTTAGTATTACCATAACAAGGGTTTTTTCCATTTTCCAAAGAGAGAAACAAACTTCGTACTCAATCTACTTCCATATTCTAATTCCCTTTCATTCCTTTCTATTTTCATTCATGGATCCCTTTGATTTGTTTCGTAAAGGTATCACTTTTCTATTTCAGATCTTTCTCTTATGTATCTCGTTAAATCTTATTTTTGTGTGCATAAGGTGGTGTCACCCTACACTCTACAGTAGAATGAGACTGCAGAAAGAAAGAATCGAACCATCATGAATATGGTTCAAAGTATGATGAAAGACAAGAATTTACCTAAAGTGTTTTGGGTGAAGCTGTGTCGACTGCAACATATATTTTGAACAGATGTCTGATAAAGAAGCTGGGAGGAATTACTCCAGAAGAATGTTATTCTGGTGTAAAATCTAGTTTGGGTCATGTGAAGGTATTTGGATCTATTGCACATAGACATGTGCCAGATCAATTGAGAAGAAAACTTGATGACAAGTCGAGTCAAATGATTCTAGTAGGATATCATTCACCAGGAGGTTACAAGTTGTTCGACCCAGTGAACAAGCAAATTGTGATCAACATGGACGTGATCATAGATGAGCTGAAAGAATGAGATTGGACTCAAAATGTCAAGAAAGATTCAGTGAGAATCTTACTTGAAGAACCAGAAACTCAAGTCGAAAAAGAAGTTCGACAAGAGGAACCAACAATTATAGATCAACCAAGTACAAGTACAAGCAGACTTCAGAGAACAAGACGCATGCCTGCAAGATTGCAAGATTGTGAGGTTACATCAAATGATGTGGTTGATAATGAAGGAGAACTTGTCCATTATGCTTTCTATGCATATGTCAAACCTGTCAACGCAGCTGAAGCGTTGAAAGATTTGAAGTGGGTGAAAGCAATGAACGAAGAAGTGAAATCCATCGAAGACAACAATACTTGGTCACTTGTCGAATTGCCTCAAGGCAAGAAGGGAATTGATGTCAAATGGGTATACAAACTGATGAATCCTAAAGGGGAAGTAACTCGACACAAAGCAAGGTTAGTGGCGAAATGATTTCTCCAGAAAGAAGGAATTGACTTCGATGAAGTTTTTGCACCTGTGGTTAGGATCGAAACAATCAGGTTGGTTGTTGGTTTAGCAGAAATAAACAAATGGCACATATGTTAGATGAATGTGAAGTGTGCATTCCTGAATGGACCCTTGGACGAAGAAGTTTATGTTAAACAACCAGTTGAAGTTGTGAAACATAACGATGAGAGAATGGTGTTCAAGCTTCATAAAGCCCTGTATGGATTGAAACAAGCTCCAAGAGCTTGGAACAAGAAGATTGACAGTTTTCTGAGGGAGAAGGAATTTGTGAAGTGCACAACTGAACATGGAGTATATGTAAGAAGAAGCAACAATGAATTGCGTATACTATGTCTCTATGTTGATGACTTGTTGATAACAGGTAGTTGTAAGAAGGAGATCGAAGACTTCAAAGGTGATCTCAGCAAGGAATTCAAAATGTCTGATTTGAGTGATATTTCATATTTCTTTGGCATCAAATTCTACAAGACTAGTAGAGGTTTGATGATGCATTAAAGAAGATATGCAGGTGAAATTCTCAAGAGATTTGAGATGAAAGAATGTAATTCGACTTCGACACCTCCATAACTAAGACTGCAATTGTTGAAAGATTTAGATGAAGATGATGTCGACCCAACCCAATATAGAAGACTTATTGAGTCCTTAAGATACCTTTGTCATACGAGGCCTGGCTTAGCGTACAATGTGGGTATGATAAGTGGATTCACGCAGAAGCCAAAGGTATCACATCTAGTGGGTTATGTTGGAAAGCCAGTTTAGATTTAGTTTTGATTTAGATCTAGAACATAATAGATTTGATTTAGTTTCAAATAAATATTTTTGGCTTTTATAGTTTTGGGCTTTAGCTTAGGGAGCAAGCTAACATAAATCTACAAATAGAGGAAGTAACCCCTATTTTAAAAATCAAGTTGTATTCACAGAATTTTGCAGTTGCAAAGTGAATAAAAAGTTTTCCACAGTTTGTGGGCAGAGAATTACTCTGCAGAAAACAATTCTTTCTTCTTCTTTTCTTTAATTGTTCATTGTCATTGTGTGGTAATATCAATCTTGTTCATTAAAATTGATAAAAATTCATCATAGATTGTAGTGGATTTCTAACATAACCCACTAACAAATCTAGTCTGTTTTGCGTAAAAAACTTTGATAAACCATGTGAAAAGTGTGGGAAATATAAACATTACCTATCAGATCCATTTTACCGCCCTTAATATAAATTTTTTGAAACACACAATTCAAAAAATACACATTTATATATATATATATATATATATATATATATATATATATATATATATATATATATATATATATATATATATATATATATATATATAAAATTCTTTTCAGGAATGCGCGTTGTAGAATTTATAACTATTAAAAGAACTAGTTTTTTTTATTAGGCATAAACAAGTTGAATATTCATGTGATATAGCTTTGGAGTTCATATAAAATATTATCAAATGTTTAACTTGTTGTTACGCGTTTGTTTATTGCAAGAGGCACGGAAAATGAAAGAAAATAGTGGAGTATTATCTGAAAAAAAGTATTTTCTAAGTTTTTATTTTGGAATAAAATAGTAACCTTGTAAAAATCAACTTGTATATCGATTTCTTTACGCAGTACTTATATTTAATTTATCATTGTAAAATGTAGGTCATTTTCCTCTCTTATAAGTTATAACTAATAATTCTAGTTAATAGAGATAAATATGTAAGAAAACACAATTTTTAAATATCATAACAATTATATTTTTAATACCAATGAATTTTATAAAATATTTTATAATGAAAAACAAATGATCACTGTTTATGACAAACAAGTAAAACATGTATTGTATTTGATGCGAAACAAAAGAAAAAAAACCCTCAATAACTTCTATTTAATTCTTGATGTTCGATTTTAGTAATCAATTCAAACTATTAGATGTGGAATTTATATAATTTGGCTAATTTTAATATCAAACATACGAAAATCAAACCAATTTACTTAAGTACATTTTATCACATTTTAGATTTTGGTTTCATACTAATATAAATATAATATACTACTGGTATACTTGAAGATTCTTTTTGCATAGGAATATCCTTATCACAAACAAACACATTACATTTTTGTGGAGCAGTTTAATAAATAATTATTATTTATTTAATGACAAAAGTTCTATCAATTAAGTTGATTTAATTAAATTAAATTTTTATTTTAATTTAATAATTAAAAATTATTTTTAAAAAATAAATAAATAAAATATTACAAATTTAAATTTACACCTTTACATAACTATTTATTAAATAGTATTAACACAATTAAATTCATATTATTATAAAAATAATTTTTATATAATTATTAACGAGTTTAAAGATTGTGCATTGAAAAATATTTTACACGATCAGTGCATCATAATTAGGAGTATATTTGGTTTGATTTGGATCAGTTTTTTGTAAAAAATTTATCCGAACTGATAATATCTCTATCGATTTGAATTTGTTTGATTTTTAATGTCTTTTAGAAATGAAATCAAACCAAACTAATTGGTTTTGTTCATGATGGTTTGGTTTGATTAATCGATTTTCAACATTTTTTTCTAAATATTATATTCATCAATATATTGCTATCATATTTTTTTTGTTATATTTTATATTTTTTTCTTCAAATAATACATTTCATATAACTTAAAAGTTATTTCATATTTCATACTATACATTTTATATCATATTTCATACTATACTTTTCAAACAACTTACAAGTTGTTCTTTGTCCATGTGAAGTATTAACATAATTTTCATATGTCATGAAATAAGTTTATTATCGAATATAAAAGTTGGCGATTGGCATGAAAAGATTGGGAAGAAATTTGAATGCTTAACAAATAAAGGACAACAATAAAACAAAAGATTTTAATACACATAATTAACACTAACATATTTCACACATCAAACACATAAAAACTAAAGATTAGAAGAAAATTCGTTGAAGAAGAAACATAAAAGATAATAAAAAGAAGAAAAGTAATGAAGAAAATTTGAACACAAATAAGGAAACCATAACCTATAAGAATGACGATGACGAGAGAAAAAGTGCTGATGGACAACCATAGTAGCAGTTTGGCGAGAGTAAATTTTTATGGCTTATGATTTTATTTTTATGCTTGGAGGTTGATTTTGCATACATATTTTGTTCAAAGAAAGAAAATGTAAAAAAAAAAAAAGAGAAGTGTTGGACCGAGTGTATTTATAGTCATCGATTCGATTCGATTCATCGATTTAATAATTTCTAAAAACTAAAATCGATAACCAAACCAAACCACCTGGATTTTATTGATTTGGTTTTTAAATTAAACTAAAAACATTCGATTTTTCTTTAGTTTGAATTGTCGATTTAATTGATTTTCACAGATTCTTAATTATAACCCTTAAAAAGGTACTGTAGTTTATAAAAAAGTCAAATTTTTACAAAAATTAATAATTAAAATGTAAAGTTATTTTAAGTGGCATTAAGTCCATTATTAATTTAACTAACTAAAGGTAAATAAATTAAATGACATAAATTTTATATAAGTATATGATGATGATGATGTATTACTCCTCCATACTAACAATAAATATTAATTCAAGTCAAAAAGATAAAATGATAAAGAAAAAGCACTAATTTTTGTTAAAAATTTTTGTACCCAAATCCCAATCATACAAATTAATAAATGAAATAGAAACATGACACACACTATGATAGTGTAGAGAGAGAAAGTTTATAGAGAGAGAAAGAGGTCAAATCGAGTGGCGAAAGGTTGGGTGTCTTCTTTACAATTTTTGTGGTGCTGCTCTTACTATTACCCTAACAAGGGTTTTTTCCATTTTTCCTGAAAGAGAAACAAACTTCATACTCAACCTACTTCCATATCCCAATTCCCTTTCATTTCATTCAATTTTCATTCATGGATCCCTTTGATTTGATTCGTAAAGGTATCACTTTTCTATTTCAGATCTTTCTCTTATTTTTTCTCGTTAAATCTTATTTTTTTATTCAATTTCGGTTAATTTGACTTTTGGGTTTTTTTTTTATTTTTTAATTTAGCAGCTGAATTATTTAAGATCTATGAATTTTTTGTTGTTTCTATGAAATTGGGATTTGGGTATTTTGAAAGTTTGGATTTTTATGTGGTTGTTACTATTCAGTTTAATTGCTTGATTTTGAGAAATTTAGGGTTTTAACCTTATCTTGAAGTTTTTTTTACTAGTTCTGAAAGTGGTTAGTGGTTATGGAGTGCATTTTTTTGTATTAATTAGATCTGTTAAAGTTATGTTGTGACTCGACGATTGTTCGATTGAGCTTATAGGATTGAATTGAATTATTTTTGCAGGGTTTGGATGAAGCTGTTTGGAGCTTTCTTTTGTTGTTTTTGAAGTTTATCTGTGTTTTTAGTCATTTTGTTAATAATGAGTTTATCAAAGAAAGGGTCTCCGTCAGACACGAAGCTGAGCTCTCCAAACAAGGCTGCTTTGAATCCAAATGCGGCAGAGTTTATTCCCTTTTCACTCAGATCATTGCCATCCGGAAGTAGTAGTTCAGTAGATGCGACGACAAGGCTTACAACTTCTGGTTCTCTTGGGAAAGCAGTTTTAGATAGATCAGAATCATCTGTTTCTAATAATTCTGATGACGAGGCCCATAATTACTGGCGCTGTCAACTTCCGGATGATATCACGCCTGATTTCAAAGTCATCATGGAAGAAGAAGAACCTCAAGGTCTTAACAATCTCTCTTTAGCTGGCTTATCTATACACGACGAAAATGAGTCCTCGATGTTTCCTTCTACTAACGGAAGTAGATATATACTAAATGAGCAGCAAGAATTATCTCAACAGCACCTTAATGGAAATACCTTTGCCGATAAGTTACGGTTTTCCAATTCAACATACCGGGAGGAACCATCTTCAGCAAGCTTTTTGAATTCATTGGCAAAGCCTTGGGATAGACCGGTTGGGAATAACAACCTGCATAGTAGCGGTCAAGAGGCACTTGCTTATGATGACAATGCTAGGCATGGATATATAAATGATGTTTTGACTGAGAATGCTATTGTGGACGAGACCGATTTTAACCCTTTGGACTTCTTAGCCTCTCTATTCCCTGGTTTTGCGTCAGAGAGCCTTGCTGAAGTTTACTTTGCCAATGGATGTGATTTACATCTTACCATTGAGATGCTCACTCAGTTAGAGGTGGGTTTGATCTTCATGTTCCAACTAACTTGTGGTTAAATTTTGGTTTTTAATTAAGCATGCTGTGATGTAATTACTTGTTGGAAGTGAACATCTTGCGAAATGTTTTGATACAATATTAAGTTTAAAAAAATGGAAGCTAAATGTGTAGAGCAATACTCTGCCTTGTTTTGGCAGGAGAGGTTTCTGGCATCCCATAAAGTTGTGGGATGACTCCAACACAATCCAGCTGGTTTACTGAATCCTAAACCCTTTGTGTCATGCTAACAAGGGACCTATAATCGGAACTTATAAGGAGATTGGGAGACTATTAAAATTTTATTTTCATTTTTTGGATTTATAATCATTCCTTGTAATATGATATTGTAATGCTAGCATGGCTCAAGTTTTTCTTTTTCATTCTATGGATATTATTGTTACTTTCGTGAATATTTTCATTTCTCTGGCATACTTCTTAACCAGGGATATTTATGTTTACTTTATTTACTTTTTCCTCCAAATTTGTAGATTCAAGTTGATAGCAATTTCATCCAGAACCCAAGTCCAAAGACTCTCTCATCTCCCAATCTGACTGGAATGGACTTTCCAGCACTTGCTCCAACAAACGGCCAGACTACTACTGCAAAATATGCAGGAGATAATGTTCAACAAAGTGGCAGTCCTTACTTACCGTCTGGCAAAGACTTGCTCATGTTCAAATCTGGCTCTTCTTTTCCATCTAGAGGTGCTACTGACTTTGCTTCAGCTGTCAGGAAATTGGCTTCTCAGGATTCTGGAATATGGAAGTATGATAGAAATGGGTCTGGTGATGCTTCCACTGGATCAAGTAGGAGTTTAAATGTTCTTGCTAGTGCCTACAATGGAGGACAAGGGAGAACCAACCTTGGGGATAGGTTTCAAAACCGTGGTTCTGGCCGGCCAGCTCCTGTCTGGCTTGAAACTGGTGATGCTGTTGGTAAATATTTATATTTATATGTTTCCATTTTGAGGCAAGTTCCTTCTATTCTGGTTTCTTTAACTAATTTGAATGACAGCAAATATGTATTCTGAATTTCGGGAGGCTCGTGATCATGCACTACGTAATGCATATTTTGAGCAGGTGGGTCTTTGATTCATGCTGCAGAGAAGTTGGTGGGTATTTTTATGAGAATATAGTGTGATGATTTTAGCTACACACTTCATGGTTGACTCATACCAATATGCTTTCCCTAATTTTCTAGGCTTAATTAAGTGCTTTTGTATAAGTTATTTTTATAACAAAGTTAAAATAAAGTCAAATTGTCTTATCATCTATATAAACTGTTTCCATAAGCTATCACAAAGAGTTTAAGGCAATAAGCTGAAAATATTTTATGAACATGCCATAAGTTGTTTCCGTAAGCTCTCCCAAACTGTCTCATTGATGCTCATATTAGTAGACAAGCTCAATTAAGTCAATCCAAACAGGCTCTATGTTTTTCCAACCTTAGATTTTTGCACCAGTGGAATGGAAGCTAACGTTTTTGCTACTTGAGTTTCAACCACAAAGCTCTACCTACTAGATTGGAATGAGGTGTAACAAGAGGATTTTGCAGGACTTGCTCTAATTTGTTTAACTTTTGTTTATTTGTTCATAATTTTAAAACAGGCACGACAAGCTTATCTTATTGGCAATAAAGCCCTTGCAAAGGAGCTAAGTGCTAAAGGTCAACTGCATAACATGCATATGAAAGAAGCTCACGGGAAAGCTCAAGACTCTATTTACCGCCAAAGGTTTGTAAAAGCCAGTCTCTTCCTACTCACATGTTTTTTCTGTTGTTGATTCATGTACTGGTATACATTTGAGGATTTACTGCCCAAAGTACTGTAGCTTTTCCTTCCCTCACCAATAGAGGCTGCCAAATGACCTCTTTTCGGAAGTATTTTGTTTGTATATGTGCTTTATAACATATTATGAACTGACATGCAGTGCTGTGCTGTCCGCATGGCAAATACTTTATGTTGGATACTGCTGTAGTCATTGTGAGTGTTGATTTTTCAGGAATCCTGTTGGTCCAGAGATGCAAGTTAATGGTAGAGGGCATGAGAGAATGATAGACCTACACGGGCTCCATGTAAGTGAAGCAATTCACGTGCTGAAACATGAACTGGGTGTGCTAAGAGGCACAGCCAGAGCTGCAGAGCAGCATTTGCAGGTTTATATCTGTGTTGGTACCGGTCATCATACCAGAGGTTCCCGCACTCCTGCAAGACTTCCAATAGCTGTACAGCGTTACCTACTCGAAGAAGAGGGTCTCGATTTCACCGAACCACAGCCAGGCCTGATTCGTGTTGTGATATATTGAGCCAAAAAAGGAGAGGTATACAAGTTTTTGACAGTGAAAATCCATGAACATAGAGATGTTGTAGTCATTCTTGTATCTGTCTGTATATGGGAAGAAAATGGCAATGTCCAACTGAAAAAAAAATGGAAAAAATTATCTTTAGAGGGAAAAAATGAAAAAGATTTAGAAGCAAAGAGAAGGGTTGTAGTAGAATTGTACCATTAAGGTCTCAATGAGGCATAGTCAGCAGGAACACCACGTCAAGTTTTTCCTTCTGTTAATTTTGTACTCTAATTTTCATTTTGTTAAATTCCTTTTTTTTTTTTTGCTGTTTTTTTTTTTTTTGATTCAGATGTAACTGATAGAACTCAATTACATGATAGAACTATTCACCATGCCAATTAGAATCAATGCCAAACAAATCTTCCAGCTCGGAACAAATGCTGTAGGCCAGGTTCTCATTATCATTGTTTGTTCGACTTTTATAACCGGATTGCGACTGCCATAGCTCTTTATATAATTTTGATTTATGCAAATTCAGACAAGTTTTTGCATACATTCTATTTGACCTTTGTATGAGGGTGTGTCTAAAGGAGAAAACAAAGTTGTTTCTTAGGTTCATTTTTAAAATTTGGAAACTAAAACGTGGCTACTAAAAATAGTAAAAATAGAATGTTTTTTTTCTTTCACAAAGACGGAAGTGTTGGACCACATCGATAGATATTTTCAATCTTGCTATGTGAAGCTATAAAATTACTTTTGGTCATATGCAAAGATAGAGATTCTGTTCCAATACATCTAGTATTTGTCTACTTCATTATCTTTGCATCTGATGCATTTTAAAGGAGTTACTTTAACCTCTACTGATTTTTAGGAAGCTATATCTTTTCTGATTTATCAATCCAAACAGAAAAGTCACTGACTTTGTTTGCTTCTGATGGATTTATTTTGACATGAGTAGTTTTTAAGAATCATGTAAGTGAGAAGAAGTAGCTAGGGGTGTTCGTGGTCCGGTTTGGAACGATTTTAAGGCAAAAATTCTAAAGTTAAATTTAGTTGCGGTTCGGTTTTAGATGATATGTTAACAAAAATCCAATCCGATCCAATTTAATACGGTTTAATTTGGATCGATTTTTGAATATTCAAATTACAAATTACATTTTTATTAATATTATAAAAATACTAATAAATCATAGGTTTATAACATATATAACATATAGTATATTAAAAGTTAATGTTATAAAATGAGAATGATCGACTATGATTGAAATAAATAGATTAAACCAAACTAATAAATAATATTATAGTATTTAAAATATATATATATATATATATATATATATATATATATATATATATATATATATATATATATATATACGATTTGGATCGATTTGAAAATCAATATGAAATCCGATTTGAAGCGATCGGTTTTTACAAAATGACATCCAAACACATCTAATAAATTTTGTTTTTTTTTTTAGTTTTCAGTTTTTTTGGATCAGTTTGCAGTTTTTATTTGGATTGGTTTGGATTTGAACACACCTAGAAGCAGCATCCAAAATACAAATGTGAAAACTACTGCGTATGGCGGTCTATGAGTCAGTCCTGCACCCTCTCGGAGTTCCTCTGATGTCTCCCGTACTCCTGAACCTCTACCATTATGGCATATAAAACACCTATAACCTCAAAGTTATCAGGAAATAATCCTTCACCAATACCTGTTTGTCTAATATCCACGATTCGACGACACCTAGGCAACACATCATGAGCATGATCAGCCATAACATGCTCATACTCTAGAATCTCTTGATGAGTTCGCCTAGGTGGATTTCCTGGAACATCTTGTACCAAATATGGATGAGACACTTTAAAGAACCATCATATGTAACCATCCACGTAGTTCCAGTCGTCTTGTGCTATGGTACTCTGTGCCTTATCTAATACCAGATAATTAATATAATCATCATACATGGAATCCATATCCATGTGTTTAATCAAGGGAGGAGCAGACACAATAGGATCCCTAGAAATGTAATGCATGTAGTCAAACTAACACATGACGCGCTCAGGAAGATGAGTAGTCGTCTTGCGCGACCCGCAAGCCAACCATTCTGAGTATAACACAATGTTGTCAAATGGAATTGTCACACAGTGGCCGACCTATGCCTGGAAGTGTATATAATCAAAGATCAAGCAATCTATATACATCCTAAACGACTTTATCGTCTAGTTCCCTCGGAGAAGATTGAATGCAATGGATCACAACTTCTCTTCAGTATACATAGGATCAAATGACCAATCGGATATGCAAGGGAAGTCCTGTAGGATCTAGGCCTGCAAAAATGAGAATCATTAGTTAGTAAGAAATCACAATAATTAACAAAATTATTCAAAAGTTATACCATCAAAAGTGTGATGATGTTGGTCATCTGCTTTGTCTCCCACCTACAATCTTCAGACAACTTAGAGTACAAGTACACCAAACATGCGCCCCTCAGTTGTACTCATGGATCCACTCAAATTCCTCAAAGTACCACATGTATGACATTCGTGTAAGTCGCACTTGTGTCCACAAAAATGTAAAGGCCAACTAGATACAACAAGTATGCTCTTATAACATAAATTATATGCTGGGTTACCTGCTCAGGATCACCATCAGCCTGTTGTGCCCTCATTGGGGTAACTCTTAAGTACTCTACCATCAAGTCCACTATCTCTTCTTTGTCACATTCTCCGCATGTCATCTCTCAACAAAATTTAATAATACCATGATTAATGGTAGCATATCCACATAGGGTCAAATCTTTCAACCCGGAAATTTGTAAGACATCTTGAAACCATGACTCACTAGGTGCTTCCAGGCGAGTGGTCTTCCCCACATGATTAATGATCTTTAGCGTACCATGTTCCTGCATACGTGGCTTAACAAAAATGATTCAACCAAACAAAACTTGATAATAAAATAAACACTACAAAATTAATAGTTCCAACTAATGTTTACCTCTACGTCCCAGATATGTCTGACAACATGGTTCAGGTATAGAAAGAGTAGTGATAAATTAGAATACCCCCTCTAAAACTCTGAGGTTTCACAGGAGCGATCTCATCTGCCTAGGCATGTGGATGGGGTGCATCAAGCACTAAATGTATGGCTGCAAGTGCATCCTCATCTGCCTGGGCCTAGGATTCCTGTAATGCCTTAGGTTCCACATGAGACTGAGTTTGTGATGCATCAACACTAACTGTAAAGCCTCAGGTGTTGTTTGAGAGTGTGATATCTCTTCTGCCTCAAATACCAGTGCGTCTACATGAAGATAGAGGCAGAGAGACATGAGCAAGAGAATCTCGCATGCTGTAGGAGGACGAATGATCGCGACTTTGTGTGTCTTATGGAATCTTGACTACAAATGCACAGTCCTATCACGTGTAGCTTTAAAGATTATTGAATCCCAGGAGACTAAGTGTTGAACTATCACTATCTTATGTTACTACGTAAATCTAAGGTTAATGATGTAGTTGATTTGGGTTTGAGGGAACTTAAGTGAACTATGGTCAAACTTAAATTCCATGGGAGATACCGGTATGTAATGGTCGTACTTCAGAGATTTAGTAATTTATTGACACAACTCGGGTTGTTAAAACATCTTTCAGTAGAAATTATCGGTTTGAAAACCCTCTTCTCACACTCTCGTGTTTGTTGATTCAGATCCTATAATTAAACCTAAGTGAGCGCTCTAGCTGTATCATTTAAAGTTTAAAAACAGTTTTTGAAAACAAATAAAGACTAATTAAATTAAAAGCGCTCTTGTTGTATTTTAAGTTAATGTACAATAACCACTGTCCAGTTATTATCTCAAACTCTTGTTTTATTGATTCTAACTTCTATATGTATTTTACTCTCGTAACAAAATAGTTTAGTTATTAAAAAATGGAAATTGAAACCGGAAAATTGTTTTTAAAAGAGTTGCGTCAATTGGTATTGCTAAACCTCGTCGGTTATGTGACCTTACATACCGGTAATAATAACACAGATCCAGGCATTGCAGGCAAATCAAATAATAATAAATTAAAGCGATTAAAATAAAATTGAAAATAAAAAATGCAGAATTAATCTTGAAGTATCAAGATGTCTCCCATAGGTCGGTGAGTCTGCCCATAAAAGGCTCAGAATCGTAAATTGCAACAAGGAAATAAAAAAGGCTTGGTTCTAACATAAGGTTAGAATTAGCAAAAGTACACAACAGCTTCCGGTGTGAAAACTTTTGTGAGAAAATATTCTATTGCCTAAAACTAAGTGGAACGGGAAACTAAATTGGCTGAGAAAAATGCTGGCTAAAATTAGTAATTAAATTGAAAACTGAAGGCTGGAAATTAAAGTACGGTAGAGAAAATAAAATTGAAAACAAGAGCGAGAAGAGAGAGCCAAAATCAAACTAGTCGACCTCTATTTATAGAGTGGGCGCTTTGAGAGGAAATATGAACGTTAGCATTAAACTTGTTCTCTCCTAGATTGCTGCTTGAGAAAATATAGGAGTGGCAGTCGCTAGGTTTTGCGTAATGGTCGACATGGCTTGGGAGTTAGGTCGTAGCGGTCGTTACAGCTTGCATGTGAAGGGTGTGACGACCGTCACACCTTGTTGGGCTTGTTGTGTGTCTTCATGGGCTGGGTCTATATTTATATTCTTCATGCCTTCACCTCTTATTTTGCTATCACACCTCTTTTCTATTTATTTATTATTTTTTTGGTGGTTTTAAGCTCGATTCTTCTCCATTTTTGCGACTTTCTTCATACATGCCTTGTAAATAGTAAAAACCTAAAAACATAGAAAATACCGGCATAAAACGAATAAAGAGTATCTTAATTAAAATAAAATAAGGACATAATTTATATAAATTTAGTCAAATATACGATACATTTTCGGGTTATCAACGAAGAAGAAGGTAGAGAAACGTGAACACTGAAACCTGTAGCTGCCTTTGTCATAATCTGTCCAGAGGTAGAAGGAGCCTCAGATGCTTGACTTATTTCCTTCCAAATCAAAGCATGATGTGCAAGCCATCCTTTTTAACATAGATGCTCTTTCATCCATAAATCCCGTAGAGGTACGAAACAAACGTTACACAATAATTCATGTTCAAAATTGAAATTCTGGTATCAAATATGAGATGTCGAAGGTAATGTCACGACACTTATATCTGCTTTGAACACAACTTAACAAAACAAAATATAACAGAGCAGGAAGTAGTAAAAACATAGAGTTGTTAACCCAATTCGGTCCTAACTAACTTACGCCTGGGGGCTTCCAAGTCAAGGATGAAGTTCACTATTAGTAGTATTAATTTGGAGCTAAACCTTCCCTGTTTACACCTCCTCACTTAATCAAACTACCCAATGACCCTTCTATCTAAGATACCACACTTAGATATGAGAATTCTCCGCTCACTCCCTCAATACCACAACCCGTGATACTAAAAATAACTAAAACTGAAGACACTCTTCAAAGACACACAATCACACTTGCTTCAAAGCTTATGGTGATTGAAAATTTACAACTCAAAAACCTTCCCACTCAAGTAGAAATACTCAAGAAGCTCACAATTAACAATTGACAACCAACACAAAGAACAACCAAAAATTAAAAGCAAAACTCTCTAAAACTGGAACGGCCAAACTGCAAAACAAGATTTGCAGCCTTTAAATAGAGTAACAACAACTAGGGTTGGTTTACTCACAAGTCTTCAGCGCCTCCTGTCTTTTCTCCATGAAAGTAGGACAATAAATCTCCAAGTATCTTGCTGATGGCGTTTCTCAAGCTTCCTTAATCGAAGCATACAAATAACAAACAAATTGACATCCTAAAAAATCTGCACTTCTGTCAGTTTCTCATGTCAGGACATCTACTGTGACATCTTCTACTTCAGTAATCTTCAAGGTATTTTTGAGCAGAATGTTTTACCAAAATTGTTGCCAACCAATAGAACCAACAAACTTCCCCTTTGGCAAATTTTGGCTAAAACATTATTTGGGGTGCAGGCCATACAATTAAAACATCACCATAATAAACATAGGCATTCAAGTACAAAACATCAGAGCAACACAATAAAAGCAGCACCACAATCAAAACAGAGATAGAAGCGGACAATTAACACAGATGTTCAAACATCAGTTAGAACATTCAAAGATGCAACACTTTACTCCCCCTGCACACAACACACATAAATTCACAATTGACAATTAAAATTTTGCTCCCCCTTCACAACAGCTTTTCTTCCTGCGGAAACACACAATATCTTCATAGATACACAATCAACACTTCATCTTCTCGTTTCAGCAGAAGAAGCACAATCAACAATCAACAATTAACATCAACTTCTTCTTAGCATAAGAAGCACACAAACCACATCACACAAATCACAATGAACACATCAACATCTCCTCCTTAACATTCTCTCACAATAAACACAGAAGCAACTCCTCCTTTGCATTCTCTTCACATCAGCTGCTCACACATGGTAACACACAAAAAACAAACACAAAACACTCATAGACAATCAAAACATCTTAAAATACCTCAACAACTTCATTAACATTTTCTTCTAAAATAACAACATTATAGCTCAGGAAAATCTAACGTCAACCCAACCCAGTGTTACACGAATCATAGTAGAATTTCACTACATAAGACGATAAATTATAAATAAAATCCAATGGCTAACTTCCTCTTACTCCCACGGAACCTACTCTTGAGTATCTGCACGTTTTTCACATAGAGGCAACATTCAAAGATAAGGAGTGAGTGATCATAATCAATTATAAAAGACATAAGAAAAGATAGACTGCAACATTAATACATAACCAATCACAACATCAACATATCATAAACTTAATCCAAACATCATTATAAATATCACTTATATAAACTCCATCACAAGGATCAACATATGTCATATAACTTCTCAATGATCAACACACCACATAGCACAACAGAATTATGCAATGCCACATAAGATTCTATGCAAACAACACTGACTCAATGCTTGTGGTATCAAATTATGAATAGACAAGTTCACTTCACTCCCTGTTCCACCACCATAGGATCTGGTTCACTCTTGAACTGGAGTACAACAACAATCGTTATCACCACCAGAGGCAAGACTTCACTAATTCCCCGATATATGATTTAGCTACTTGCACTTGAACCACCACCATATAATTGATTCCATAACATAATTAGAACTAAATATCCAACAACATGGATGCATGATTTTCAACATGCAAAAACAACATCATCTACACATGCATTTCAACATTCAGACAACATTTTCATCAATTCACCACACAAAAACATCATTTGGCACACAACGATTCAATTATTCATCAAATTAGTACCTAAATCATGTATAGCTCATCAATAATATAAACACAAGTTTATTACTCTATTATTTTATCATTAATCATGAAAATACTTTTAGGAACAGGTTTAAACACAATATAAAGGCTATGTGTCCACACATAGCTCATTCAGGTCGACACATACTGTTGTTTTTGACATAAAACTAAATTTCTAATCATTTAAACACCAATTTACATACCAATAACTTATTCCACGGAATCACATCACAATAATTCAATATTCTACTATTTTAACATCCTAATTCCATCTATCATATCACGTGATCATGGATTAACAATACATCACAACTATAACACCAATTTCATCATCTTTAATCACCAATTCGTCCATTCATGTCAAATCCCATCATGGTTCATGAAGCACATAAATTGACAAATTAACTTACAGCAACAACATCATCAAAGATCTCATAACAAAAAATATGCACACAACATCAAGATCAAGGATTTCACAACATTCATCAATATTCATAGCAAATCAATATCAATCAAAGAGAACTAAAACATTACATCTAGCATTCCCTCGCATAAATCATAATTGAGAACCATTATCCACCCTTACCTTAGAATTGCTCTAGAATCGTATTCTCACACTCTATGGATGAGTGTTTCCTTTGTTCCTCCAACTTTTCACGTACCCCATAAAATAATCTATATTCCCCTTTTTTCTATCATGACTATCCCTCAATTGTTTTCCCTCATGTAATTACCTTAATGCCCGTAAAATCTCTACACCTTCTAATATATTTTATTTTCTTATTATTTCCATTATTAAATAACATAAACTTTTCTTTAATTAATATAGATTATTTTTATTTGAAGAACTTACACTCCACCAATAATCTAACAAACACAATAAATCATAAAGTATTCCCAAGTAAATACATAAGAAATATAATTCTAAATTGGGGTGTTACAACTCTCACACACTTAAATAATTTACGTCCCCAAAAATTACTTGATGAAAACAGACCCGGTACGACTCTCTCATATGATCCCCACGCTCCCAAGTCATACTCCCACCATCTGGTCCTACCCATACTAACTTCACCAAAGCAATATCTTTACCATGCAATTGCTTCATCTCTCGATCCTCTATCCTTATAGGTGATGCTTCAACTGTTAGGTTATCTTTCACTTGTACATCATCCACTTGAATCACATGAGAAATATTCATATGTATCTCCTCAACTGAGACACATGAAACACATCATGAAGATTAGTAACCAATTAAACTAAAGCAATCTAATAGGCCACCTCGCCTACCCTCTGCATAATCTGGTATGGTCCAAAAAAACACGGTGTAAGCTTACACGAATTCAGAGCTCCACCAGCACCAATTATCGGAGTAACTCTCAAGAAAACTTGATCTCCCTATTAGAACTCAAGTGTTTTCTTTGAATCATATTGATTTTTTCGATCATCTCATGAACAATATCAAGTATGAGTATAATACTCTCGCTTGGATCATATCAACACAATAGAGTCCTACATCTCCTACCATACAATGCCTCATACGATGCCATTCCAGTACAAGTATGGGAACTGTTGTTGTACGTGAACTTAATCAATGGAAAAGGGATATCCCAAGCACCTCAATGTTCTACCACAAAAGCCCTAAGCAAATCCTTAAAAAACTAAATGGTTCTCTCTGTTTGACCTTCTTTCTTCAGATGATAAGTAGAACTAAACCTTAACTTAGTACCCAAAGCCTCATGCAAACTTTGTATCTCTGTAGAAGACTTCAGAGTCTCCCATTGAAACATAACATTAACCTTGGAAGGGTCTACAAAAATTCCACCACTCAAAATCACAAGGCCAAGGAAACTCACTTC
Source organism: Vicia sativa (assembly GCA_021764765.1). NCBI lineage: Eukaryota > Viridiplantae > Streptophyta > Magnoliopsida > Fabales > Fabaceae > Vicia > Vicia sativa. The sequence continues at coordinate 213,405,433 of CM038795.1, forward strand.
CTTCAACCAGATTTCACATTTCGACAACTTGACATAAAGTTTCTTCTTCCTCAACACCTGCAACACAATATGGAGATATTCTGCATGATCTTCATTAGTCTTAGAATATATTAAAATGTAATTAATGAAGACCACCACAAACTTATCCAAATATACATGGAAAACATAGTTCATATACTAAATGAACACACCTGGTGCATTATTTACGCCAAACGACGTCACAATGTACTCATAGTGACTATATCTCATCATGGATGTCTTCTTCGGATATCACATGGTTTAACCGAATCTAACGGTAACTAGACCCCAAGTCAATCTTGCTAAAAACATAAGCACATATTAACTGATCCATCAGATCATCAATCCTTAGAATTGAATACTTATTCTTGATAGTCACCTTATTCAATTTTTTTTAGTCCACACACAACCTCATACTTCCATCCTTCTTCTTAACCAACAACTTAAGTTCACCTTACGGAGAAATGCTGGGTCGATCAAACTTTTTCTCCAATCTCCCACATGAGATGAAACTGTTGGACCCCCAACCACCCTTATATGAGATATGGGAGGGAGATTCCTATCCTCTATGAATTCAAACCTCACTCATTGGCCAAGATTGATAGGCACAACGACCCCTACAAGCGCGTATCCTCCATCACTACCCAAATGGCCATCATAGGAGCGCTCGACTCCCTGAAATGCAAGCGGTTATTTGGTACTTTTAGGATCACTCCCTTTGATGGTATATGGGTTTACCCCGTTCCTTAATCAACAACTATAAGTTATTGATAAAAAAGCTAGTACACTAGTTCGCTGCCAGCCCCCACATGAAGGTGTCAACCGCAGGTCTGTTTAACACATGCCAGGGTCCATCAAATTCACTGAGGGATTACCTCGTCCACTTTAACGAGGCAACCATCAGGTTCATTCCACCGAACAAAGAAATGTTTGTGGGGGAGTTCCAAAATAAAATCAAGGCGGGGCATTTTAATGAATCCCTCACATAGAAGTTGGTGCTTTCATTGGCAGAAGAGGTCACCGACCATAGTGCTACATAAAGGGCAAAGAGAGCAACACTGGAAAGAAAGTGCGTGATGTCAAGGTGCTTGTTCCCAACTCGGAAGAATCACATCACCAGAGGAAGAGCAATTACACCTTGCTCACAAAGGACATGATTATGTTCAAAAGGGTAGGCAAGGTAACAAAGAACTTCACGTCCATGAATACCCTTAATGAGCATATATGGCATAAGGTTCTCCACCTGCCCAATATCGTTACACCTTCCGCTTATAAGGAGGAAGTGACAGGTTTTGAACCGAGAAGTTGGTGCAAGTTCCATAGAGTCATGGAACACCACACTAAATACTTCTACCAACTCAAAAAGGAAATCAAAAGACTAATACAGAAGGGGCACCTCAAGAAATATGTGAAGGGAGACTCCTCCTATTCACCAGACAAGTCTCATTTGTAGGAGAGAGACTATGTTGGAAGCCCTAGGCCCAATAAATCCAAAAGATGCCTTAGGGTAAATGTGGTAAAGTTGCGTACCACACACTCAACACCATAACAAGAGTGTTTATCGGGGGAAAGGAAACCAGCTATGTCCAAGGGAGGTACGCTCGCAGATCCTGAGTGTAGAAAACCTCCCTGAAGTCAAGATTAAAGTCAAGCGCCAAAAGCTAGAAACCTCGATCACCTTCTCGAAGAAAGATACAACTGAGATCCATCCTTATAATGATGATCCCATGATCATTACCGTTTAGTGCGAAGATTAAGAAATTAACATTATCGTTTAGTGCGAAGATTAGGAAATTAAAAGAGTTCTTGTTGACCAATGGAGTTATACAAACATACTATACTTGGAGACGTTTGAAAGAATTTACCTCGACCTAGAAAATCTGAAGCCTTTAAGGGTTATAATTTTTTTTTATAATAAGACATAAATAGACTTAATTTCCAATATCTCAACTATAAGAAATGACCTATAACATATCATGTAATATATCCCCTCAAAATCATAATGTATTAAAAGTATTTCAAATGAAAAACAAAAAATATTGTGAATAATAAACAATATAAATCTAAAACCCTAACACTCTCTTTTAAGCTAAACTTGCTAAATTTTAACTTTTTTATAAATTAATCCTAAAAATAAGAGACAAAACCAAACTAACTAATGAATACCATAGCCAACAGCAAGATAAACCAATACGAAGAGAGAATGAGAAGTTTAAGAAGTCAAATAGAATAACCAACTAAGAGAGAAAGATCATCTAAAGAGAGTGAGAGAGACAAAACTAGACCAACAATTTAAATCAAACCAAATCAATTTGAATAAATCAAACACAATAAATCCAATCAAAAACAAAATATAATAACCAATAGAGAGATGAGTAACCAAATAAAATAACCAATATATCCAAATAGAACAAATAAAGAGAGGAGTAACCAAACAAAACAATCAATAGAGATGAGATCAACCAAACAAAAGAACAAATAAAAGAGTAATACCATAGAGAACAAACTAAACATAGAGAACCACCAAGAGAGAGAGAGAGAGAGAGAGAGAGAGAGAGAGAGAGAGAGAGAGAGAGAGAGAGAGAGAGAGAGAGAGAGAGAGAGAGAGAGAGAGAGAGAGAGAGAGAGAGAGAGAGAGAGAGAGAGAGAGAGAGATTGATATTTTTCTTTTATAAAATTTATTATCTTAAAAAAAAATCAAAACAAACGCAACCAAAATTTTTGTTTTATAAAATTCAAAGCAAAAGTGCCCGATAATTTAAAGAGGATCGCAACTAGATCTAGATATAATCTAACAATAAAATAATAATAATAAAAAAAGAAGAAAGAAATTATGATTTCAACAATATAAATAACATAGTTTGTGCAAGTAAAAGTTACAAAGAATATATGATAAAACATCTTTTTGATTAGTGGTACTAGGTAGTTGCTAGCAAGTGCCAATAATTTCTTTTTTTAGTGCTTACAAGTAGAAGAAAGGTGGCACGAAAAAAACGTGGCCACTTTAAAGTTTCAATAATGTACTTAATTATGGCATGGTATGTCGATATGATGTCGACTCTTGCCTTGGCCAAGTATTATATCACCATCTTTTGTTCTCATGCTTCGTTACCAACAAAAGAATAAAGATAAGCGATAAGCTATAGACTTGAAATATCTCACTCTTAAAAAACAACTTAAAATTAGCAAGAAGAATTAGAAACAAAAAATATGAAATATTTCACAAGTTTTTTAAAGCTAAACTTAATCATAATTTAGAGTAATTATACACTTTCTCTTTTAAATTATTTTTTCTAATTTAAAATTTCTAATAGTACTATAACGGTTCCAAAACCGATATATTAATTCTAAATTATATAAGTTGTTATTTATTATTGAAGTTAACGATAGACAAATGATATTGAAGAGATTTGGATTGTTTATGACAAATGTATTATGCACTGTAACATATAATTTCAGTAGAGAATCCATAGAGTGGAGAGCGACATAGTTGTTGAGGAATGATTTTTACTCTAAGAAACATTCATGTGAATCAAAAGTTCCAACTCCAAAGGAAAGAATGGTCTGAAAAAGAATCTTCACATTCAATTTGGTCCACACTATCCTCCTCAAAAAGTTGATTAGAATATTGTATATCACTCGAGTATTGCATCTTTTCTAGTCCATAATAACCAAAATGAGAGCCATTAGCAACTCCATTCATGTCATCCAACATATCCTCAAATGTCCAATCCATCCTCCTCAAATCACCCTCAATATCATAAAGAGGACATGAATAAGAATTAGAATTGGCATCATTTTGTGACTCTAACAATGGTACTTGTTGATCACCTTCTTCTTCTTCATCATGAGTAGTACTCAAGTCAATTGGTGGTGTGTACTCATTGGCAAACCTAGCTGCAATCTCTTGAATCTCTTGTGGTGAAAGAGAGTTAACATGAGGAACACCATGATGATGAGCAACTACATTGATGGTAAGAGGTGTATTAGGGAAATTGAAACTAGCTTGAGGACCACGTAGACAATAAAGGGCTGCATCAAATGCTCTTGCAGCTTTCTCTTGTGTGTCATATGATCCTAGCCATATTCTCTCACGGCTATTTGGAAGCCTAATTTCAGATACCCATTTTCCCCATTTTCTCTTCCTCACACCTTTGTACAACTTGTTATTATCAGTACTAGTAGGGTTATTGTTGGAGCAAGATGTGTTGTGATCATTGGTAATATTGATGATATTAGTAGAATTAGAGCCAGCCATGTATGTGTTCATATATGGTTGGTTTATGATGAGTGGATATAGGTTTAACTTGCTTTTATATATAAATTTTGTGATCATTCCCATGGAATTGACAGCTTCATTTAATTGGGTTAACATTAATGAAATGAAATATAGATAGGAACAAAAATTAATAATAACTTTATCATGTGTCTATATTTCTCATAAATTAATTTCTTTATATCAATAGAAATTAGGTCTAACAGAAAATACTAGCTAGACTTCCACAATATAAGCGATAATATGAGATATATATATATTCATATATTTAATGTTTGAGGTGTTTTGAATAAAGTTATTTTTACAAAAATGATTTATAAAAAAATACTTGTTATCACTTATAAATATATATATGGTGGTTTAATAGCTTAGTTCCATCTTACAAGCTAACTTATAAAGTGATAATTTTTTACCCATATAAATACATTGTTTAAAAGGGTCACATTGTTTGAAAAATGAAGTAGAAAATTATATACCTAATGTCTTAAACTTTTAGATATATTTTTCATTTTATGTATTATTATTATTGATTTAATGTGATGTTTTTTCTTGAGTCATTAATATCAATATAATTTTAAATTTATAATTAAATTAACTATTATTGAAAAAAACTAATCAATATTTTTTTAATAGTAATTAGAAGAATTACACTCTTTATAATAAATATAAAATTGCAAACTCAAACTCAAATTTCAATATATCAAATATTTATACAACTACTATCAAAGATTTAATAACATAAATTTATGGTTTAAATGCACTTTTGATCTCATATATTAATTTTCTTAACATTTTAGTCCCTCCGTAAAAAAATCAACCATTATATCTCCAATATCATATTTCGTGTTTTTTTGTGATTTTCCATGACAAAATAGTCTAATTTGTATAAGTGACATTGAAATTATGAAGTGTCATTTTTTTAATTGATGCCACATCATTAAAAATATTTAAATATTTAGTAATTTTATTTTTTTAAAGTTTTTTTTATAATAATTAAACGTTTTTAATTATTTTTGTTTATAAATATTTATTTAAAAATTATATATTATAAATTTTAATTCTAAAATATATATTTTAGACCTATTTTTAATGACATGACAACAATTAAAAAATATCACCCCATAATTTTTAATGACACTTATGCAAATTAGACTATTTTGGTATATAGGACCTAAAAAAAACATGAAATTGATATTGGGGGACTTAATAATTAATTTTTTTTATAAAAAGATTAAAATGTTAAAAAAACTAATATAGAGGGACTAAAAGTGTATTTAAGTCTAAATTTATTTAATTTTATTTAAATTATAACTGCCAAATATCATTTATCAAAACCAAATAAAATTTAAAATTTTGGAATTTTTTATTACTATTGATAATACATATTAAACTCTTTTTAAGAAAAAATAGTATAATGCTTATAAGTTATAACCAATAACTATTAAAATTAAACCTTTTTTCTTATGAAATTTTATTTTCTTAAGATGTAAAAAGGTTACAAATAACCGTTTAATTTATAATAATTATTTTATTAATTGAGATGACAATGGTCCCAAAACCTTTCCATATCTCAATATGTCATAAGATCTTATTTCTTTTAATTTTGTCATTGAAATTTTATATAAGGACGGAGGTAGGGTTAGTGAAATGAAGTAGTTAGGTCATCATGATATAACTTCAAGCTTCAAACGTGTTGATGAGAAAAAGCTTTAAAAAGTGACACGTGGCATATCACTAGGGCAATATTACTTTACGACAACGATGCATGATGACATGGTAGGGCAACACCTTATTTTAATAATAAAAACAATTTTGTACCAAACAGCACATGGAGAAATTCCTTAACAAGTTGCTTCATATGTTTTGGAATTTGGACAATTCAAGTTTTTTTCGTTTCTAAATTACTTTTGCTAAAGATATTTTCATCTATATAGTAGGACTTTAATAGTACTAACTTCAAGTATATTTCTTTTTAAAAGAGTTAATGTTTTTAATATTCAAAAATAGACTTTATGTATTCTATAATATATTAATAATTTCCTTTCAAGCTCGTGCGTGCGTGTGTGCCCAGAATTGACCAAAGAATGGAGGTTGTAGTGTGTAAGATGGATTTGAGTTTCTAATGTGATAAAAGAGGAGTTGACTTGTAAAGTTAACAATACAATGTTCAAGTCATTATGTGAAGGAGATGAGTGAGTAAAATTTAAATTTGAAATTGTGTACATGAAATTGTTATAACAAACAACTATTCTCTAGGCGGGAAATGTTGGAGAATATTATATGTATTTTGGGTTTGGATCTCCTATGCTTATTCTCAAGATAACCCCTACGCACTGTTGGTGCTTTGGGTGAATAACTGCTTCTTTTGAGTCATGACCAATGATCTTTCAGGTAAGCTCAGAATAGTTGTCCCCAAGCCCTTGCCTCTGCTTGACATTGCGAGAGTTTGTCGTATTCACCTTGTTCATGCCTTCTTGGTGTAGGTGGAAAGACAAGAGGTGATGTTATTCTTCTTGGGAATTCACACCTTTAATGCACCCCATGCTTCAAACATCTTTTCGTAGGTTTCATCATGATGATCTTTGGAAGCTAAAATGCTTAAGTGCTTTGTTGAGATGATCTGAAGGGCATATATGGCTTGTTGTTTTTAGCAAGTTATCACACAATTCTTGAAGAGTCAGTGTTGAATTTTCTTGAACTGTCATATTTGTTTCTTTGTCACCTGCATTTTCTAACACTTTTCCTTTTTATAATTAAAGAAAGTAGTGTCCATCATGTGTCAAAAATCAAAAGAAGATACTTCCACCTATTGGAATGTTGACGTCTCTTCATCAACCCTCCCATTGTTTGTTCAAGAAGGAGGTATTGATAGAGTCTTTCTATACGTAGGTCCATCTTTGAATTTGGGTGTATTGACTCCTAATAAAGTCAAGAGAATCCGTAGTGAGTATGACAAATGTGCCATCATTTTCTATGAATGTACCTTCTCGATCCTAGTTTTTTTTCCCTTTAACAACTTTGAAATAGAAGTTTTAAATTATTTAATGATTTCCCCTTCGCAACTTCACCATACGAGTTAGGCGTATATGAAATTTTTCTAACACTAGTGCGAATATCAAATGGGAAAACCCTCTCTATCCATTTTCTTCCATCTCTTCAAAGTATAAGGTAGTTCTGTGGCCCAGGAACAAAGCGATGGTTTGATTATTATGGTGCAGGTTATTTGCAGTTTTGGAACGTTTAGGAAGAGCTTGGAGAATTTTTGGAAATTGATTCTTTCTAGTCGTGCCTCTCCATAAATAAGTTCGTGTAATTGTAAGTATTATAGGGACCTGGGTGGAAAATAGGTGTACTGATTTGTTTCTCAAGTACTAAAACAAAGGTATTTCTTGACGGGGGAGTGGATTGTATGTCTACAAGGATGATGATCAATCTCAGGAGGATATTTATCTAAAGAGGAAACTAGTTGGTCTTGTCAAAGATTTGGTTCATGTTGGGGGCTTTACTCTTTGGGACGAGGCTTCACATAAATATTTGAAATGACTTATAGAAATCCACCCGTTGATGGATGCTCACACCAAAAAGGAGATGAAGGTCATTTTTAGCGAGTTTTAGATGTATATTTCCACTTGTCGTCAATTATGTTATCTGCAATGCGCTTACTTTGGTACTTATTACTTCCAAACTCGATGAAGTAAGAGGAAATAATCTGCCTACTAATACGGGAAATATCACCAATCTCGGCCATTACGAGCCCTTTAAACAATTCGAAGCTAGTTAATGTACCTTCCCCAAAGGGTTCGTTGGAGGTGTTCTAAATGATCCCTAACGACTATTATGCGAATTGGGTCATCCTGTTCCAGTACAGTTGGTGAGATCAGTTCTATGTTCTCTAAAATAACATTGGGGGTCTACCTCAGAAGAAGATTGCTCTTATCTAGCCAACTTGACTAGCGAGGCCCTCGAGTGCCTTCAATCTACCTATGTCATTAGTCGATCGAGTGACCTTTTAGACGATGGGTGTATAAGGGAAATATAAAGTTAAGGCTTCTGCTTGTGCTACTTTATCGGCTATCCAGACGTCCTTCCTTTTCTACCATTCAAGGAGATCTTAAAAACACGTGCCTTGAGAATTTCTCCATAGCTCAAAGCTTAAATGAATCATATGCCGCTAGTATTACGACCATTTATGAGTCCTTTGAGAATGCCTTATAGCAAGTGGATCATTTTCACTTTCCTTTGCGTATTTCTAGAGAACAAGTACAACCGAACCATATGCTCAAATATGGGAAGACCGTCTCCCTTAAGGATTAACGACCCTCTTTCTTTTCTTGTAACACCTTGCTATGTAAAGCTTGAGTGAAATGAGATAGACGTAATTTCATTATTTTTACCTGTTTAAGGCATATATATTTGATCTTGAGTAATTTTCCCTAGACTTTGGGTGAACTTACGAGGTATTCTTGCGAAATTTATTGGACGTCTCTAGGGTTATGCCCAGTCAAGGGTTGTAACTCAATCCCCTAGTTGAAAACATGGTTCGATATTTACATGTGACCAACCCTATGCAACTTCTAGAGTGATTAGCTACTAGAGGGGGTGAACTAATATTGCAGATTTAGTGGTTTTGTCACCTTTTTCACGTGTGTGCTTTGCATTTTAGAGTTTTGATTAATGTTGTCACATGCTCGTGGCATTTGCGACAATACCCATGGGTCTTTTCATTGAGGCTTTGATTCCGTTGCCCATACCTCAGACTCGTTGTTACCTTACGCAACCAAAAAGAAAAGAGATATTTCAAAATTTGTGATTTCTTCTTTAATAATTGAGAGTTCATCATACAGTTTGTGAGAGAATTAATCATACAAGAAATACCATCAAATATAAATTTGAAAACATAATCAGGTGAGATGGCCACCACTTAATTTCTATGTTTTACACCTAGTCAGGTTAGCCACTTCTAGGAAGTCGAATGTTCATGCTCCTTAGTTGGCTGATTTTAGAGGCTTCATTGATCTTCATGGCCTTTCTCTCCCATTGGTCATGCAGGAGTACTTGATATATCCTTTTGGCTCTCTCTTAAAGTCAGCATTGACTATGACCGATTCACTGTGATGGTTGTGCAATTTGAGCGTAAGGTGGACCTATGAGGCCACGATGTCTAGGGCGGCTGTGAAAGGCCTATCGAGAATGCAATTGTAAACACTATTGCAAGGGACCACAGGGAATTGCAAGTTCACAACCATAACATGCCTTTCTCCTCCCACAAATACCATTAACTTGACATACCCTTATGGATGGATTGTAATACCATTAAACGATTGCAAGTATGGCCCTTCATACAACTATTTATTTTCGTTTTTGAGACCCATCTTCTCAAACAAGACCAAATACATTATATCACAGAAGCTGCCACCATTGACCAGGATTAGAGAGATGTTGAAATGACCGACCGTAGTAGTTATGACTAGGAAGAAGATATCATTCAGGTTCTATTAGATTTCCCTTATCCTAAAACCCAAGCATCGGCCTATTTGGGGGCTTGGTTGATACATTTTCCCCTTTCTTGTAGACGACCATTAATTAATCATTTCTGCTCTTCATCATATCCTTGGATGAGATGTTTTCCCGAGTGTGGCTTTAGTGATATCAGTAATGTGATGACGCTTCCCCTTGCTTGCTCCTTTATCTTTGATGTTGGTTCCTTCTCAATTGGTCATGTCATCCACAACTTTGAAGGCAGAATTGCTCTCAAGAGATTATTTTCTACAACTTTTTCTTCTTTGGACATACTCAAATAAATGGCCCCGATTTATCAAACCCTTGATGGCATCCTTCAACTAGATGAAGTCATCAGTTTGTTGCCGCGGTCCATGTGGAAGCGACAATGTTTCTTATTATTAGTTCTAGACGAATAGAGGAGGGATTTCACCGATCTAGAGGAGGGAGAAAGCGACACATCCCCAAAAACGCCTTTGAGGGACAAGTTGCCACCGAGGTGGGATTTTTTTTTTGTTTATTTTTGGATCCATTACAACCTGATTTGCAATTTTGGCTCATCCATATATTACCCTTCATGGGTATTTTACCCCTATACACAACTTGACATAAAGTGATCCTCTTACTTTTGACCTTTTAAACATTTTTATCTTGATCAGCCTTTTTGGATACCACAATTGTACTTGACTCATCATCTTCCTTCTAAATGGACATGCACGTCTCAATGCAACGAGACTGAATCTCCAAACATTTTGGTGCAATTGTTGAAGCTAGATGATTAGACTTATTTGACCTTTCTCAAGAACTAGACTTCTAATCTTCCGTCACTATCTTTGCTTTGTCTTTTCCACTACAAATAACTTGCAGCCTTACACAATCATTTTCACCTTTTGAAAACTCCATAGTTTCTGATATTTTACATTGTCAGCCTCATCTACCATGTCCTCCCCCTATCATCCACGAAATGCCCAAGCCGACAGCTTATCATATGAGGAGCAAGAGTCCTCATTTCTTTGAGATTTCGATTTTACTTTAGCTATTGACAAAATAATCCTTATCGAACCTTGACAATCCTCTATGATCTTTATTGAAAAATCCTTCCCATTCACCCTAACGTTGAAGGTTTCGTTCAATATAATGTTGTAAATGGTCCTGACGAGAATTCTTGCAACGTCGAACTTCTCGTGATGAAGGGTTTCATCATCGATGCATCAGTAAGTTCCCACCAGAGATGTCAAGAACTAGAAAAATTCTGGACACCACACATGACATGCAATACCGTAACACCAGAGCCAAATAACTCTCTCATTATCCACATCGATAGGCCTCCATCCCTTAATCTCTTTGAACCACTGTCCCAACCACTCCTTTGCCTCCTTGACTAAGTATTTTAATTCACCCTCGACCTTTTCCTCTAGTGGGCAAAGATTTTCTCCAATTGGTGTAACTTTTATCGAAAAATAACCTTCCAAATGGAAGGATTCTTAAAGGTTATAAGTCATCCCTAGGTTTTCTTCTATTTCGATGTAAGATTTTTCGAATCTGGCCAAGTGTTCAACTTCCCTATCAAACTCCATGCGAGTGAACCACGACTTCTTCCCATTATCAGCCACGACCTGAGTTGTGTACCTATTCCCTCTGTTGCGAGGCTTCCACTCTTCGTGTTCATATACAAGAGCTTTTTTCTGTCCTTGAGCAATGTTCCATCGAACATTCTTGTTACCCCTAGCATTTGTACCTCTGGAAAATCTTGGTTTATTTGCATGTAATTTCCTACCACCGATGAAAATATTGTCTAACTTGATCGCCATCCTATTTTCATCTTGAACGTCAAGGAACCTAGCAAATCCATACCTCTTTCTCCTCACATCCAACAAAAAAAAAATAGAGAGAAGGGAGACCTTCTCTCTTACCGTTTCTTCCGATCTAATTTTTAAAACATTTGTTTAAACAAAAATACTCTTTAATGTTTAAATATAATAAATTTAGCATGTTATATAATTATTTTGATTTGGATTGCTTGATTTTGATCTGTCCCGCCTAAAAACGGATTCTAAAATTAAAAATGACTAACAAAATTTTTTTTTCTAGTGATAGTATATCACATATTTAGAGCAAAATAATTATTTATATTTATATTTTTATGCATGAACAATTTAGTCAATTAATCAAACTAAATGTGGTCATTTATTTAGTATTCATAAATGTAGTGTAAACTCAAATTCATACACCAAATTATTAATAAAAATTTGCTCAAGTTTGGTTATGTGGGGCTCATAAATTCAATGTTACATGTATTAAAGAGATATTGTATCTTTGTGGTAGTTATGATGATTAGTCTGTTGTTGGAAAAGTCTTCTGTAGTAGGAAAAGTTTGAAGTGTGTTTTGGCTTGGCTGGTAGTGATTGATGATTATGATGGTATCGCTATGGGCTGACCACCGCCAATTATCTGCATTCGCTTTCTCTCTTTAAAGACCGCCTGCCCTTCTTGGTTAGTATGAACATCGACTAGCTTTGTGATTTGTAACACATCACAAATATTTATACACCTTGTTAAGAAATTAGAGCATATTTGATCATGATTAAGTAGCATAACATAAACTGTTGATGTATGCGACTAAAGTTAACTAAACTACGGTTATATATCTTCTTATTCTTTATGTCGGCGGGTTCAAAACATTGACAAATATAAAGTCTTGTTAGGTTATTGTTTATAAATCAATACTCGTGTATGCATATTACACGTATGCACATTAATTGTGTTCATATTTGATGGTTAACCTCTTATTTGTGATTGAATTCGTGTGCACTCCATGCAATTGATATTTGAGAATTTCTTAAGCTATCCATGCGTTTCTTAGAATCACATTAAATTTCAAAAATATTTTTAAAAATAGAAAATATATTTTCGGTGTATATCATATTTAAATTACATTTATAATAAAAAAATAAAAAATATGTTTATGGTAAAAATTGAAAATATATTTTCGATTTCTAATAAAAGCAAATTTGTTGTCATAACAACAAAAAGTGGCATGAGCCACTTGAGGTGCATAGGTTTTCTTTGTTGTAAATTAGAAATGTATTTCTGGTTTGTATCAGAAGTGCATTTTCGGTTCTATTTTTTGCCTTTTGAAGGGTGTATCTCAAAACGAATGAATTATAAGTGGTGAGAGTGTAAACCAAAAATATATTTTCGGTTTTTCGGGGGTATTTTCGGAATTGCATAGGGTGCTTTTCACCCCTATGATATGGAATAAGAAATTCTCTTTATATTTTTATTGAAGTGATCTTTGAGATCATTAACTGATACATATGACTTTGATAGTTTGTGCATCTGACACTAAGATGAATGATATGACACATATTTGATCAATAGATTTGTAAATTTTCAGAGTTGATGAAGCGTTGAAAAATTTATGAAGATGATAGTAAGACTCACTACACATCATGAGTGATGAGTGAGAGAAGAGGAAAACAACATCAGAACTGCAGAAAACCTTACAATACACCAGCTGATAAAGGCAAATAAAAAGCTGTTGATGGTAAGAGGCTAAGTGGGGGAGGTGCTCTTGCTAACCTTAAATGTTTCAAATGTGGTGAGTTGAGACATCGAATCAGTGAATGTACGAGCAATGTAAATAAGTGTTTCCGTTGCAGTAAGAATGGACATGGGGTAGCTGATTGCAAACACAAGACGATGATATGTTTCAACTATAGTGAAGTGGGACATATCAGTACTCAATGTAGAAGTCGAGGCAAGCTCAGTCTGGTGGAAAGGTGTTTTCTCTAGCAGAGAATCATACATACAGTGAAACATACTGATCAAAGGTATATGTTTCATTAATAGTACTCATTCAATCAATCAATATTATTGACACTGATACTACACATTCTTTTATTGCTGCTGATGGTATGAGAAGGTTGGGTCTTGTGTTGTCTTTTATAAATGGAGAGATGGTTACCGATACTCCAGCTAAAGGATCAATGACTACTTCTCTATTGTGTTTGAAATGTCCTTTGTCAATATTTGACAAAGATTTTGTTGTGGATCTAATTTGTTTGCCATTGAGTGGTCTAAATGTGATCTTAGGTATGAACTAGTTGGAATTTAATTATGTTCATATTAATTATTACAACAAATTTGTACGGTTTCTTGTTCTTGAAGAGGAAAAAGAAGCTGGTTTCTTGCCATATAGGTAGTTGAATGAGTGGATGCAAGATGAATCTCTTATGTTTTCATTAATTTCATCTTTGTCTATTGAAAACCAAGCTGCAGTTGATGAGTTGCAGGTGGTGCGCGACTTTCCCGAAGTTTTTCCAGATGATATTTCAGATGTTCCACCAGAAAGGGAAGTATAGTTTTCTATTGATCTTGTCTTTGGTACCAAACTCATTTCTATGGTGCCATACATGATGTCAGCATCTGAGTTAGCAGAGTTAAAGAAGCAATTAGAAGACTTGCTTGACAAGAAGTTTGTGAGACCGAGTATGTCGCCATGGGGAGCTCTGTTATTGTTGGTGAAAAAGAAAGAGGATAATATGAGATTGTGTGTAGATTACTGACAAATCAATAATGTAACAATAAAAGACAAGTATCCACTTTTGAGAATAGACGACTTGATGGATCAGTTAGTCGGTGGATGCATGTTTAGTAAAATTGACTTTAGGTCGGGTTACTATCAAATTCGAGTAAAAGACGATGATATTAAGAAGGCGCCTTTCAGGACTCGGTATGAACTTTATGAGTATTCGGTGATGATATTTGATGTTTCTAATACACCAGGTGTCTTCATGGAGTACATAAACATAATATTTCATAAGTATTTGGACATGTTTGTGGTGGTCTTTATTGAAGATATTTTAATTTATTCTAAATCACAAGAAGGACATGTTGAGCGTTTGCAAATTGTATTGCAAGTGTTGATAAAGAAGAAATTATATGCAAAGTTGTCAAAGTGTGAGTTCTATTTAGAAAAATGTTGGTTTTCTTGGCCACATTTTTCAATGATGCTATTGTCGTGGATCCATGCAAAGTAAATGCAGTGTTGCAGTGGGAAGCTCCAAAATCAGTTACAGAGATTATAAGTTTTTTGGGTTTGGCTGGTTATTACAAAATATTTATTGAGGACTTTTCTAAGTTAACACTTTTGTTAACTCAGTTGACTTGTAAAGGCAATGTGTTTGTGTGGGATGTTCAATGCGAGGAAATTTTTATTGAGTTGAAGAAGAAATTAAAGACGACTCCGATTTTGATATTACCTAACCTTGAAGAATATTTTGTAGTGTATTGTGATGCATATAAAGTGGGTTTAGGTGGTGTGATTATGCAAAATGACAAAGTGCTAGATTATGCGTCGAGGAAATTGAGGATTCACGAACGAAACTATCCTACTCATGATCTAGAGATGAATGTGGTAGTGTTTGTGTTAAAGATTTAGATGCATGGCCTTTATGGATCTAGATTTTAAGTGTTTAGTTATCACAAGAGCTCGAAGTACTTATTTGACCAGAAGGAATTGAATATGAGGCAACGAAGGTGGTTAGAGTTGTTAAAGGATTACGACTTTGGTTTAAATTAACATCAGAGTAAAGCTAATGTTGTAGTGGATACTTTAAGTTAGAATTAATTGAGAAGTTTAGAGATTTGAGTTTATTCTGTGAGTTAACAATGGAGAGTGTAATGTTGGATATGTTGAAGATTAACAATGATTTTCTGAATATTATTAAAGATACTAAGAAGTTATATGTAAAGTTGGTATACTTGATGGTAGGGAGTAATCAGTCTGAGGATAGTGATTTTAAAGTGGATGTGGAAGGTGTGTTTAGATTTCTCAATAGAATTTGTATTCCTGATGACTCTGAGTTGAAAAAGATGATTTTTGAAGATAGTCATTGAAGCAGTTTGAGTATCCATCCATGAGCTACCAAGATGTTCCAAGACTTGAAGAGATTATTTTTGTAGCCCAGAGTGAAACGTGATATGACGTAGTTTGTGTATGCATGTTTGACTTATCAAAAGCTGAAAGTCGAACATCGGAAATCTACAGGCTTGATGAAACCGTTAGATGTTCCAGAATGGAAATGGGATAATATATAGAAGGATTTTGTGACAGGGTTGTTGAGTACTCTAAGAGGGCATGATATAATTTGGGTTGTCGTTGATTATCTGACAAAATCAACTCACTTCATTCTGATCAATATCCTTTTACCTGTATAGAAGTTGGCGAAGATTTACATCCGCGTGATTGTGAACCTTCATGAGGTTCCATCGAGTATTGTTTCAGATAGGGTTTCGAGGTTTACTTATGAATTTTGGATAAGTTTGCAGGATGCACTGGGCTCTAAGCTGAGATTGAGTTATGTGTATCACCCACAAACGGATGGCTAAACAGAGAGAACTATTCAGTCTTTGGAGGATTTTTTGAGAGCTTGTGTCCTTGAGTATGGAGGTACTTGGGATAGTTATCTTCCACAAATAGAGTTAACTTATAATATTAGTTTTCATTCCAGCATTAGAATGACACCTTTTGAGGCATTGTATGGTCGAAGGTGAAGAACGTCTTTGTGTTTGTATGAATCTGGTGAGAGCGTAATGCTTAGACATGAGATTGTTCGACATACTACAGAAAATGTGAAGTTAATTTAGGAAAAGATTAAAACTTCGTAGAGTAGGCAAAAGAGTAATCATTATAAGAGAATAAAGGATATTGAGTTCCAAGAGGGAGAACATGTATTCTTGAGGGTCACTCCGGTGACTGGTGAGGGTCGTGCCTAGAAATCGAGAAAGCTCACTACTCGGTTGATCGATCAGTATCATATTTTTGACAAGGTGGGAAATATTGCGTGTAGGGTGGCCTTGCCACCTAACCTTTTGAATTTTCATGACATGCTCCATATTTTGCAAATTCGAAAGTAAACTTCAGATCCATCTCATGTGATTCCGATGGATCATATGCAAGTGTGGAATAATCTTACGGTTGTGATAGTGCCTATGAGAATAGAAGACCGTGAAATGAAGAAGCTGAGGGGCAAGGAAATTAATCTAAGGAGTTGTCAGAGAGAATATGACAGGGGAGTTGGAGAGTCAGATGCGAGAGTCGTACTCAAAGTTGTTTTCATCATGTAATTTTTGAGGATGAAAATATTCTAAGTGGGGGATAATTGTAGTACCGAAAATCATAATTTATTATTTGATTAGTTGTGTGTGATATTTATGAGTCTTTGTGATTATATGATGCATTATGTGGTTTGATGATAGTATGTGTGAGGTAGAGTTAGACTAAAGTAGTAATGAGAATTATTTTTAATTTAAGTAATTTAGTTGAAATTATTTGGATTTAAAATAATTATTTAGAATTTTAATAATAATTAAAATTGGGTAATATGTGTATAAATACAGAGGACAAGATGATAATTTGCATGACGTTTAGTGAGGGTAAGGAAGTAATAACATAATAGGGGTCTAAAGGTTAAACTAGTAAAAAGAAAGAAGTAGAGAGTTGACTTGTATCTTTTGAAATGATTGTATTCAGAGAGAAGTGGAAACAAGAAGGTGAGAAAGAGCTAGGGAAAGAGGAATTCATTGTAGAAGCTTGAGAACCATCAACCTAAGGTAAAGGTGGAGTTCCAACTTTCTAAGGGTATTGTACAATGATGGGTAGGTTATGAATTTTGATTGCCATATTTGTTTTGTACTTTACTCATAAAATTTCTCTTTTATGTGATTAAATCCATGTGATAAAAATGTTGACGTATTTGTGGTTAAATTGGCGTGAAATAATTTGTGCAATTCATGTGATTATGTGCTATATTGATGAATTTTATGAGCATGTTGAAATGTGGATAATGATGTATGAGAGTGAGGGTTAATACTCGTAATGTGAAATTATGCATTGCATGGGAGTTGGGGTTGTTGTGTTACAAGAAAAAATGTGATTTTCATGACCGAAAAGTTGCAGAGAAGTGATTCTGCATGTGAGGTAACCAGTTACTTCATGATGTAACCGGTTACATGAACAAAAAACAAGCAGCAATGGCTTTGTAACAGCGAGACAACCAGTTACCTTATGAAGTAACCGATTACATGGCACAATTTTTATGTAAAGGGGGGCGTGACAGGGTGAAGTAACATGTTACCTCATAATGTAACCAACTACCATTGTGCTGAACATAATTTTTCAAAAACTTAAAAAATTTATATCTTTTGTTTCGGGTGTCCGTTTGGCGCACCGTTTGAACCTATGAAAATCTAAAACTATTTTCTATCTTATAAAAATAATTTCTAATACAGTGGGTGAATATTTGTTGGGAGCTTATGACTCTTTGTGAGAAATTGTCTATTATGTTAGATATATGTGCATGGAAATATGTGTGATGATGCTATATGATATTGTTTGAGCATTATGGATTGCATGTTGCATGAGTGAACAACTAGTGGCCTGTAATGGCGTGTCACATTGATGGATATGAATATCAATATGTTGTATTTAGTTGTATATTTGTATCGCATGCATTTCATGGTAAGGACTTTAGTCATGTTGGTTAGCTCTGGTCCTATGGTGGGGGCCAGAAGCACTATGAACCTAAATGTTCACAATATTGATTGACTCTGGTCCTATAATGGGGATCAAGAGTGATGTGAACCTAAATGTTCACGATACTGGTGGCTCTGGTCATATGGTGGAGATCGAGAGCGAGGTGAACCTATTTGTTCACGAATGGTACCACACATATTGAGTTAGTGAGTCGTTCTCATTGCATTACATTGCCGTTAATATGATGTTTGAGTTAAGTGGTTGTGTATGTACTACATGATAATTTGATGATATGTGTTGATGATAGTGTGATTGTTTAATTAACATGTAATATGATTGTTGTGGATTGTGTGAACGTGTGAGATGTGAAATATGTGACTATGCATGAATATATACGTTGTCTACTTATTATTATACATTCCTTTATATTTTTGTGATATCTCACCCCTTCTTTTATATTAATGCTTTATACGAGATCGTGCAGATAGTCAGGAGTAGTTTAAGGCTACTGAGATCGGGAGAGGTTACTCTTTGTTTTATTTCGAGTTATCGTCGTTGCTATGATATGTAACATCATGAGGGTGGGGTGGGGGGTGAACACTTAGTTATTTTGTTGATTTTAATGAGTTGTTTAGAGTCTTATGAACTCCTTAGTATTTTAATAAATGTTGATTTATTTTAGATGAGATCAATTTAATTTTAAATATGATTCTTTTTCCACTACTTAATAAAAGTTAAAGTTGAAGACTATGATATGTTGTTTTTGGTTCATCCATAATTGAAATATGTGACTTATACATGTTATGAGCAGGTTAAGTATGTTTTTTAAAATGTATCATCCTAATTGTATGTTGAACGTTTTAAAATTACTCTGATTTTAATTATTTTTCTTCGGGGAAATTAGGGTGTTACACTTTTGCCCCAGTTCCTAGACTTGAATATATTAGACTTTTGTTAGGAGTCCCTTGCTTGTTAAAGTTTAAATTATTTCAAATGGATGTTTAAAGTGTCTTTATGAATGGGTACTTACATGATGAGGTATATGTTGAACAACCAAAGGGATTCATTGATCCTACTTGTCCTGACCATGTGTTTAAACTAAAGAAAGCTCTCTATATGGATTGAAACATGCTCCTAGAGCTTGGTCTGAGTGGTTGACATAATTTCTTGTGAATAATGGGTATAAGAAAAGAGGAATAGGCAAGACCCTGTTTGTCAAGGAGGAAGATGGAAAACTTATGATTGCTCAAATATATGTTGATGACATTGTGTTTAAAGGAATATCAGACCCAATGGTGATTTTTTTTGTTAATTCTCTATTTTTGGTACTGGCATTATGTTTGGTAAAATTAAATTAGTTTAGAAATGTTTAATGAATATGTTCTATCAGCTGAAGCAACATACTGCATGCGGTGTCCTATGAAGGTCCCTCTGACATCGTGTTTTTATACAGCTGAATTATTGGATATTTTAGTTTATTTCAGGTGCATAATATTCTGTGAATATTATGCAATCCTATGTGGTGCACAGGTTGACAATTGAAAAAGATTCAAGCTGATTTTATAGAGAATTGTTAGTTTCTAATTATAGAGTTAATTGAGGAAATTAATGATTGATGTCCTATCTTTGTAGAGATATTTCTACAATGCCTATGTCATATCCATCTTCCTATATCAAGCCCAAATCCAATTCATTGAAGACTATAAATAGAAAGCTTTTAAACTAGTATCATTTAAAATATACCGTGTGTTTATTAGGGTTTGTGTGCTTAATTGTGAGCCTCTCGATTATAATGTTGATAAAAGTGTATGACTACATTTTGAGTTGTAAGTTTTGTCAATCATTCCAAAGCTTTTAAGTAGTTAATGGTTGTGTGTCTTTGAAGTGTAACTTCTGTGATTTTCTAAGTGTTTAGAATTGTTCGATCACTGGTTGTGATTGGAAGGTATTTGAGAAGGGTCTCATACCTAGGTGAGTCTTTGGTAGAAGTTAAGCAAGGGTAGTGATTAAGTGATCAATTGTAAATGAGGGAGTTTAGCTTCGAATTGATACTATTTTAGTTAACTTGATCCCTGGCTTGGTAGCCCTCAGAGTAGGTGTTGTGGTACACCGAACCGGGTTAACAATCCCGTGTGTTCTTTACTTTTTATTTAGAATATTTCTTTTGGGATTTGTCTCAGATATTCTCGCAGGTCTTGAGGATTTTTTTGGAACAAATTACATCTCCAATTATACATAAGACACTAATTTGGGCCTTGAGACAAATTAGGAAACTATGTATTGGTGGTTCCAAGATTTAAGGAGATTTGCTACATAATTGGTGCAACACTCAACTTGTGGATCAAGAGACTTCTGGACTCACAATATTGAAGCCCATGGACTGCATAGTTTTATTTAAGGAGAATCCTAACATAATGTAATTTAAGTTTTCAACAATTGTTAAATTAGAGGGAAACATAAGTCTATTTTGAGAGTCTCTTGTGTAGTTTGTGTGTCTCCCATGTATCGAAAGATACTATATGGTCGACTGTCTGTTACTTGACTATTAGTCAAGTTAATTTTCTCACTCACAAGCCTTTCAGAAATGAGTTGAGTATTGTTCTTGGAGGAAGCTGTTAAGCCAATCTAAGTATTGTCCTTGGTTGAAGCTATTAAGCAAGACTGAGTTGTTGTTATGTGGAAGTGGGTTCTTCCTATTTTGGTTTCTTTAGACAATAATTATGATTGGGATTGGTCTTTTATCGTTGTACTGATTGGAAATGGGATGTCGAGTTCTCAAATCTAGGGAGGACCTAGGTAGAAGTTGCATTGGGTAAGGATTAGGCGAGAAGTTGTAAACTTGGGGCTAGTTTAGCTTTGAACTAATAGTGCTAATAGTGGACTTCCTTCCTGCCTCGGTAGCCCTTAGAGTAGGTGACGTTGCACCAAACCAGGTTATCATCTCATGTGTTATTTATCTTTCTGTAGTTTTATTTTCTGTATCATATTCAGCTTAATTGATTTGGTTTGTTACCAAATGTTGTAATATTCATCTTGACATCTTATGTTGTTAAGACAATTTTTCTTGTATGTGTTATCTATATTAGAATTTCAAGGATTTTAAGTATATTAATGGTACTTGTGGCTATGGTATGTTATACTCTTATGGTTCATACTCCATGTAGTTAAGGTATTTGTAACACGGTGGGAGATCTGACTTGTTTGTTTTGCATTTTATCGCAAATGTGTGGATAGCAAGAGTCGCCACCGACTTTTCTTTTATCCAATAAAGGAAAGGTGAAAAGAACATGAAAAACCTTTTTTAGATTCTGAGTAAGGGAGGTAATTATGAAAAGGGAAGGTATTAGCACCCTTTCCATCCGTAGTTATCTACGGGCTCTTAATTGCTTAGCTCACTTTTGAAAATTTGCTTTCTATGTTTGTGTGATTTGAAAAGTATTTTGAAAATTATTCGCTTTGACTTTGTAATGATTCTTGTATCAGTCCTCAAGAATGTATACGAAGTGTTCGAAAATATTTTGTAGAAAAATGTAACTTTGTAATGATTCTCGTTGGAATGTATACAAAGTGTTTGTTTGAAAAGTTTTTGAAAAGAATTGTGAGGTGTGAAAAGTATTTTGATTGGGTTGAGCAAGAAATTAAGAGTCATTATTACCTACTCAGAAAGGGTCATTTCTTGTTATGTTCCTTCTCCTTTAGGATAATGCTATCCATACCATTAGTTGGTAGGTAACTCTATCTGATGGATGTGAAGGGACAATCGTAGGGTCATCTTATGGCCATTGAAGGCAACATTGTAAGGATACCTTATCAATTCGTAGGGACGATCATTACTTATTCGTAGGCAACAACCGAGGGACGAGATCATATATTCATAGGCCACATCGAGGGTCGTCGGGGGACTATGACCTTTATATCGAAGGGACTATGATAATGTTACTCATAAGCGTCTTTGCTAATGGTACCCCTACGTTCCAGGGAAATGACCGTTGTTTATTCGTAAGGCAGCAAGAGAGGATACCTGTCATACCCCAATTTTTGACCTAATATACCACCTTACATCTGCATCATTGCATAACTAACAGTTCAGAACAGAATTAATCGGGTGTATCATTCACAGGTCAAAATTAGGGTTTCATCAAATTTTCATCTGATTCAAGAGGAAACCAATTAGGGTTTGAGTTTTACTCACTTCATTTGACCTACCTTGATCAAAACATCAACCTTTGATCCTCAGATATCCAACTTTTCTCATTGATCAATCGAGGATCGACCAATTAGGGTTTTGATCGAGCATGAGTATTCTTTGATTTTTTGAGCAAGGAATGACTTTTTGGGTTAGAGATTGGTCATTATATCTTAGATACAACATGTTGACCTAATTTCTGGATTCAAAACATCACAGAAGTTCACAGACTTCATCAGTCAATTTCTGAAACATCTGATGAAAATTCATCTGCACTGAAAAGTCAAACTTTGACTTTTGGTCAATTTTTTCAAGACAAAACCTTTTCCAACATCAAAATACTTCAAATGATCCATCATGATCATAAAAAATCAAAGAATTTGGAAAAGTCAACAAAAAGTCAAAATTTCCAACACTTAGAAAAATTTTCAAGTGTTGAAATTTTGTACTTTTTCCAAACTTCATGGCATTTTTTCACATAGTTCCACTTTGATTTGGAAAAAACTCAAAACATGAAAGTTGTAGCCCTTGAAAAAAGCTTTCCAAAATGTCCAAGAACTCTCAAATCCATGGAGTCTAGCTATACTTTTGAAATTGAAACATAAGGCTCCATAACCATGGTTTTCAAGGTCAAAACTTCACAATTATAGGTCATTCTTGATTTTCTTCTTCTAGAACACATGCCACCTTGCCAAATTGGGATAAGAACTGATAAAAATCAGTGAGAAGTAATTATGACAAGTTTGGATCAAGTTGAATATTTTCACACATGGTTAAAAAAGGAAGTTTCCTTTTAAGGCAAAAGGACTTTCTTGCCCTTTAAGGCAACTTTGATTTACCAAAAGCCATGTCCTTGTGCCTAACATTTCAGAGCTTATGGCCTATAAATAGAGGCATTCTTTTCAAGTTCAAACACACCAAAGTAATGCCAAGACATGCTTTCATTCTTCCTTTTCAAAATTCATGAAACATAATGCAAATTAGAGAAAACTTGGAATTTTAAAATCTTGTGAAAACCATGAAGAACTTTGGTGTCAAACATGTTCTAATATCCATTTGAAACTTGTCTAAAACTTAAAATAAACATGATCAAAGCTAAAAACCAGTTTTCACAAACCATGTTCATCATGCTTACAAAACTGCCTTATCAATCGAATCCATAGCTTGGCTTGATTAAATTGAGTTCTGATCATTCAAACACTATCCACAAACATCATAGACATGATGCAGATCATCAACAACTAACTGTAACAACTTTAACATAGAATTCGAGCTTCCATTTTTAGCTTATGCAGGTGGACTTGGTTGGATTGATCCAGGGTGATTCGAAGCAAGTAGACCACTCATACACCTTCCCTAACAGCCGTTGAAGCTCAAACAATCATTAGAACTCAACTGGAAGCACTCAAATCCAGAATTCGATTCCAACTTCAACAGGTAAGAACACGAAACTCAATCTCATGATTCTTTGATTCATTTTGAAAAAACTCTTGGCCATTTGTTTTCTGCACCTCTCACGATCATAAACCCTCAATCAATTGGAAAAATCATCAACCATACACGATTTCAATTAGGATTTTCAGTTCTAGGGTTCTTCGTGTTCATCAGAAATTCAACCATGTTAAACCAAAAATAAATGAAATTAACAACTACCATCATATTCCTTGTTAAATTTCGCGCGAGTTTGGTGTTTACATCATCCATTTTCATTGAGAAACAAGGAATCTGGGTTTGAGCAAGGATTGAAGAAGAAGAAGAACAATTCGCGCGTGTTCTTGTTTGTTTTCAAATTCAAAAAATCCAATATAATATAAACACGTGTTTTGGCCATAATACACGAATGCATTCTTTCCCCAGCGGTTGCCAGCTCGCTCTTAAGACTCTTTGCCACGTATGCCACCCACAGGTCCTGGGTTCAAGCCTCCCATGGACCATTTTTTTCAAACTTTTCATTTTTTCTTCATATTTTTTACAAACTTTAACATTTTTTTAACCAATCAAAACTCCTCATTTTGAGGTGATTTTTTGTACACTTGTCAATAAATACATCTATTTTATGATAGTGCAAAAAATTTTCAGAAAAAACTTTCATCTGATTATGTTTTAATCGAGCCGAAAACGACACTTTTGGCACTTTTCAAAAACCACTTTAAAAGGTGAATTTTTCAAACTTTCGAATTCCAATTCTTTTCAAAACTTCTCATAAGTAAACCTTACATTTCAAAAACACTTTTAAAACCATTTCTTCAAAACTTTTTCATCAAACTTACATCTTTTTACCATGATCGATCCGATTTAAACGATAAAACCGATTTCGTTTTCTCTCGAATTTCTTAATCGATGATGGGCCTCCCTCACGGTGTAAGTCCCAACATTCTTTTATGTACATAATTATTTCTTTGTACATATCAAACTCTCTTCAGATACATACAAATTTTTATCTGTACATAATACAGATACTTTTTATACTCAAGTACAGACAAACTTCGATCGTTTGTTTTCACTTCACTTGTGTATACACAAACCAACATTCTTTTATGTACATACATATTTTCCTTGTACATATCAAATTCTTTTTATATTTATACAAATTTTTATCTGTACATAATACAGATACTTTTTATACTTTTCACAGATAAACTTCGATCGTTCGTTTCTGTTTCGTCTGTATATACACTGAATACCATTGGTATTTGAAAGGAGCATTATTCTCGGTGAAACTGCTTTTAAACCAATGGGCCATCCTTATGGTGTAAGTCCCAACCCTCCTATGTACATCCACATCCTCCTGTACATAAATACTCGTTCGTGTACATATTTACTTCCTTGTACACAATTCAAACTTGTAAATAATCAAGTTACGCTCGTTTTAAACGTTCGTTTCACAGACACTTGTTTATATTTCCTTCATAAACTCTTATAAAATAAACATCATGCATTGTTTATATTTCCTTCATAAACTCCTGTGAATACATATCACACACACACACACACTTGTTTACATAACTGTTTTAGTTATAACATAACAACTAGTCTAACCAATAGGTTCCCCACAGTTGTAGCCTCCTCTTGGGCTTTATACAAGACAACTCTCCCCACAGAGTTCAGCCTCCTCTTAGGCTTCATATAAGAAAAACTCATTCATCTGAGTTTAGCCTCCGCTTAGGCTTCATATAAGACAACACTCCCCTGTTGAGTCAGCCTCCTCTTGGGCTTCGTTCAAAAGAACTCCTCATTAAGTTTAGCCTTCTCTTGGGCATCATACAATGAAAGAGATAGGAAATCTCTTAACAGCCTCCTATTGGGCTTCCAATACAAAGAATCACCCGCGTTAGGATAGAACCCTGAGAGTATAATTTCCCGGTGAAATTTCTCTTAATTCCAAAAGGATGGTTTCCCAGTGAAATCCCTTTTAAGACAAAGCCAGCCATACCCTATAGCTTCCTCTTGAGCTTCATACAAGGACCCTCGATGACCCTCGATGACCCTCGGAATGCCTCCTCTTGGGCTAACAATACTAGGACCCATGGGCTTCTTAAAAGCATCCCTTAAATCCAATCAAATTCTCCTCGAGATTTAGACGTTTATCATCTCTATGGAAGAAGTATCTCATCTATCACATCACATACAGTTAAAAACTTTTCAAACTCTTTTCAAACAAAAACATCTCTTAATTGTAAGTGGTAACGCTTGCACACTCAAGCAAAACACCCAATGCTTACAGTTAAAAGATTCAATCATCTTTTTCAAACATCTTTCTTAAACATGTAAGTGGTAACGCTTGTACACTCAAGCAAAACACCGATAGCTTACGATGAAAGATTTTAATCAGTCAAACTTTTCAAAATGTATGTGATGAAATAGATTAGATACATTTTTCATTAAGATGACATTTGTCTGTCTCTTACTAACATCCCGTTGCTTTCCACTAGCATAAGTGGGAACTACGATTGCTCTGACTTTCTCAACATCCTTTTTAGAATACGTAGGCACAAGGTCTCATCCTTGGCGAGCAAATTTCTTTCTCTCTCAGACCAAACAAACCATAGATCCCTGTAGATCCGAGCTACAAATGCTCTGATTCCCACTAGGGGATATGTATGCAGAAGATCCATAGATCTTTGCGAGCACAATAATAACAAAACCTAGGATCCCACATAATCTATCCTTCTTAAAAAACCAAAGGAGAAACTTTCCCAATCATAGAAATAGCAATTAAAATACACAAACATATCAAACGTATTCATATATAAAGCTATGGATAACCATATATATATAGGGTGCTCCATCTATTCCCTTTATATAACAAACCCCCTTACCCGGAATACTCCCCAATGCGTTGCGTCTAGTTTGCGCTAGTCGTTACGCATATCAAAATCAATTGAGGGTATTAACAACTTTCCCCTTTTTTCATAATCATTAAATCATCTTTCTTGTGTTGAAAATAATAAAGCTTGATGCTCGCGGCATCTTTATAAACAAATCAAAAGAGTAAATCGTTTCGAGCCAGAGGATTCGAATTCATATTCGATTCGCTAGCACGTCACTTTTTAATGTGAACAATATCCTAAGGGGGGTGCAAGTGTGATAAAGTGTATTTGATTCAGATATTTGACTTGATTATTAGAGTGATCTAATGGTTGATTTCAGATCTTCTCATGCAAACCCTAATTAGCATACATCTAAGCAATTATATACAATTTATAATATTGCAGAAAGTAAAGGCAGAAAATAAACCTACGCTATTACAAGGCTTTGGGACAGTTACATAATAGAGGTGCGGAAAGTAAAGGTAGAAAGTAAATCATAATTAAATTATTACATCCCATGAGCAGATACAAAATTATGAAAAATGTGAGGAATTGTAAATCTATGCTATTACAACTTAGAAACAATTACAATAATCGGAAAACATATCAAGACAAAGGTTAAATCGGAATAAGAAGAAATAACGTTAGAAAAATAAAGTTTTTATGTTAGAAAAAAAGTTTTTGTGTTAGTAAAAATGTTTTAGGGTTAGTAAACTTAATTGAAAGAAAGAAAATATTTTTTTTGTGAATTTTTGAGTTGATTTTAATGTAGAAAACAAATTAAAATTTAATTTAATGTTAATTAAACAATTAATTTAATTTAAAGAAAAATGAAATATTTTTTTGATGTCAAAAATAAAATAAAGATTTTTATGTCCTAAATCTGATAGGAAAATATTTTTTGTGATTTTTAGAATATATTTGAAAGAAAATAAATTAGAAAACGAAAATAAAAAGAAAAATATGAAAATAAGAAAAAGAAGGGTTAGTGAAAATTGGCAAAAAATAGGTGGAAGGAGGTTGGGTTTGAACCCGTGACCCCAGGGTGAACAACGCGCGCTACCTGCCATCCGAGCTACCTACAATTGGTGTTAGTAAACGAAATGAAATATTAAATAATAAAACAAAATTTTAAAATATCCAGAATTTGAAATAGCGCGCGCAAGGCCTTCTTCGTTTTGAATTTTACCACGGACGTTACCCACGGCTTCCCCGTTGGTAAGCCTATACCGACGATTCCCCTTCTTTATCTTGTTTGGCTTGCATTTTGATCATTCCTAAAATATTCCTTCCTTTAGGTCTTTTTCATGAGTTTCTCCTCTATTTATCCCTACAAAAACTACAACAACAAAAAATTAGATCATAAAAACATGTGTTTCCTCCCACAGAGTGCTTCGGTTAACATCGTTTGAGCTTGATTATCTTGAGTGTATAAATGTTCAGGGTAGTTCATCCTCTTTTTATGGCTCCATGTCCAATTTCCAATCAACTTCTCATACTTGCCACTCCCCTTTTGTTTTCTTTTCTTTTGTGGGGTGACAAATATCTCTTAGACTCTTTTTATTCACTTAGTCCTCTTCCCCCTTTTTAATTATCTCATCGTTTCCAACCTTTTCTCCTTTATCCTTCAACTCATTCTTTTCCTCCGAAATTTGTGTGTGTGTTCATCTCTAGTCCTTTCTACTTTAACTAGATAACACGCAACCTCTATATAGGAGTATTCCATAATGTCATTCATTTTAAAGTCTAATATCTCATTCTCTACTTACTTACTTAAAGTCCCTCTCTTAACATCAATGATGGTACATGCAACAGACATGAATGACCTACCCGTAATTATAGGCACCTAAGGATTGATCGGTGGTGTCTACACTAATATTTAGCATTGAACTTTGTTATCGTTTCTTTTATTTGTTTAGTGTTATATGTCATTTTACCGCATTTTATGTTTTAGTTGTGTGTTTTCAGGGTCAGAGGAATAAAATATGACAAATCGGGGCAAAAGAAGTGCAAGAATCAGAGTATTTGAGGCTACAAAGGTCCTGACACGACCACTCGTGTCATGGGACACGACCCTTGTCAAAAATGGCGCACAAAGGGAGTTTTGGAGAAAGAACAGAGGCTGACATGGGTGCCTGTGTTGGCTGACATGGCCCGTGTCAGGAATCCTAGGAAAAGTACGCGTAGATAGAGGCCGACACGGCCCGTGTCAGCGATGACGTTGAGAATTATGATTTTTGCTATTTTATAGTGTTTTGGGTCATTAAGGGTGGTTTGGACAATTGGTATTGCTTGGGAATGACCTAACACTATATAAACCTTATTTTGATAAGGGGAAAGGGACCTTTTGTCACTGGAGAGAATAATTCACGATAGAAGAGCGGAGATTCAACAGTTTTGGGAACAGAGAACTCTTCATGCGCGAGAGCAATTGAAGGTCGAAGACCCAATCTATTGTAATATCTTTATCTAATATTTTGATTATGCTACTTTTGAATACTATGAGAGGCTAACCCCCCAACGATAGGGGGTGTCCCTAATTTTTTATGTTAAGAATACTGATCTCTCTGTTTTAGTCAACATTTTAGTTCATTATGCATCAATTTCATTATTTAGATTAATTCGTAGTTTGACCCTATGAAACCATAGGATTTCACTATTTTAACACAGTAGAGCCGTATGGTCATGTTAAGGTTTTATAAATAATTATATTACTAAGGATTTCACCTAGGACTAGGGTAATCCTATTCTAACCAGAATAGTTCTTGGTAATTGCATGCTTAACCTCTCTACTAATTTAAATGGAAATTGAAATTAAGAAAGAAGGTTAAAGGTTTTGTCACTAAGGAATTATGATAAAATAATATTGAGAATCGGTAATTGAGGATGATGAACTTGTTGAATAAATCAAAGAGTGAAGGTTATTATATGACAAATTATACACTCACCCTAGCATACTTTAATCAAACAAAAAGTCAATTTTTATCTTACGCAAATTTACTTTCTGCAGGGATTAATTCCACCCAATCTTAAAACTATTGTTTTTGTTCAATTGAATAAACCATCTAACTAAGTATTTCCTACGCAATCCTCGAGATCAATACTTGGGGTAAATCCTATTATTACTACATCGGTAAAAATAATACACTTGCTATTTTTCCGATCAAGTTTTTGGCGCCGTTGCTAGGGATTGCCAAAATACCGAGTTGATTATAGTTCAATTGAAATTTTATTGTTCTGCAATTAAAATTTTATTTTATGTTATTTTTTGTTTATTTTTTGTTTATTTTATTGTCTAATCTTTGTATGCGAGGAAATCCCTCAGTTAAAAGAAATTTTCACGAAAGGCGAAGACAAGCTCAATTAGCCAGACTGGCTTCTGACGAAGAACATTCAGTTCATACAAAGTCAGAGTCAGAAGAGGAAGAGATCATGGCTGAAGATCCACTAGAGAGACTTCTTGGGGATTATGGTGGGGCAAATGCATCGGGTTCCAGGTTGACAATTGTAAACTATCCAGTGAATGCGCCTAATTTTCAACTGCATCCCAACACAATCAATCATCTTGAGAGAAGGTCTTTCACTGGAAAGGTCAATGAAGATGCCAACAAACACTTGCAGAGATTTTTGACCATGAGCACCACGTTGAAGATTGACGGTCATACGAATGAAGCAAAGAAACTAAGAATGTTTCCGTTTACCCTGTCTGAAGATGCTGAAGAGTGGTTTTACTCACTACCTGCTAGTAGTATTTCTACTTGGGAAGAGATGGAGAAATTTTTTCTTGATGAGTACTTCCATGCTTCTATTTATATTTGCAAAAGATATGAAATTGTGAATTTTAAGCAGAAAGAAGAATAGTCACTTGGTGATTCCTATAAGAGATTCAAGGGGTTGTTGGTAGCTTGCCCCGCTCACAACATGGACCTAACTGAACAAATGCAGATGTTTGTGAATGGCCTCAGAATGAAGACAAAGCAACTCATTGACATAGCTTCCGGTGGCTCATCCAACTTTACAACAACCACGGGTATTAAGAAGATCATTGAAGCCATTGCTGCAAATGAGCATTTGGAAATGTATGACAGGGCTACAAGTAAACCAGAGGGAGTGATTGATTTGAAGTTGGAAGTAAACAAACAACTCAAAATTGAAGAGGTGATTGCTGCAGAAGTGGAGAAAAAGCTCAAAGCTATGAACATGGAAACTCAACAGGTAGAACAGGTTAAAATGTGATTTGTGACATTTATAGTGGACCACACATGACTGTGTAATGTCTTGCAACTCCAAAAAAATTGAGGAGATAAAGTTCTTGAAGCAGAATAATCCTTATTCTAACACCTATAATCCTGGGTGGAGGAAACATCCAAATTTTTCCTGGAAAGATCAGCAGCAACGAACTCCTCAAAAGGCAGAATGGGAGGTAGCTATTGAAAAGATGGATGCCCACACTTCCCAATTCCAAGAAGAAACAAGAAGCAATCAGAGAAACACCACAACTGCAATTAAAAATCTAGAGGTCCAATTGGGGCAGATTGCACAACAATAACTCAACAAGTTCAAGGCAATCAGAAGAGTCATGAGAATGTGAATGCTATCACAACAGGGAGAAGTGAAAAGGCTGCCAAAGAAAGAGAAAAAGAGGTAAAATTTGATGATAATATTATAGAAGTGGATTTAGAAGTGAGAGAGAACAAGAAAAAGCAGGAAGAAGTGGTGCTACCTGTGAAGCCAGCGGAAACAAAGATTAAACCTGAGATTAGGCTGCCATATCCCTCTCGAGCAGCAAAGAAGGACACAAAGGAGAAGGAGTTCGATAAATTTGTCAAATTGTTCAAAAAGATGGAGATCAACATACCTTTATTTGAAGCACTTGAGAAAATGCCCTTGTACCAAAAATTCATGAAGGAGGTTCTATCAAAAAAGAGGCCAACAAATGATGAACAGGTACTCGTTGATGAGAAGTTGTGTTCAATCGCGCCCGAGAGAAAAATACCTGTCAAGCAGAAGGATCCTTGATTAGTGGTAATACAATGCACCATAAAAGATAGAACTTTCAAAAGGGTTCTAATTGATTCTGGATCTAGTGTGAGTTTAATGCCATTATCAATCTTCAAGAAGCTTGGTATTGAAAAGATAAGCGGGAGTGGAACAAAATTAAAATTTGCCGATCACACCATCAAGAAGTCATATGGGATAGCTGAAGATGTGTTGGTAGAGATTGAAATTCCAGTGGATTTCCAGATCATGGACATACCTGAAGATGAAGAGACCTCGATCATTCTTGGTCGACCTTTTTTATTGACTAGCAGGTGCAATTTGGATATCGAAACAAGTCATCCGACCTTAAAACATTTTGATGAGAAGATAACCATGAAGGTGTTTGAATTCAAGAAACAAGGTGCAAGTGAAAAGAATAAATTTTCTGTTGGTATGGTCAAAGAAGAAGGAGAAATTATGAGCAACAAAGTGTGGAGGAAAAAGTACCCCCATAAGGGGATGAGTCGTCGAGCCATGTGACGTTAAACGAAGGGTTCGTGGGAGGCAACCCACGTTTTTCATAACTTCGTTTTCTTTTTATTTTGTTGCAGGTAATAAAAAGGGATACTTTCTTGCGAAATCTAGGAGGCAGCAGCTGGTGTTGCATTACCCTCTGTGAGTCACTTCTCTCGAGTTTGGTCTAAAACTTTGAGGCCAATGTTTAGTTCAAGTTTCGGGGAGGTTTTATTGCTTTGTTTGGTTATTTTTTACTTGTTAAGTTGATGTTAAGTGTTGCGTAAGACCAAAAGGAAAAATTCCCCCAAAATTTTTAATTTTTACTAATCTTGTCCGGAAATTTTGGTATTGATTTGCTCAAGAGTTTGTGTTTCTGAAAGCTCGGGAATAGTATATAGAGATAAAGGATGATTGTTTGAAGGGAGGAAGTTCAGAATAATGTGACAGTGATATGAGTCTAACGTGCAGAGTTGTACCAGAGTATTTGAATCCTGAAAAGTACTCCTTTAGTAGTTTATCCACACAGTCTGGGATAGTCTTGATTCGCATGCAGGTAAGATTGGTGGTGAAATAAATAAAGATGACACTAAATGATGAAAAGCCGGTACAAGGCAACTGGATCGCTAAGTTGGGTAGCCCTCACCAGGTTATTCCGCCCAAAGGGAGTTGGTCCCCAAACGTCGTCTAAAAGGACAATATATAATTGCAAAAGTTTGAAAATTTCCTCGGTAAGTAAAAGTAGAAAATGCTGCTCGTTTGGTGCTGAAATAAGAAGTTCTGATTAGTCTCTTGCATGTGATGATCATCTTAATTCTTATTGCCTTAATTTGATTGTACGAATGAAAAAGGAGGAAAATCGGATAAGACTTAAGTGGTACAAAGCATAGTTGGAGAGGTATTTGAAGAGGAAACTCCAAGTTAAAAGGTTCTTACCGAAAACTCTTCGTGTCATGTGAAGAAGGCCAGACAAACTACCTTTTAAGCAATGTGAACTAAAGTCTCACGTATGAGTATCGGCTGCTGTGAGTCCATTGAGTTCTTATGGTTGTCGCTTGCGGACAAGCAACAATTTAAGTTTGGGGGAGTTTGATCGGTGGTTTCTACACTAATATTTTAGCATTGAACTTTGTTATCGTTTCTTTTATTTGTTTAGTGTTATATGTAATTTTGCCGCATTTTATGCTTTGGTTGTGTGTTTAAGTGTTTTCAGGGTCAGAAGTATAAAACATGACAAATCGGGGCAAAAGAAGTGCAAGAATCAGAGTATCTGAGGCTACAAAGGTCTTGACACGGCGATCCGTGTCATGGGACATGGCCCGTGTCAGAAATGGTGCAAAAAGGGAGTTTTGGAGAAAGAACAAAGGCTAACACGGGTGCCCGTGTTAAGAAGCCTAGGCAAAGTATGCGTAGACAGAGGCCGACACGGGTGCCCGTGTCATCAGACACGACTCGTGTCAGTCACGACGCTGAGAATTATGATTTTTGCTATTTTATAGTGTTTTGGGTCATTAAGGGTAGTTTGGATAATTGGTATTGCTTGGGAATGACCTAACACTATATAAACCTTATTTTGAGAAGGAGAAAGAGACTTTTTGCCACCAGAGAGAATAATTCACGATAGAAGAGCAGAGATTCAACAGGTTTTGGAACAGAGAACTCTTCATGCGCGAGGGCAGTTGAAGGTCGAAGACCCAATCTATTGTAATGTCTTTATCTAATATTTTGATTATGCTACTTTTAAATACTATGAAAGACTAACCCCCAATGCTAGGTGTGACACCCCAAATAATTCAATATTTAAAATAATTAGAATTTTTAATTATTAATTTAATTAAGAGTTTAATTATTAATATTTGGAATTATTGGAATTAATTGATTAAATAAATGAAATGAGGAGTTGGGAGTGTGCAGAGTAATGGGGGGTGTGACGAGTAAAATACTCTACCTATCCTAATTAGTATTGTATTTCATTTATTGGAATAATAAAAGGAATAATAAAAGGGGAAAGAAGGAAAAAGAGGAATAGAAGGTTTTCATCATTCATAATATTGGAGAAGAGAAGAGAAAGAGGAAAAGAATGAAAGTTGCCGGAATTCGAAGAACCCACAAGGTAAGGGGTGATTTCGATTGATTAACATGCCTTATCGGTTTTGATTGCAATAGAATTGATCGTAGTATGTTAAGAATTCTCAATTTAGTAATTCTAGGTTTTCATAGAATTATCCCAATTTGGTGTCGGAATGTGTAGAATTGAGTAATTAGTGTGTTATAGGATCATTAGGAATGATCAGAGTATGTTATATTGCATGTTACTGTTGTTGGATTGTGCAATTATATTGTGTTTGAATGTTGTGAAATTCCTAGCAGCAGATACGTGATGTCACAGAGAATGTTATGACACACTATCTGACACTCTGTTAACAATTCACACAATAAATGTAAACAGCAGTAAAGAACACAATAAGTTTTTACCCGCCTGTCTAACTACACCTACATCTGGGGGCTACCAAGTCAGGGAGGAAATTCACTATTAGTAGAATTAATTCAGGAATAAACCAACCGGTTTATCTCCTTCACTTAAAACCTACACAATGCAACTTCAACCTAAGTCCTACTTAGATCTGAGTTCCTACTCACTCCCCCTCAATCACAGCAGTGATATCAACCTATTGAATAATTGAATTGTGAAGACACACTTCAATAAACTATCTTGGTCTTGCTTCAAAGCTTTCAATCAAGAGACAAACACTGTGCTTCTGACTTTGAGTGATAAACTACCCTTACAAACAAATCCTAGTCCAATACACTTATCAATTGATAGTTGCTTGGCTCACAAGAGAAACTAGAATTACACAATACAACTGTTAACTCTCCTAACAGTACACAAATAACAACCTGCTATATCTTCAATAAATTCTGGAAGCGTAGCATCAGTGTAAGGGTTGAATTCCTTTTATAGAAGCAGTCCTGAAACTTCAGTTTTGGGCTTCCATAAAGATAGCTAGGGTTCACTTAATTTAATCCTAAAAACATGGTCTTTTCAATAACCAATTTAGGTCTAATTAAGATTAACCTAGCAGCCACGTGAGCATGCTTTCTAATAACAGAAAAACAATATTTAGCAGCTCAACAAACTTCCTGAAAAGTCTCAGGAAAAAGAGTTCTAGAATGTCACAGAATGTCATAACATCCGTCATGACATCGAGACGATTTGCAATTTCCAGCACAACTTTAGCTTCCAGTTCTGAGTTGTCCTTTAACATCCTTAGCAAGTAGGATTTATCTTCAATCTCTGAATGTCATGACATTTATCAAGACATTGCTAAAGCCTAGTTTTACCAAAATTAATGCCAACTTAAAACACTAACAAACTCCCCCTTTGGCACATTTTTGGCTAAAACTACTTAACACATCAGAGTACCTATGCAGCAGAAGACAAACTAGTTCTAAGCTTAAAGAAACTAGAACCTAGAGATAAGATAAATTCTACCCATACAAAAATCCCACAATTCCCACAATTGCCCACATACAAAATTTAAATTTTCATACAATTTCCCAAAATCCCAATACTACTGTCATACAGTAGTTCTTCTCCCCCTTTTTAGCCATAAAGGGACAAAGGAAACAATACAATTGCCCCAAACAATCAACATATAATAAAGTATCAGCATTGTTGAGAGTTACATCTCTGTCAAGAGATTACAATTTTGTCAACCAAAGAGATTACAAACCAAAATAAATACAGGAGAACTGGATTTAAACAACAAGGCAATAAACAAAAATGGACAGACTTCTATCTCAAGTGCTCTCTTCTCCAGAGGGAACACTATGAAAGGAAGTATCTTCTGAACTCCCTTCAAGATCGCCATCCGAACGTCCTCATCTTGACACCACAGCTCATTAGCATGACTATCCTGTCATCCTCAACCTCGTGTCCGCTCTAGTTGAGAGATAAGTTTTCAAGGGTCTGCTTCTCGACTTCAAGTTCCCTGGGTCTCTTTTACACAATGACATTTGCCTTCTGAGAATTTGCCTTGACTTTTGATGTCTCAGCAGATGTCATGACAATGTCTGGAACATGCTTCCCTTGAAATAGCTTGTAGTGGAACCCAAGGGCAGAAGCTCTTTTACACACTGAATCTCTATCAACCAGGATGTCAGGGTATTGATCAGTTATAATACCACACAGTAGGGAGGGAAAGGCTATGGGTCCTTTGATAGCATAGCTTTCAGCATGCTTGAGTGTCTGCTAAAATATATAGGATCCATAGTCAAATGTAGCGTGAGTGCCTACTGCATATATGAATCTTCCCAGTCCATTAGAGATGGTGGATTTGTGATTGGTTGGGACCCAGTTAGCAGCACCAATCTTATGCAGTATTGCAAATTTGACACTCAACTTGCTTGCTGAGAGCTTTCCTTTAGAGGCCATTGTCTTACTTGTTTGGCGTTGATGGTTTGATGATTTTGTTGTCGATTTCCTCCTTGGTTGAGCATTATCGATCTACCGGAAGTCGTTGATCACATTTGGAAAACGACTTTCCTCCCCATATGCGATCGTAGTCACAGAGTTCCTATCCCCACAGCCATTTGACAGATTGACTATAAACTCTTTCACCAAACCTTCAGAACAGTTTGAGAAACCCACAACTGTTTCATCGACCGCTTTTGATCAAGTCAACAATTTCCTTGCATTCAAGAGCACGTTATTTAACTCTCTTTCCGAGCCACCCTCTTTAAGCAAATATATCTTCCAAAGATTTTCGGGATGATGGAAAGAAATGTTATCAATGGCCACTTCAGGCACCTTGAGCAGTTTCCCAAGAGTTTGCTTCTTTCTGGGATGAATGTCTGTGACATTCTCTTCAACATTAAATTCAAAGTCTTGATCTGAACCTGAGGATTCAGGTACTTTCCTCTTTTTCACAATTGGTGTTCTCTTTGGTCTAGTGTCACCACCAACAGGTTTTACTCTACTTCTTCTTGTGAGGTCCACCTTGTGATACTTCTCAGTCTTGCACACATCTTCAGTATCCTTATCTTTAGTAGGACTTTGTGAGGCTGCCTGTTTTCCCTTCCTTTTCATCATTCTCTTTGCAATGCTTGGATTGACATTGGCAATAAGATCATTGTCTGAGAACACTTCATCTAAGTCAATAACTGGATGTTCAGTTAAATGATCAGAATCTTGGACTGGAGATTCTTCCAAAATCTTGTCGAGATGTAGTCATCGTGGACTTTACCGGATACTTTTGGCTGGTGATTCTTCAAGAATGCTATCGTAAATATAGTCGTAGGGATTTTTCGAGACAAATTTTCTTTGGGATTCTTCAAGGATACTATCAGAAATCACTTCTCCCTTATCAGTAGGGGTTTCATTACAAACATCATCAACACGTACTTCAGAGTCTTTAACTGAAGGATCTTCATTATTCTTGGCAGGGGAAGTATCATGATCACCAGATGTCTCGACATTCTCAGTGACATCTGGATCAACTGCTAAACTAGGGCTAGCAGACTTATAGTTTAGGGGAATTGAAACCCCAGGTACAGATTGGTCTTCGTTGAGAATTGATAACACGATTTTATATAGTATATTTGATTTAATTTTCATAAATAATGTTAGTATTTTTATTTAATTATTTCATTTTATTTCCATATTACGCTGGTATTTTTATTGTTTCAGGTATTTTATTTTAAATAAACAAATTGAGCAAAGTGAAGAAATTAAGAGGATTATTTAATTAAATGAGCAAGAAATGAAGAAAAGGGGTGTGCAAAGCAAAACAATGGATCAAAAAGCCCAAACAAGCAAGGCCCAAGCGAAGCAAAACCCTAAAAGCCACGTTCTAGGGTGAGACGCACGTCTCAACCCTCTTCCTAAAAGTGAGGCGCCCGCCTCGGTCTCTCCCCTTAGTGGGAGACGTCCGTCTCCAAAGCCATGTCAGCCCTAGCAGTTGCGTGGGACGCCCGTCTCACGTGGCTATATTCATGGAGAGAAATCCGGGACGTCCATCTCAAGAAGTGGGCAGTTGGAACGAGAGATTTGAGGAGAAAATGCTACTATATTTTAGGAACAAGTGGTTACTTCCTACCACTATAAAAGGACCTCTCCAGATCATAATTTCACACACCGATTCTCAGCTTTATTTTCCCAGTTTCAAAGTTTATTTTCCTGCATTTATTTTCCATTGTAATTCGTAATTCGGTTATTTTTCCCGCATTGTTTACATTCCTGTTGAAGAACCGAGACGTTGTACGGGTTACTTCCAGTTTCCAGAATTCTTTCCAGCATTTATTTAATTCAGGTTTTTCTATTTACATCGCTTTATTTATTTAATTAATTGTTTGCATGAGATATATTTATTTTGCCATGAATTTATTAATGAATGTTAAAACCTTTAATTTATTCATGTTTGTTTTTATGAATATGTCTGGCTAAATTATTTAAATATCGGTATGTAATGAGTTAATTTGAAAGTATCCTAATAAAATTTGATATTTTATAAAATAAACACTTTTTCGATTTAGTTATCTAATTTATTTTGTTAAAAAGGTTTAGAAACCAACAGGAAAGTTTGAGGTTAATAAACCGACTAAGATTAGAAACCAACGAGTTTGAGGTTTAAAATCGATAGTAGATACTAGGTATTGTTTTTAAAAACCATGACAGATTTAAAACCAATTAAATTTTATTTATTTTCAAAAGTAATTTTAAAATCGTGGGATAGCGGCATACATTAGAGTTTAAAATTATAATCTACTTCAATAGAGCGACAGTTTGAGAATAGGTTTTAAATAAATACTTTTGAAAAGAAATTATTATCATTTTCTGAAAATAAGCCAGTGGAAAACCGGATTCTTTAGGATTAACGAAATACATACCGATATTCGCCTTATTATTATTTTAATTAAAATTAAGTTTTATTGCCCAAAAATCCCCAATTTATTTATTCGATAGCTATAGCTTTACACAGTAAGCTTAGATTACGTTAGTTCAATTTATAGTCCCTTTGGTTCGATATCTTTTAAAACTACGCGATAGGGTTGCGGTCTCGATTAATTTAGACGATAAAGTCGCGATCAAGTTTTTGGCGCCGTTGCCGGGGACTATTCAAGTTGATATCGTAATTTTATTACGAAGTATAGACTATAGCAACTATTTCTTTTCCTCTGTGTATGCCAAATACTCGCTCTCGCCCTTTGCATATACCTATTCTGACGTCGGCGTTATCTTAGATTAAGAAGACGAATTCAAGAGTATTTAGAACACCACAATCTTCCTTCAACCAAACTTCACGGCGTTGAAGAACTTAAGAAGATGATCCGAACCTCCTGCTCGTCCTCTTAAGGACTACGCTTTCCTTCTCAAGCGGAGCCTCATAATAGTATTCTTGCTCCTGCTATCGCTCAAACGATTTCAACTAAAACCTTCGCTTCTTTCCGCTGTTCAGCGAGAACCGCTTTAGCTCTACCGCGACCCAAATCTTCATCCGGTGTGTTTGTGCGATGCGCAGACATCGTAAAGCGAATGGTGTAAACCCCGAGGCGATCGATTGCGCCTATTTCCTTTTCTCTCGAGAGCAGAGCTCGCATGGCTCAATCTCTTCCTTCCAACTCAATCACCACATGGGATGAGTTGAAGAAAGTATTCTTGGCTAGATATTTTCCTCCAAGCAAAACGCTATGCTCGAGCCAACATCAATGGTTTCGGACAAAAGACAATGAATCACTCTTTGAAGCTTGGGAGCGTTATAAAGACATGCTTAGACTTTGTCCTCATCATGGTTTAGAAGAATGGTTAATCATTCACACGTTTACAATGGTCTCTTGTATAATCTGAGATTGACTATAGACTGCATTGGTGGCGCGATGAATAAACCATATCTCAAGCAAAGCAACTTATCGAAAGCATGGCTCGAACCATTACCAATGGGGTATGGAGAGTTCTGTAGAAATCTCAAACTAAAGGTGCCATGGTTGAAGTGAATAGTCGGATCAAGTCAGCGCTAAAGTGGAAGCTCTCACTCAAAAGCTCGAGGAACTTACCATCGCTCATGCAGCTCATTGTGCAATTACTCAAACTTGCGACTTATGTGGTATTCAATCACATCTTGCTCGTAATGCCCACTTTTAGGAGTTCCATTGAACAAGCAAATTACGTGAATAATCCTTACAAACAACACATATAACCTCGGTGGAAGAATCATCCTAACTTTTCCTACAAGAATAACAACGCGTTATATGCACCGGACAAGCTCTCGCTACACCACCGGTTATCCTAAAGCTATTCCAAATCACCCTAACAATGGTCCTAACACAACAAATGCTCCTAGGAAGTCTAATTTGGAAATCATGATAGAGCACTTCATTGCTACTCAAAACCAAACCAATAGTGCTCAAGCCCGCACTAATAAGGAAGTTCAAAATCGAATATACACATTAATGAGCAAATGAAGCGGTTTTCTAACAAGCTTGATGCTTTAGCTACACACATAAAATGTTAGAAACACAAATCTCTCAAGTAGCTCAACAACAACGCTTCTGCTGCTCTCCTGGTTCATTTCTGGTCAACCTCAACCTAATCCCAAAGGACATGCAAATCTTTATCTTAAGCGGAACAAAGTATGATGGACACAGATCCCGAAACAATAGCCCGACTATGCAACAAAATTCGTCAAACCATACGAAACTAAAGATAAACCGAAAAGGAAATTGAGAAAGATAATAATGAAGATACCACACAAAAGGCGAACCTTATATACCCCCACCACCTTATAAGCCTCTATTCCATACCCTTAAAGGTTAGTTAAAACTAAGAATGTGGGACAATTCAAAAATTTGTGGATCTTCTGAAGCAACTTAATGTTACAATTCCTTTTACCGAAGCTATAACTCAAATGCCCTCCTATGCTAAATTCCTTAAAGAGATTCTATCCAATAAGAAAAAGCTAGAGGATAATGAAACTGTCATGCTTACTGCTGAATGTAGTGCAATTATTCAAGACACAATGCCTCCTAAACTCAAAGATCCTGGAAGTTTCTCTATTCCATGTGTAATTGGCAAATTTGTCATAGACAAAGCTTTATGTGATCTAGGAGCCAGATAAGTGTGATGCCGTTATCCATCTGCAAGAAACTTGATATGGGAGGCGAGACCAACCAAAATGTCCGCTCAACTAGCGAGATAGGTCGGTTAAATATCCTGCGAGTACTTGAAAATATTCCATGCGTATTGGCCAATTCTATATACCAATTTCATTATCATGGACATAAGGGAGGGCGAAGTTACTCAATCATTCTTGGAAGACCTTTCTTAGCCACGGCCGGTGCAATAATAGATGTGAAAAGAGGAAAACTTACTTTTGAAGTAGGCGAAGAAAATCAATTTATCCTCTCTCAATTCCGAAAGCACCGCAATAGAAGATACTTGTTATTTCATGGATATCATCGATGAATGTAGAAAAGAAGTGAGCTTGAAAATACGGATAATCTGGATGAAAGTCGGATAATAATATAAGTGAATGCTTAGCTATAGCACGGATCCACACAAAGTTTAAGGAAACCTTCCTAGAACTCAAAACACTTCACGAAAATTTAAGGTATGAATTCCTAGATTCCAACTCGAGCGTCGATTAGTCAGCATAAAACTTGGAGAATCTGGCGAAAAACTTTTACAGATTAGAGAAAATACCAACGACTTAGGGTATAATATCACCGATCTTAAAGGAATAAGTCCCTCTCTCATGCATCGCATTATGCTAGAAAGGATTGTAAAACTTCAAGAGAACACGGGGAGGATTTTGAGCGAGGTTGTGAAAAGGAAGTCATGAAGTATCCCATATCGATAGCAAATGGGTTAGCCTGCATGTTGTCCTAAGAAGGGGTGTCATCGAAAATGAGATCATAACTGAAATCATGGAGAATGTGCATCGATTATCGAAAACTTAACAAAGCCACGACATTTCCTTTACCATTTATTGATTGTTGGGGTTTCTTTCTTTCGGATACCTATTCATCACGATGACCAAGAAAACAACTTTCACATGCCCTTTGGAACCTTTGCTTATAGAAGAATGCCATTTGGTTTATGCAATGCTCCGCAACTTTTCGAGAGATGTATGATGGCAATATTTGCTTGATTTTGGACAATATTATGGAAGTCTTCATGGGCGATTTTTCCGTCGTGGACAAAGCTTTGAAGAATGTTTAGAAAATTTAGAAAGGGTATTGGAGCGTTGTGTGAAGGTTAATCTAGTGCTTAATTGGGAGAAATGCCATTTTATGGTACAAGAAGGAATTGTTTTAGGACACATTATATCCAAAGAGGAATTGAAGTCGATTACGCTAAAATCGAAGTTATTGAGAACCTTGACCTCAAAACCGTTAGAAATCGAAGCTTTTGGGACACGCGGTTTTATCGACGCTTCATTAAAGATTTCTCTAAGATAACTAAACCCTAATCGAGCTATTAATGAAAGACTGAGTTCATCTTGACGAAAAATGTTTAGAAGCGTTTCAAACACTTAAGAAAGCATTAATTTCTGCCTTTCATGCAAACTCAGTTGGAATGAACCTTTTGAAATAATGTGTGGCTGAGTGACTACGCCGTAGGAGCTGTTTTAGGACAGCGAAAGGATAAAAGACTCCGTCATATATTATGCAAGCGAACTACGGACGACGCAGATGAATTATGCTACAACGAGAGAAAGAGTTCTTAGCGATGATCTTCGCATTAGACAAGTTCCGTTCCTACTTAGTAGGATCCAAAATAATCATATACTGATCATGCTGCTATTAGATATCTCTAACCAAAAGGGCTAAACCTAGACTCGAGATGGATATTCTCTGCAAGAATTTGATTTAGAAATCAAAGATAAGAAAGGCGAAAATGTAGTAGCGGATCATCTCTCTAGACTAGAAAATCTTAAACATGAACAAGTGCCGATTGATGATGAATTCGATGATAAGCGATTGCCCACTTGGAAGACAGAACGGATAAACTCATGGAAACCACTTTAGCTATTTCCTCTGCCTTGGTATCTTTGATTTCGTGAATTACCTTCTTTGGGCGTTCTACCACCGAACTTACCTATCAACGAAGAAGAAATTCTTCCATGATCTTAAACAATATTCTTGGGATGAACCTTTACTTTTCAAGAGAGTCGATGGAATTTTCCGCCGATGTGTGCGGAAGAAGAGATTGAAAACATTATAACACCTGTCATTACGCACCTTACGGAGGACATGCTAGTACATCAAAACATGTGCAAAGATCTTACAATCCGGTCTCTATTGGCCTAATTTATGGAAGGACGTACATGCCACCATCTTAAAATCGACGGTGCCAACGCGTAATATATCTAGGCGTGACGAAATGCCACAAAAGGCATTTTAGAAGTCGAAATCTTTGATGTGTGGGG
Source organism: Vicia sativa (assembly GCA_021764765.1). Lineage (NCBI taxonomy): Eukaryota > Viridiplantae > Streptophyta > Magnoliopsida > Fabales > Fabaceae > Vicia > Vicia sativa. The sequence goes on from CM038795.1 coordinate 213,449,180, forward strand.
ATAGACTTCATGGGACCCTTTCCATCTTCATCCGGTAATAAGTATATACTCGTGGTGTGGATTATGTCTCAAAATGGATTGAAGCTATAGCTTCTCCAACAAATGACACCAGTGGTACTTAAGCATTCAAGAACATAATCTTTCCTAGGTTCGGTGTACCCGACTAGTTATAAGCGGCGGTGGATCTCATTTCATTTCCAAAATCTTTGAAAAATTATTAAGGAAATATGGAGTTCGACACGATAGCTACACTTACCATCCCAAACTAGCGGACAAGTTGAAGTTTCAAATCGCGAGATAAAACAAATCCTTGAAAGTCGCTACATCCGAAAAGGATTGGTCCTTTAAACTTCATGAAGCTTTATGGGCTATAGGCGCCTATAAAACTCCCATCGGACTACTCCTTTCAAGCTTATTTATGGAAAGTCATGCCATCTCCAGTTGAGTTAGAACACAAGGCTTATTGGGCCATTAAGAACACGAACTTAAGTTATCTTGGAGGAAGGCGTATCACGGATATTAATGAATTGGAAGAACTTAGGCAGGATGCGTCTGAAAGCGCTAGGATTTACAAAGAGCGCACAAAGAAATGGCACGATAAGCGTATATCTAGGAAGAATTTTAATATAGGTGATTGCGTATTACTTTTAACTCACGATTAAAATTATTCCACAGGAAATTCTGAGGTGGTGCGGACCTTTCAAATTACTCGAGTTTATCCAAGTGGAGCAATAGAGATTAAGGGACCTTGATTGAACCGTTTATAGTAAGCAGCGTCTAAAACATTACCATCTCACCGAAATGGGGATATTCTCAAAAGATAACTCTAGGCGAGCCACAAGCTCGATTAGGCGACTAATCTCTAGTTTTATTTGTCGAGCTTGCGACATAAAACAAAGCGCTTTGTGGGAGGCAACCCACCGTATTTAATTCTTTTTTCTTATTTTATTTTATTTCTTCATTCTATTCAAAAACAAACAAAAAAATATCTATTTCTTTTTTCTATTTTCTTTTATTTCTATTCTGTCTTATATTCTATTCTATATCTCTCTTATCGGCATTTGGCCAATGCTGATGTTCTTTTATTTTCTTTCTCCTCAGGATTCTTCTAGCTACTTCTTTCTCTTTCCACTATGTCTCGTGTTGATGATATGCTAGTAAGTTTCAGAGGAAGAAATCAGCGCACCAAATATGGAGTTTTATCTGAGCGTGAGATGTTTCCTACCTACTTTCATTATGGTGCTATGATGCTCTTGGCATTCGTGATAGTGTCTTTTACTGTCAGTTAGATTGGGGGATAATTCACGCTGATGACTTGCTTTGCCACTTATCGGAACCTCACTTTGGAATTCCTCGACTCTTTAGCTTATTTTCCTACTCATGGGATAGCTCTACGTGGACTTATTATTTTCGGACTTTTGGCTTCACCTTCAAGTTTACCCATAAGGAATTGGTGATCTTCTTGGTTTTCCTAGTGGTTTAGGAGTTTATCTTGAAACTCGGGAGGAGTATCTTGGTTTAGAGATCTTGACTATTTTGGGGATCTATTTCGAATCCTTAACCCCGAGCCCGAGGACCTTGTATCAGAGAATATCCATAACCCGGCCTTCAGGTATTTCCATAAGATTCTTGCCCATACCGTTTTTGGAAAACCCCAGAATGTCACTACTGTTTCTAAGGATGAGCTTTTTATCATGTTTTGTGCTTCGCAAAACCGTCCGGTTAATCGATCCCTTGCTCCGTACCTTTGTGAATCTCATTGATACTGATCATGCACCCATTCGGATGGGAGGTCTCGTTACTATGATTGCAAATGTTGTTGGACTTCGACGACCTTTTAAGCATCTGAATGCTTTTGCTGGTGTTACTTCCATGACCATCGAGTTCTGTTTCAACACTGGTATGATTGGTGATCTTGGCCCGACTCAGTTTACCTTGTTGATTAATGGTCAAGTTATGCAGCTGTTTACCTTGCCTAACCCTGCTACTAGTGTGCATAACAAAGCCAATTGGCTTTATGGTTTTGATCAGCATCCTTCTCCGCCAAGCACTCCTGAGATTCCACCAGGTTTTGATGTTTTAGAGGGCGAGGAAGTTCCTCTGCTCGACCACTTCCACCGATCTCTGTTGCTCGACCGTTATGCATGAGGTTCCTCCTTTGATTATCGGTATCCACGCTCTCCAAGTGGAACATCAGGCTTTGAGGGACGAGTTCACTACTCTGCGAGCTGACTTCTTTAGTTTTATGGATACAGTTTCTGCACAATTTCAAGAAGTCTTCTCTTATCTTCATTCTCCCTCTGCTCTAAGGCGGACCATCTAGTGGCTAGAGTCCTTGAGTAGTTTATTTAGTTTAGTTTAGTTTGATTTCATTAGGATTTTATAATGCTTTCATTATGTTATTTTATTATGTTTCTCTTCCAAATACTTGATTCCTACATTGTAAGCAACTTTGATCTCCATTCTAATGCAATTCATGTTTCCTTTATTATAATGTTGCATATTATATTATATTACATTATTATTCTGTTGCATTATTCTTCTTAAGTTGCATTATTATTATTGCTAATTTACTCACCCATCTTTCATTTCGATTCTCCTTTGTTATTATACCGAGGACATTGCTCCTTTTAAGTATAGAAGTCGGATCATTTCCTTGTTTATTTTATTTCCTTTGCTCTTTTTGTAGTATTTCCCTTTTATTTATTTATTTATTTTCTTGTATCGCAAATTTCAATTCAATAAAATACATGTTTATGTTAATTTTAATCTTATATGCAAAATTTAATGCTTATTCGAATTCTTCCTATTTCTTGAGCCATAACGAAAAATTTAAAACACATTTATAAACATATTCAACTAGTATTAAGGTTGCTTATTTATAAATAAGAATTCGAGTAAAAACTTAGCAAAATTGTTATCGTCCTAACACTTTAAAACCCCCAACATGTTAGATCGATTTAAGTACTTATTATACCAAGAACCTTTAAAACTTAGTTTTAGATTAGCCCCAAGTAGTTTATTAAGCAGTCGGCACCGCCAAAAACACAAACTACGTGGAGAACCGATGAATATAAGTGATTGATCAAATATCTTTAAGAAAATTGCTTTTATTTAAGATGCACTTACTAAGTTAGATGGTCCTTACGGATCGTTTAATCAAAAAGTTCTTGAAAATGAATTTTATGCAAAATAATCCATTAAAAATTGGTTCGATGGTCCCAGTGTTTGAACTTGGTAGAGCAGTGCAGTTCGATCCCCGCAATTTTAATTGGAAAAAGTACCAAATGTTTAATTACGTAACTCTAGGCGGCTTATTAAGATCAAATTCACTAACCGGTTACTCCACTATGTGCGTATGCGGTAATGGGCTTAATGTGATTGCACTAGAATGAAAGCGGTGAAATAAAACATAGTATTAGGTTGAAGCTATAATGACATGACTTGAATTAGTGCATAGATGGGGTTGTCTAGTGTTCCTGATAACTTTGGTGTTTAAGTTTGACTTAGATTCTCTAACAATATCAACTTTGAACGATACAATTGATGTATGTTCTTATATACGTGTTTAACTATGCTTCATTGATTTCATTTTACTTTTTGCTTGAGGACAAGCAATGGTTCAAATATAGGGAGTTTGATAACACGATTTTATATAGTATATTTGATTTAATTTTCATAAATAATGTTAGTATTTTTATTTAATTATTTCATTTTATTTCCATATTACGCTGGTATTTTTATTGTTTCAGGTATTTTATTTTAAATAAACAAATTGAGCAAAGTGAAGAAATTAAGAGGATTATTTAATTAAATGAGCAAGAAATGAAGAAAAGGGGTGTGCAAAGCAAAACAATGGATCAAAAAGCCCAAACAAGCAAGCCCAATGACAAAACCCTAAAAGCCACGTTCTAGGGTGAGACGCACGTCTCAACCCTCTTCCTAAAAGTGAGGCGCCCGCCTCGGTCTCTCCCCTTAGTGGGAGACGTCCGTCTCCAAAGCCATGTCAGCCCTAGCAGTTGCGTGGGACGCCCGTCTCACGTGGCTATATTCATGGAGAGAAATCCGGGACGTCCATCTCAAGAAGTGGGCAGTTGGAACGAGAGATTTGAGGAGAAAATGCTACTATATTTTAGGAACAAGTGGTTACTTCCTACCACTATAAAAGGACCTCTCCAGATCATAATTTCACACACCGATTCTCAGCTTTATTTTCCTTTCAAAGTTTATTTTCCTGCATTTATTTTCCATTGTAATTGAATTGAAAGTTATTTTCCGCATTGTTTACATTCTGTTGAAGAACCGAGGCGTTATGCGGGTTACTTCGCTTTCGAATTCTTTCCAGCATTTATTTAATTCAGGTTTCTATTTACATCGCTTTATTTATTTAATTAATTGTTTGCATGAGATATATTTATTTTGCCATGAATTTATTAATGAATGTTAAAACCTTTAATTTATTCATGTTTGTTTTATGAATATATACGGCTAAATTATTTAAATATCGGTATGTAATGAGTTAATTTGAAAGTATCCGGAATAAACGGCTTGATTATATTTTATAAAATAAACACTTTTTCGATTTAGTTATCTAATTTATTTTGTTAAAAAGGTTTAGAAACCAACAGCGAAAGTTTGAGGTTAATAAACCGACTAAGATTAGAAACCAACAGAGGCGCAGTTTGAGGTTTAAAATCGAGATAGTAGATACTAGGTATTGTTTTTAAAAACCATGACAACATTTAAAACCAATTAAATTTTATTTATTTTCAAAAGTAATTTTAAAATCGATTGGGATAGCGAAAGCATACATTAGAGTTTAAAATTATAATCTACTTCAATAGGCGACAGTTTGAGAATAGGTTTTTAAATAAATACTTTTCTTTGAAAAAGAAATTATTATCATTTTCTGAAAATAAGCCAGTGGAAAACCGGATTCTTTAGGATTAACGAAATACATACCGATATTCGCCTTATTATTATTTTAATTAAAATTAAGTTTTATTGCCCTAAAACTCCCCAATTTATTTATTCGATAGCTATAGCTTTACACAGTAAGCTTAGATTACGTTAGTTCAATTTATAGTCCCTTTGGTTCGATATCTTTTAAAACTACGCGATAGGGCTGTATACTTGCAGTCTCCCGATTAATATAGACGATAAAGTCGCGATCAAGAATCCTGGTTACTAATCTAGCAATGGCTATATGAACAGCCCTAGACTCCTCTGTGTTCACTATTTCTGGGGGAACAAAAGAGGATGGTACAGAAGTCTTACCCAAGGGAGATGCTTGAGTCCTTCTTGCATTCCTTATGCGCAACTTCTTGACTTTTTCTAGGTAAGTAGCTATTGCACGCAATGGAGTAACCCTCAGTGCTTCAGCTTGCATGACTTCATTATTTGCCCTGACTTTAGTCATGGAGGGAGATGAAGATCCTGATTCTTGAGATGATGAGGATGATGAAGACATTTTTGCTGATGGTTCTTGAGAGGATGAAAGCGAAAATAGCAGAGAGTTTCAGAGTTTCTTTTGGGAGAAGAAAGAGTGATACTACTTTCAAAAGAAGAAACTATTATATGAGAGTGTCTCTTCCTATTCTTGGAGCTTTTAAAATAAGAAAAAAGACTGAATAACCCTCTTAAAAATAATAAAAAATCCCTTATTGTAGGCACAGTTAATTGCTACAACTCCTCACATTGACAAATACCCAATTTGTCCTTTAAAGTATTAAATTGACCAGCCTCAAGAGCTTTAGTAGCAGTGTCACAATACAATGTCATGACATCCTGTATGACATTGTACTCAATCAGTATCTGCTTCATCCAGATCATCTTAGAGCAGTTGCTGTCAGCTGCTATGTGTTCAGCTTCAACATTGTATAGGAACACACAGTCTTGTTTCTTGTTGGTCCAGGGAATAAGATTGTTTCTCAAGAAGACACATTCATCAAAAGACCTTTTACACAAGCTTTTATCAACACTTTCTCCACTTGTTTTCTTGGACATTTTCAAATGAGGAGGGGTAAGAGTCCTAGTGTGGCTCCCATTCTTCATTCCAAATTTCTGGATAGAGTTTCTTGCATACTTGCTCAGTGAAAGGACTTTTGAGTCTTTCATTTTTGAGACTTGCAGTCCAAAAAGGTGAATCAACTCTCCAGTGAGGCTCATCCCAGATTCAGCCTGCATTTGGTTGTCAAAATGTCTTACAATTGTGTCAGGTATTCCTCCAAAAACTATGTTATCAACATAAGTTTGAAACATCATGATCTTTCCTCCTATGACAAGGAGAGTTTCATCCAAGGCTCTTTTTCTGTATCCTTTGACAGTAAGATGCTTGGATAGCCTTTCATGCCAGATCCTAGTACTTTGATTCAGTATTTTAGGGGTGATCAGATGTCTAGACATTGAGTGTGACATTCTGATTTCCTGTCCAGCCTTATACTTACCATAGATTCTCCCTTTTTCCATGTGATATCTTGGTATCCTTCTGACTCCCTCTATGGAACTGATCCTTTTCATTCCTCTGAAATGTGGATGACCAGATTCTTGCTGCCACAACTTTATTTCCTCTTCTTCTTTGTCTGCAGAACACACAAAGGGCAGAGTGGTGTTCTCAGATTCCCACATGTAGCAGTTGTCCTTTGATCTGACTCCTCTCATAATCACTACTTGTTCATCATTGATTACAAGACATTCAGCCTTAGTGAAGTTGACTGTGAATCCCATATCACATAGCTGACTTATGCTAATGAGATTTGCATTCAGACCTTTTACCAGCAGCACTTCATTTAGGTTTGGAGCTCCAGACCAGTTTGAGTTTCCAACACCTTTGATTTCTCCTTAGGCTCCATCTCCAAAAGTAACAAGGCTGGTAGAATGAGGCTTAACATCATTGAGAAGATTCCTATCTCCAGTCATGTGCTTGGAACACCCACTGTCAAAGTACCAATCTGTCTTGGTAGACACTCTAAGAGAAGTGTGAGCCACCAGAGCTACAGTCTTCTTCTTCCACTTTTGAGTGTAGGGTACCTTGATGTTCTTAGGCTTAGCATAGGGAATCTGGATAGGATATCCATGTAGCCTATAGCAGAAGGACTTTATGTGACCAAACCTTCCACAATAATGACATCTCCATCTTTGAAACTTTTTGTTCAAGTTTCTATGATTTTGATGTTGAACCCAATGTTGTGACATCTGTTTTGACATTGGTTCATTAGGTCTGTTCTTCCTTTTGTTATTAACAAATTTCTTGGCTTTCACATATCCTGAGGCAAATCTATTTCCTGTTTTGTGGTATGACATCGTCTCTGCCATTGACTTCCCAGGTTTGTTCCAATCCTGGTTATTAGCAAATCTCTTTGCAGCCACATACCCTGAGCCAGACACATTTCCTGTTTTATGTTGTGACACCTATTTTGACATTGTTTTCCCATGTCTCTCCTTCTTGATGTCACCAACAGGTTTTTTTCAGCCACATATCCTAGACCATGCTTATTTCCTGCATTTTGTCCAAGCTGAAGAATTTCTTCCAACTTATCAGTACCAGATGTCAACATTTTGTGATTTAGACATCGATCAAGTTTGGAGTTCAGCATCAAAATATCACTATTGAGGTGATTTATAGTGGCTGTGTTTTCCTTTTTCTCAGCCTTCAGCATCACATTCTCAGCCTCCAACTTCTCAATCAGCTTTTTCTGTTCCTCATTTTGCTGACAAACTTCACCATTTTTTATACACAACTTCACTGTAGGTTTCACAAGCTCTTCAAATGTCACTTCCTCATCACTAGAATCCATATCGGTTGTACACTCGAGAGAGCGTGACAAGTTTGGCACCTTCTTCCTCGATTCACTTCCGAATCACCATCGGACAAGTGACGCCATTCCTTTCTTTTGTTTCTTTAGAAAGGTGGGACATTCAGCTCTAATATGTCCAAATCCTTCACATCCATGACATTGGATTCCACTGCCTTGACTTCCTTTCTCCTCTGACTTGGATCTTCTGCCGGAGTCATAGGATCTGCTGATGTCAGATGAAATGTCCTTGACATTTAACCTTGACTTTGGATCAATCCTCTTGATGAGCTTGTTGAACTGTCTTCCAAGCATAGCTATAGCTTCAGATATCTTCTCTTCATCTTCCACCTTGCATCCTTCTTCAGTATTAGATACAAGTGCTATGCTCTTGTTCTTTTGTCAACAGCTTCAGATTCCCATCTCAAAAGTCATAAGAGATCCTATAAGTTCTTCAACCTTCAAGGTGCTGATGTCCTGAGCCTCCTCTATTGCAGTCACTTTCATTGCAAACCTTTTAGGCAAGGATCTGAGAATCTTTCTCACCAGCTTTTGTTCTGACATCTTTTCACCAAGTGCTCCTGAGGCGTTGGCAATCTCCAAAATATTCATGTGAAACTCATGAATAGTCTCTTCTTCTTCTTTCATCTTCAAATTCTCAAATTTGGTAATGAGCATCTGAAGTCTTGACATCTTCACCTTGGATGTCCCCTCATGAGTAGTTTTGAGAGTGTCCCAAACATCCTTGGCCAGCTCACATTGATGGACCAAATCGAAGATGTTTGTCAATACCATTGAATAGGGCATTCAATGCTTTAGAGTTCCCCAGAGCTAGCTCCTCTTCCTCTTTGCTCCATTCCTCCTCAGGTTTCAAGACAGTAGTTCCATCTTTCTCAAGCTTGGTGGGATGTTTCCATCCTTTGCTCTCCAAGCTTTAATATCCACTGATCTTAAGAAGGCAACCATACGTGGCTTCTAGTAATCATAATTAGACCCATCCAGAATAGGTGGTCTACCTCCAAATCCTCCTTCCTTATCCATTACGCCAGAAACTATTATCCCTAGATCTCACCCAGAAATAACAGGCAGGGTGCCTGCTCTGATGCCAATTGAAATTCACGGCGGTCGTGATGTCACGAGAATGTTATGACACACTATCTGACACTCTGTTAACAATTCACACAATAAATGTAAACAGCAGTAAAGAACACAATAAGTTGTTTACCCAGTTCAGTGTCTAACTACACCTACATCTGGGGGCTACCAAGCCAGGGAGGAAATTCACTATTAGTAGAATTAATTCGGGAATAAACCAACGGTTTATCTCCTTCACTTAAAACCTACCCAATGCAACTTCAACCTAAGTCCTACTTAGATCGAGTTCTACCACTCCCCTCAATCACAGTGATATCAACCTATTGAATAATTGAATTGAAGACACACTTCAATAAACTATCTTGATCTTGCTTCAAAGCTTTCAATCAAGAGAAAACACTCGTGCTTCACACTTTGGTGATAAACTACCCTTACAAACAAATCCTAGTCCAATACACTTATCAATTGATAGTTGCTTGGCTCACAAGAGAAACTAGAATTACACAATACAACTGTTAACTCTCCTAACATTACACAAATAATAACCTATATCTTCAATAAATTAAGGCGTGCGGCGATTAGGGTTGAATTCCTTTTATAGAAGCATCCGAAACTTCTTTTGGGCTTCCATAAAGATAGCTAGGTTCACTTAATTTAATCCTAAAAACATGGTCTTTTCAACAACCAATTTAGGTCTAATTAAGATTAACCTAGCAGCCGGTGAGCATGCTTTCTAATAACGGAAAAACAATATTTAGCTCAACAAACTTCTGAAAGTCTCGGAAAAGCATTCTCGAGCAGAATGTCACAGAATGTCATAACATCCGTTATGACATCGGTGATTCGCAATTTCAGATAACTTTAGCTTCGGAGCTGTCCTTTAACATCCTTAGCAAGTAGGATTTATCTTCAATCTCTGAATGTCATGACATTTATCAAGACATTGCTAAAGCCTAGTTTTACCAAAATTAATGCCAACTTAAAACACTAACATGTTGGATTCGTGTGGGGTTGATAGGAATTGAGTTGGTATGCATGGAACTGTCAAAACTGCATAATTTTGCCTCTGCAGGTCACAGGAACCGGTTCCCATGTGGGAGGAACCGGGTTCGTGTAAAACCAAAAGAAACATTACGGGTTCTTTGAACCGGTTACTCGTGGGGAGGAACCAGGTTCCCAGTTCTTTTTTTCAAAGAAAACTGATTTTTCAGTTGGGAACCGGGTTCCTACCTGGAGGATCCGGGATCCCCATACATTTTTCCAGGGGGCATGTTTTTGAACTTTGTGGGAACCGGGTTCTCCCTGGGAGGAACCAGATTCCACTATTACTTTTTGAAAAATTCCAAACTTTAAAAATTCATAACTTTCAAACCGTAAGTCCGTTTTGAGCGCCGTTTTAGACGTTGTTTCTTAAATTTTATGCTCTATTTTATGAAATGAATAAAATTATAATTAATGGATTTTATTTTGAAAAGAGCCTTTTTCCAATTTGTGAACAATGGGAGTTATGAGAATGGTGGATGAATGAGTATAGGATTGTTCCGACAGGTTGAACGTGGAATGAAGCTTGTATGTTATTTTCCTGCTATTTATTCATGATTGTATTGATATCATGTGTTTTTGTTGGTGTTGTATATACCTGGTAGATATTGATCTTAGTTGTTGTTGTTGTTGTATATACCGGTGATAGTCTTACCAATTGAAGGGTAAGCGTTTGGTATATTTATGCTTTGTGATGATTTATTTCATGATAGGTGATGATATCATGTTGTGGTTGATGATGGTTTATGATGTATGATGTGGTCATAACCTGTGTTGAATGTTGCATGCTTTATGATGTGCATGCATATGCATTCTGGTGAAGTTAATTCTCATTGTGTGGAATTTGACTTGTATTGCCAATAACCATTCCCGGGTGATGATGGGTGGTGAGGTTGGATTCGTGTCCGGGTGATTATGGACGAATCGATGATTACTATATCCGGGTGGTGATGGATCAGTGTGTGTGACTTGGTCACGTTTTGGTACCACATGCATTGTGTCTGCATTTGTATTTGCATGGAATTGTAACATGTTAGGATGGTTTCCAGTGTTACAATTCTCTTGTTATTATTGTGCATAATGGATTGTGTGGTTGCTGTGTGTTGAATTATTATGGGTGGATTAATATACTTGTGATATTATGTTGTCTAAGGAACTTATAATGCATATTAATTATGAAGAAATCTCACCCTTACTTTAATGATTTTAGATTAAAGTTAGCAGCTCAGGAGTTGGTGAGGATGGCTCTAGAGCTATGTTATTTTGTGTCCGCGTGTCAGTGTCATGCTCTGATAGGTTGTAACACTGGGGAACGTTTAGCTGAGAAATTATTTAGTATTCAATTGTTATTTGAGTTACTTTGGGAATAATTATGAATTGGTTTTATTCCGTTTTGGTTTTGTGGTATTTTTCCGCTGTGTAAAACATGATATCAATTTGATTGATTATTTTGATAAGTCCTTCAGTGAAGCATGACTACTGTTTATTGAGGTTTTATTTTATTCTGAATTGTGACATCCCTTGTTTTCCATGTCAACTCTGATTTAATGAATATATTCGCGGGTTATTTAGAAGAGGTGTTACACTAGGGGGTGTCCCTAATTTGTTATGTTAAGAATACTGATCTCTCTGTTTTAGTCAACAGTTTAGTTCATTATGCATCTATTTCATTATTTAGATTAATTCGTAGTTTGACCCTATGGGACCATAGGATTTCACTATTTTAACACAGTAGAGTCGGACGGTCGTGTTAAGGTTTTCTAAATAATGATATTATTAAGGATTTCACCTAGGACTAGGGTAATCTTATTCTAACCAGAATAGTTCTTGGTAATTGCATGCTTAACCTCTCTACTAATTTAAATGGAAATTGAAATTAGGAAAGAAGGTTAAAGGTTTTGTCACTAAGGAATTAGGATAAAATAATATTGAGAATTGATAATTGAGGATGATGAACTTGTTGAATAAATCAAAGAGTGAAGGTTATTACATGACAAAGTATACACTCATCCTAGCATACTTTAATCAAACAAAAAGTCAATTTTTATCTTACGCAAATTTACTTTCTGCAAGAATTAATTCCACCCAATCTTAAACTATTGTTTTTGTTCAATTGAATAAATCATCTAACTCAGTATTTCCTACGCAATCCTCAAGATCGATACTTGGGGTAAATCCCATTATTACTACGTCGGTAAAAATAGTACACTTGCTATTTTTTCGATCAAGGATCATCCCTAATGTCCATTAGGATAAAATTAGAGGGGATATAGATATGTCTACCTTGACATGAACATTTTCTAACACCCTAATCAAAAACTTGAATGACTTATCCGCCATTGGTAGAGTCACACTTATTGGTTTTATGTTTCCTATACCCAATTTCCTACATATGGACATAGAGAGTCTTACCAGTTTTCATTGTACCCAATTGGCACGAGATTGAAAAATTACCAGTTTTTTTTAACTTTTGCGACATATTTTTAATTGATTGTGATTGTCATGACTATTATTTTGTGTTCTTACAACTTCCTCTTTTTCAAAAGGATTTCTTTTAGAAATTTCACATAGATTGGCATTTGGGTCAAAACCTTAGTAAATGGCACATTCACAAAGTTTTTTTATCATGTCGATAAACTTCGTGAATTGAGCCTTTAATTTGGCCTCGACAATCCTCTAAGAAAAAGGTATCTTGGGTTTATAAGGAGGAGGAGCAACATATGGTGCTTCTTTATCAACCTCTTCAACCAACTCTTTTTATGAAGGAGTCAGAACTTCCACTCTAACTTCCGTTCCTTTTGACAAACACTTTCCTTATCTTTTACCACTTTCTCGTTTGATTTTTTTGAACTCTCTACCTAAACCCCACTTCTCTTAGGATTTTCTACTAGCTTACTGTTTCTAGTGACAACAACATTTACACGACCTCTAAGATTTTTCTCAGCTAACAACCAATGAAAAAAGTTTAGCGTCTTTTAATTTATCTTTATTTATGATCTAGGTTAAAATATCTTGAATAGTGAATTTCAACGGTAAGGTGAAATTTACACTCCGTATTTACTGCTAATTTAGGTATAAACTCAGTATTTACTGCTAATTTAGGTATAAACTCGTATGTTTACTAAAACTGTAGTCATTAAATCTATCAAATAACATGGTTAAATATTTAAAATAACACTCCATGTTTGGAATAAAAGGATGCAAATTAAATTGTTATTAAATGTGAGGGAAACAAAATCAATTACGATTTTACAATGTATCAATATGAATTGAAAGTATTGATACAAGAAGACTGATTAAGAAAAAGCAAAGGGCCAAAAAGAAATTACTTAAGGATGGATCTACATACAAGAAGAAGAAGTAACTTTTGTCTTTCTATGTTGTAATGAACTAAGAAGGGTTGTGCCCATCCTTTTTATATGAGTATGAAAAATGACGGAATTAATGATATTTGACTTGTATGGTTCAACTGCTTTTTTTTAATCTTAAATTGGATATTCTTCTTTAATTCATGCTTAAACATTGCAAAACATTTATTCTGTAAGAAATTTTCTACATAATTAAAATATAAGGGATTTTCATTGGTTAGAATCACAATTGATGTGAAAAATGGTCTCCTAACCCTTTCGGTTAACACTCCACTCGATGGATAATGTGAAGAATTTTCTTTCGATTAACACCCCGACAAAGGGGAAAAATGATCCACTTTCAGGAGATTTTCCTTCGTTTTACGGTCATCTCGATGTGAAAAGTGAAATATTTTCTCTCGATTAACAATCAAATTAAAGAAAAAAGTGAAACTTTCTAATTTTTTTCCGTCTCAGCCAATAATCCAACGAAAAACTGACACATTTTTCATAACACTCAAAAACTAACTGAAATAAAAACTCTTATAGAATTATACCATTACAAATGCATAGTTTACATAATACTATGTAATAGAGTGAATGGTAAAAAAAAGGTTCGATTATCCGATGCATAAGAGTAAACATGATAGTTAGGACACGTAATTGTAAGAAACATTATGAGACGTCATATAAAAAATAGTCATTCAGTTTTTTTATATGCAAGAAATTTATTAAGAAATAATATTAGGGTACTCTAATCCATTTTTGTAAGCCACAAAATTTCTATACTTTGCAAAATTCATAAAAATTATACTTAGTTGGAAAAATGGTCATTCATATATCATTTTAAAAAAAAAATTCACACTAGTTGACTTTACTATATATCTATATACAAGAGCAAATGACCTATTAGTCTAAATGCATTTTTTATTTCAAAAAAATTCTTTTTTTATAAACAATTTAGATCTAACAGAATTCGAACATAAAATTAAAATTTTGAGATGAACACTCTCAAGATTCAAATTTTCACAACTAAACTACACAAGCACTCTCATTATTCAAATCTTTGACATATGTTATTGTTATTTTTCCTGTACATTAAATTTTACAGTGTGTTTGAAACTATCAAATTCTTCAAATGTGACTTTATGCCCTAAAATGACATCTATAGATCTGGTCTTCCAAGGCCTATATAGGTCATGCCATTATTTCTCTATCACACATGCTTTACTATATTAACGCTTTCTAGCCGTTTTTGCTATAGGACTTTTTAACATTCCATAATTTTGCTACGCTAGATTCATTTCCTAGTCACTTAATCCAATTCTAAAGTATCATGACTTAATTTGTGTATTGACAATGACAGAATAGTATTCAATTTCATCTCATACCTAAAATGACACCGACTTTATTAAGTCAACGACCATGAAAAATGGACCAAAACCGACATTTTCATGTTATTTTAATTAATTAAAAGTCATAAATTAAATTAGTGTGTTGGTATATGCATGGACGGAGCCAATGATAAGTAGTACTGTACTACTGCGGTTCCCATTTCGTTATTTTCTTTGGAAAATTCAATACAATTTACCTAAAGTAGTATATAAATGATATTTTGGTTTGCTTTTTTTTGGTTTAGTTGGTAGTATAGTATGACTTTTTTGGGTTTAGTTTGTAGTATGCTAAAAAGTTAACTTTGTACTATCTTGATTTCTTATTTTAATATGTTACATTACAGACATTCGCAATATGTTTTTATTTTATTTTATTTTATAATCAAATAAATATAAATAATAAAAAGACATAGGGATGCACAACTCAAAGATTCAAAAAGTGAAAAATTGAAAATTAAAGAGCCCGAAACCAACCTACTCCGACCAAAATCCACCTAAAAAAGAGGAAAAATAACAAAATCATCTAAAAGCCTCTTTCGGATCCGAACATAAATCCGACCAAGATAAAAAAAATTTAACTTTAAAAAATGAATAAAAACCAATATCAAGCAAGCAATTTAATCAATCCTACCCATCAAAATTTTGCAAAGAAGAATCCTTGAAAATCATGTCCCCTACATTTCCAAATAACCCAACAAGTGATTAAACCAAAATAGCATCCTGTACCCTGAATGTGATCAACGTACCTATGCCCGATCATGGTAAGAGTACCAACGCCATTGATAACGACTCATATGTCTTTGTTGTGAATGGGTTGACTACTCCCTTGATGGCTGTTAAAAAGAATCTGCTACAATCTAGTTTGTTTCCAGGATGTTTTGACAATTGTCGTTACTACGTGTCCGAGCCTAATGGATGCACCTGGTTGAAGAGAGGTGTTCATCGCCTGATAGACAACCGAGAAGTGTTATTCCTGAAAACTCAGTCTGTAGAGAGTTTGTGCGAAGATGTTTCAAAAAGCTTGAAAATAGAAGATGTAAGCAAAGCCATACTAGAAGTCTGGGATACCTTGGGGTAGCCAAGTGAGAAGTTTGATTTCATGGTGAAATATACCGCCCCTGAGAGCTACAAGATTGCAATCGAAGACATCAAGGAAACCGGATGGGGAGATGATGACTATCCCGAAGAATATGCTGATGTGAACACAATAAGGATCACCTCTGCCGATCCTGCACCTAGAGTGGCACCTCTGATTATTACATCACCCGGACCAGTTCCTTATTCCTCTAACAAAGCTATACCTTGGAATTATGCAGTCGAAGTTTACTACTATGGCATCAAGCAAGAACCATTAGCCATCGAAGACAGTACAGTTGAAGCCATTAATCCTAATATCGATAATATCACTGGATCAAGCAAAGTAACTAGAACCGGAAGAGTGTTTTCTCCAGATATCTCTCCTCCAAAGGATACTACTGATCCTGCTATTGAACCAACTCTCGAGGCTCGAGGAAAAGAGAAAGTGACTCTACCTGCTCAGACAGAAGTACCAAAGGAAGTTGCTGAAGATACCTCCAAGCAAGAAATGGAGGAAATTCCAAAGATCATTAGGAAGAGTGATTATAGTGTTGTGGAGTAGTTGGGATAAACCTCATCCAAGATTTCCATGCTAGCACTGTTGCTATGTTCTGAGGCTCATGCTAAAGCCTTGGTGAAGTTTCTAAAGAATGCTCATATACCACAAGACACTTCTGCTGACCAATTCGAAAGTTGTATTGCTAGCTTGACCGCAGATAATGGTTTAGGCTTTTCTGATGCTGATCTGACTCCTGCCGAAACAAAACATAACAAAGCCTTGCACATTTCTATAGGGTGTAAGGGCACTACGTTGTCTCATGTATTGGTGGATATTGTCTCTACTCTGAACGTCCTAGCAAAGAGTGCTCTCGATAGACTTGATGCTGAAGAAGTGGTCATGAAACCTAGTGACATAATCGTAAGAGCTTTTGATTGTTTGAAGAGAACAACAGTACTTGGAGAACTCAACTTACCGATCAAAGTGGGTTCCCAGACTTTTGATTCTACTTTCTTTGTGATGGATATTCATCCATCTTATTCTTGCTTGCTCGGACGCCCTTGGATACATGGGGTAGGCGCTGTTACCTCTACCTTACATCAGAAGTTGAAGTACTCAGTGAAGGGGAAGATTGTTACGGTATACGGGGAAGAAGAATATATGGTGAGTTATCTGCAATCATTCCGATACATTGAAATGGAAGGTGAATTTATCGAAACCCCCTGTCAAGCTTTTGAAGTGGTTCCACGAGTCATGCCTGCGGAGTCTCCTGTCACTCCTAAGATTACTAGAGTTCCACCAAAGATGGCCTCGCTGAAGGACGCCAGAGCTGTAGTAGAAGAATGAGGTTGTACTGTTTGGGATCAGCTACCCGATTTTCCGTTTAAATCTGATAAGTCTGGTTTAGGCTTTACTTCCAAAGGCCAAAAAATGATACTTCATGAACGTGCTGGTGGGCCTCCGTTCCGCATCAACAAAAATGGAGTTCTTACTGTAGAAGAAGATGATAGTAATTTCGACATCAACAACTAGATTTTCCCAACTACCGACGATGGACTCAACAATTGAACGACTAAGGATGTTATGCCAATATCCTTTAGTTAGGAGTAATTGTTTTTTTTATTCTTTTAATTTTTATAGCTTTGAATAATAAGACTTTAAGCCTAGTGCCTTGCCCGGGACACAATGGCTCATTTGTTAGGGTTATTATTTGTCATTCTCATATTTTCATTCAATAAATTATTGGACTTTTGCATTTAAATATTGTGCTCTCTGTCTTTCCTTTACTTTATCATCTCTGCAGATCCATGTTCACTCCGGATCCCATCGATAACGACTTTGCCATTGCTAAATATGACTTTGATAATCTGATCTATCAAGCTGAAGACGAAGGCGAGGAAGATTGTGAAGTGCTAGGAGAACTTGCCAGACTACTACAGCAAGAGGAAAAGGCCATACAGCTTCACAAAGAGACGGTCTAAGTGGTGAATCTAGGTACCGACGAAAATAGAAAAGAAATCAAGATAGGAGCGGGTCTTGAGAATAGTGTTAAGGAAAGATTGATCCAGATGCTGGGAGATTACATTGATATTTTTTCTTGGTCCTACGAAGACATGCCAGGTTTAGATATTGACATTGTGGTACACTGACTACCAACGAAAGAAGGTTTTCTCCCTGTGAAGCAGAAGGTTCGCCGTATGCGTCCTGAAATGTTCAAGAAGATTAAAGCTGAAGTTATGAAGCAGTTCAATGCCGATTTCTTAGTCGTTACTTCTTATCCATAGTTGCAAACATGGTACCAGTACCTAAGAAGGATGGCAAAGTAGGTATGTGTGTAGACTATCGAGATCTGAATAAGGCAAGCCCGAAAGACAATTTTCCGTTCCACATATCAATGTCCTGGTTGACAACACCGCTCAACACAAAGTTTTCTCTTTTATGACGGTTTCTCCGGTTATAATCAGATCAAGATGGCACCCGGAGACATGGAAAATACTATTTTCGTTACACAGTGGGGCACTTTCTATTACAAAGTCATGCTATTTGGGTTGAAGAATGCTGGCGCAACATATCAGTGTGCCATGGTAGCTTTATTCCATGATATGATCATCACGAGATAGAGGTCTACGCTGATGACATGACAGCTCGATCCTAAACTGAAGAAGAACATTTTGATCATTTGCGTAAGTTGTTTGATAGAATGAAGAAATATAGATTGATATTAAATCCGAACAAATGTACCTTTGGAGTCAGATCTAGAAAACTGTTGGGTTTCGTTGTCAGTGGTAAAGGTGTCGAAGTTGACCCTGCCAAGGTTAAAGCTATTCAGGAATGCCACCACCCTGCACCGAGAAGGAAGTCAGAGGTTTCCTAGGATATTTGAATTACATTTCCAGATTCATTGCACATCTAACTGCTACTTGTGAGCCAATCTTCAAATTATTGAAGAAAGATCAAGTAGTGGAATGGAACAACGATTTCCAGACAACTTTTGACAAAATTAATGAGTACTTAATAGTGTTAGAGAATTCAATGGGGTGTGTGTTGGGGAAACATGACGAGTTTGGTCGAAAACAGCATGCAATATACTACCTTAGCAAAAAGTTTACTGATTGTGAAACAAGATATTCACTACTCGAGAAAAATTTCTGCGATTTGGCTTGGGCTGCTCGCCGACTAAGACAATATATGTTGACCCACACTACCTTATGGATCTCTAAAATGGATCCCATAAAATACATATTTGAGAAACCTGCTCTCTCCGGAAGAATAGCAAGATGGCAAATGATCTTGACTGAATACGACATTCAATACACTACCCGTAAAGCGATCAAAGGAAGTGTATTACCGATTAAGAAGAACCTAGACCAGACGAAGGACCTGAGCAGTGACATATAAGGTTTGGAATGAGATGTTTCCATTTTTTCTCCATAGTTATCACACTTCAGTACGAACATCTGCAGGGGAAACCCCATTCTCTCTTGTATATGGTATGGAAGCGGTTCTACGCATCGAGGTCCAGGTTCCTTCACTTAGAGTTATGAGAGATGCTGAGTTAGACGAAGACAAATGGGTCCAGACTTGACTCGACCAGATAAACTTGATCGATGAGAAACGGCTCGCAACCATCTGCCATGGACAGATATATCAAAAACGAATGATCAAAGCCTTCAATAAGAAATTCAAGCACCGAGAGTACCAAGTTGGCGATCTAGTAGTCAAGCGCATCATCCTACCACAAGGTGATCCCAGGGAAAAATGGACTACCACATATGAGGGACCATTTGTAGTCAAGACAATATTTTCCGGTGGCTCCATGATACTGAGCACTATGGATGGAGAAGACTTACCAAACCTTGTGAACACGGACATAGTTAAAAAATACTATGCATAAACGAGACCCGCTAGGTCGACTAGCCTAGGAAAAAATAAGGGCGTCCCTACAACTATTCACCAAATCTAAAAATCTTCGGATTCGCTGATACCCAATAGCTTTCTTGATTTCAGAGCGCAACCCATTTTCAAACTTGATGCACTTCGAGAACTCAATCTTCACCTCGCTATAGTGAGGATAGAACTTGGCCATCTCCACGAACTTAACCACATACTCAGTCACTAACATGTCGCCCTGCTTCAATTCTAGGAACTCAATTTCTTTCTTCCCGCGAACATCTTCAGGATAATACTTGGTCAGAAATTCCCTACGGAACACATTCCAGGATAAACTTAACCGCATACTCAGTCACTGACATGTCGCCCTGCTTCAATTACAGGAACTCAATTTCTTTCTCTCAACCTCTGATGAGTCTCAACCCACCAGTCATCGGCTTCTGCTGCCAACTGACGCGTACCAAAATGCACCTTCTGTGCATCCGTACAATCCATGACTCTGAAGATCCTCTCAATCTCCTTTAAAGAAATCAATGCTTCATGACGATCATGCTTACCCTTGAACATAGACGGATGATTCCTCTAGAATGTCTCCAAGACACGAGTCCCGTCATTACCACCAACAAGTGGTTGGTGTTGCATCACCTGAGCCATTTCCTGCAAAGCAGCAGCAATCGCAGCATCGTCTCTTCCATATACCATCACTCTGTTCTACAACATAACATTAGTCAATGGTCAGAAGAAACATGATAATAGTATTCTACTTTTATACTAAGACTCAACAACTTGGTCGGACAAACCGACCTACTCGGATACCAATTGTAACACCCTGACTTCCCCATAACATATTTATATAAAATCAGAGTGAATTTAAATTTCAAACAACATAAATCATGATTCACATTGTTATACCCCAAAATTTGCCCTCCTATTTTCAAGTCAATGCCCACCTCCATACTCAAGAATTCCTTAAGGGTTGATCAGACAAACCCCCTCCTAAGCAATCAGCGCACAAATAGAGTTTTGTTTCTCTCAAGTCAAAATTGATTCCTATTATCTCAAGTGAGCATCATGCCTCCTCATATGTCTCAAAGTATCACCATGTCAAGTTTCTATCCTCATAACTTAAGTTTGCTCAATCAATTGCTCAGATGGTTGAAAATCAATTGTATTGGACAAAAAGTCAATTGTGGTCAACATATAGTCAAACTTCACCATTTTTGGTTAACATCAAGATTTTGAAGTCACATTCATCATTTGACCAAGGGTTGATAATGATTCATCAAGAAAATTCAAGAATGATCCAAAGTCAAAAGTTTCTAAATTAGAGTTTCTTAAGGGAAAGTCAACAAAATTTTGACCAGGCATAACTTTCACATACTTCATCAAATGTTTTTCCACCAAAGCTCATTTTAAAGGGAATTCAATTCTCTACAACTTTGTGACTCACAAGCTTTGTCCAAAAAATGCTTCATTTGAGAGTTATAGGTCAAGACATTATAGGTCCTTCTAAAAGTCAACATAAAGTCATCTTTTTGAAATTAAATAAAATAAGTACAAGGTTGTAAATATAAGCTTCTTGTGGTCCAAGAAACTCATAGAAAGCTGACAATTTTGAAATATATCTGATTGGCAAGAGATTGGCATGATTGAATCCAAAAATAGTAAGATTTGGTGTTGATTTTCGATCAAATATTCTTGCATTCAAAGCTTGATTCTTGATCAAATTTGTTGACCTAAATCCATCTCTCTCTCTCACACACACACACATATATATATATATATATATATATATATATATATATATATATATATATATATATATATATATATATATATATATATATATATATATATATATATATATATATATATGCCAAAGGGACGAAATCCTTGCCTCAAGAATCCTAACAAAAACCTCAAAAAATCGTGGCATTTAAGTAACTTGCATACCAAGAATTCCTTTGATTCAAGCCATTCCAGGTGGTCCATTAGCTTCATCGGTACCCTCTGGTCGATTCCAGTCATTCAGAAGCAATCAAAACACCTTGAAACGTAAAATTATGATTTCAGTTTTCATTCATACTTTTGATTTTCGATTTCATATTTACATGCACTTTTGACATGACTTGATGATATATTTGTGTTCACAATGAAGTTTCGATGCTTTTTGTATGATTTAATTGGAGTTTGAGCCCAGGTACATGAATCCACTATTTCTAGGGTTCGAAACTTTGAATTAGGGTTTTCTGATTTAGGCAAAATTGGATGAAACCAATGGTACCATCGTAGTCAGGGGATCAAACCTGATCGAGTCATGTCCTCATAGATTATTTATGTTGCATATTTTGAGAGTTGTGATTTCTAGGTCATGTAGCTACAGACGCGACCGTAGGTAAAGCCTTTACCCACGAATTGGTTGTCGGTAAAAGCTTCAGAAAATTCAAACTGAGAACGAAGCCCCTTCACGCGCGTTTTTGGTTAATATATTTTAAAATTACCTGAATTGATACTACAGGAGGTACATTGTCCTAGATTAATCATTTGTGTATATGGTGTAATTGTAATTATAGTATAAGAATATTTATGACCCCAAAAGGAAAATCATTTTCATCATGACTTTGTTCAGTAGAACAACTAGCCAGAAGTTCAAAACCTCTCCAATACATATCCCACACACATGATATATTTATGTTAAGTAATCACCACATGATATTGAAGTTTGTGCATTTACTATATATGCATATACTAGTGTAGTTTATATTCAACCTCAATATGCTCTATATAGATATGTTAGTTAGATCTTTTTTAAAGAAAAATGATATCTTCACACATATTATTACACATGTTACTATTTTTTTAATAAACAACGAATCGTATCAATAAACGAGTATAAAGCTTTAAAAAATGAGTATAAGGGATACTCAAACTCGAATATAAAGGACATACAATAATCAATTCTTAAAAGTAATGTAAAGGATTAATATACCAATCAAAGTAGGAATTTGAACTCGATCTATTACAATTAATAGACATCCATTTTCAAGAAAGAGAAGTAATAGCAGACATACAATACTGACAACTAAAGATGTTACCTTTAGATATGATTGTGTTACGCATCAACCAAATATTCCAGAAAGTAGTCAACCTAATAATCGTAATAATGTCTCGGTTCTTCTTATTCTTCACCTTCATGCAAAAATGCAGAAAGAAAGATAACTCCTCGATGTTCAAACCAATTTTAGTGCCCAACCAACTTAAAATCGCCGCCCAAATTCTTTTACTAAGAACACACCTTGCGAAAAGGTGATCCAGACTTTCCAATTTCATTGAGCAGAAAATAACATCCTTATCCCTTTCCTCTATTATAATTCCTCTATTAACTAATTGATCATGGGTAGAAAGTCTATTTAGAGATAATCTCAATCCAAAAATTAAGACTTTAGAAGGGACAAATGTTTTCCAAAGAACCGAAAGAGCTTCCATCATTGTCTACGCGACCGTCACATCCTATTCACTATCTTCGAAAGCTTCGTAACATGAATTACCGGAAGTAAAAAACCATTAGGTTCTCTGACCCAGTCGAACTCGTTCGGCTAAAGCTGTTGAAAATTTATCTCCATTAAAATGGAGCCAAACAAATGCCATATAACCGGATCCTACGAACTAACATTAAGATCTAAAGTGTGAAAGTTCTAGTTCCACAAACCCTCTACCCACTGCCGAGCTTCTGCCACAGACATGAATTGGTCCATTGTCGCGTCGAAAAACTCCGAGAAAGCATCTTTCAAGCTTTGATTGCCTAGCCAATTGCTTAAACAGAAGGCACTATTACATCCATCTCTTACCCTGAAAGAAATAAGGTTAGAAAAACAATTTCCAGTAGCTCTAAACTTGATATCAAACATAAACAAATCCCTCCACCTTATTGAATCTTCAGAACCAAATACTTTTTTTTTCATTTGAAAGCAACTTCACTTGAGTATTTGCATCTATATCTCAAAATTCCACCTCAAATTGTATTTTTCTCCTTTAGGATATGCCACATCCACTTGGTCAAAAGAGCCCATTGGATATTTCGATGTCTTTAATGCCAAGACCTCCACAAGATTTTGGTTTGCAAACTGATTTCCAGCTTAGCCAATGAATAGTTATCTTATTCTTCGTCTCACTCCATAAGAAATTACTTTGGATACTTATAATTTTATTAAGAACTTTTTGAGGAACTTTGTAAAACGATAGTGAGTATAATGATAAAGAATTCAAAACATAATTGATTAAAACAACTCTATCTCCCAAAGATAGGAGCTTACCTTCCAGGAATTTAGCCTTCTTCTAAAATCCCTCAAAAGTTCCTTCCACATAAACTCACTCCTAGGGTTTTCCCCTACCCATATTCCAATAAATTTGAATGGCATTGAGCCTATTCCGCAAGCTAGAAAGGTAGAAGTTGCGTTAAGAATCCAATCACACACGTTAATTCCATAGATATTACTTTTGAAGAAATTGACTTTTAAACCTGACATCAACTCAAAACCCCTCATAATGGCCTTAACACTCTATAATTTATCTATGTTTTCATCTCCCAAAATAATAGTGTCGTTCGTAAATTGCAAAATATCCACGGATTTCTCTTCATTTATTTGGAAGCCTTTGAATGCTCCTAATTCCAAACCTTCCACTACAATCACAGACAAGAAAGGTGATAATGAATCTCCTTGGCGAAGCCCTCTCTCCACCAAAAAAAATCCTTAGTAGCACTTTCATTCACTAAAATCGACATGGTACTTTTAATGACGTAAGCTTCCATACATATTAGCCATAATTCCCTGTTATACCCCAAAATGTTTCCTCCTACTTCTCAAGACAATTCACATCTCAATTCTCAAGGATATCACAAGGTTTGACCAGACAAACCCTCTCCTAAGCAATCAATCCAAGCTAGGGTTTTTCTATTCTCAAGTCAAGATGGACTTATAAGGCTTCAAGTGGTCATAATACCTCATCCTATGTTCCAAGGGATCACTATGTCAAGTTTCAAGTCTCACAAGTCAAATTTGCTCATCCAATTGCTAAAATAGCTGAAAATGAGTTGTGTTAGACAAAAAGTCACTATGGTCAACATATAGTCAAATTTCATAATTTTTTGTCAACATCAATATTTTGAAGTCATATTCATCATTTGATCAAGAATTGATCACGATTCATCAAGAAGAGTCAAGATCTGATCAAAAGTCAAAGTTTCCAAATTAGGGCTTCTCTAGACAAAAGTCAACAGAACTTTGACCAAGCATAACTTTCACATACTTCATCAGAAATTACTCCACCAAAGCTCATTTTGAAGAGAATTCCATTCTCTACAACTTCATGTCTCACAAACTTGGGCAGGAAATGCTTCATTTGGGAGTTACGAATCAAGAAATTACAGGTCCTTCTAAAAAAGTCAACAAAAGTCATCTTTTTGCAAAGAAGTGTCCATGAGCATGGAAACTAAAATGAAAATGAAACCAAAAAGGCTGTTTAGAGGACATCTTGAGCTTTCTAAAAAGTACAAGAACACTAAAAAATGTTGAAAATTGAGCAAGATACAAATTGTGCAAGTTGAGCATTTTTGAAGAGGTGCATGAAGGAAAATACCTAGCAAAAGCCAAAAATTTCCAAATGGGCCTAAGATTTTATGATTTAAACTTGATCATAAGATTATCCATGACCACTATGCTGCATGCCACGCCTCTCACCCTTTTATTTATTTATTTTTTGAATTTAATAGCTTAAATTCAAATTTAATTAAATAAAATGCAAAAATAAAAGATAAGGCAAGTTGGGCTAGATATTTGCATGGCTTGGGGTCCAAGATAGCTCATTACAAGCTGTCAATTTTGTGCAAGAAGATTGTGGAAGAGATTGATCAAGATTGGAAAGATTTTGTGCAAATTTTCAAATCAAATATTCTCCATTTAAGGAGAATATTTTCTCTTAATGCCTTGACCTAATTCCACTCTCCTATATATACCTAGCACTCTTACAAGACAAGGAGACTTTTGACACAGCCCATACACGGATTGCCAGCCTATCACAAACCCTAGAATTTTCTCAAAAAATTCTCAAAGTTTGCAAAATCGTGTTCTACTTTCCAGCCACTTTCAGTCACTTTTAAGCATTCCATTTTGATCCTGAGGTAAGTTTGAGTAAGTATACATCATTATACATGATCATAACACGTTGAAACATGCCATATAAACTTCTCTGATTTGCATTTTTTCTTGAATTCGTGTTTTACATTTGAGTGTGTTTTGCTTGCAACTAATGCTTTTAATGTGTTCATAGCATGATATAGAACAGGTCTGGGTGTTGCACCCCAAAATTTACCCTCTTGATTTAGGATTATGTTTCATCATAAACATCATATTGCATTGCATTCATATCTCATGATATGATCCAAGCTCTTTGGGTTCTCAAGATCTCTACAAGCTAAGGAGGTTGATGGTGCTAGCATACCCTTCTGAGGGAATCCCAAGTCCTCATATCTGTGGATCTTTCAAGTCACAAGATGTATTATACCTCAAGACATTCCATTTGTCTTATTGATCCCAGAGGAATTGAAGTTTTGAAGAAATTTGGTGGGAAACTCATTTGTAGCACTCATTTGATGAAATTAGGTTTTTGGTCCTCTGTGGAGTTTGAAGCTTGGGTGAGTCATTTTCTTGGAGTATTATCTTCTTATTATCATTTGAGTTATCATGGTTCAAAGAATTTCTCATCACATTCAGAAAATTTGAGGTTTTGAAGCTTGATTGGTCATCTCCTAACACACGGAGCAAAATTAGGGTTTTGAGTAAAATCAGGATTTCTTCAGATTTTTCACTCAAACTTGGTTTCACTTGTCTCTATATGTTGTTGGACATCTATGAGTGAAATATTGAGGCTCAATTTTAAGTAGAAGCAAGTCAATTGATCACAAGGGGCAAAATGGTCATTTTGGTCAAAATCAGTCAAAGTCAGGAGTTGACCAAGTGGACTTTTGGTCAACCATCAATTCAAATATCATATTTCCATTTTTCATGACCAAATTCATCATTGAATCAAGAAAGTTGAAGAAATTGAAGTTAACTTGTTCTTGAAGTTATTTGAAGTTTGAAAATTTTTCTAAGTCTCCACCCTATAGAACTTTGACACATCATAACTTTCTCAATTTTTATCCAATGGTTGCATACCATACATTTCTGGAAAGCTTGGAAAAAATCCTACAAGATTGCCAATGTATAAAATTTCTCAAAAATGCACATTTTGAGAGATATTTGAGGTAGAAGTTTCATGCACAAGATTTGACCAAGGCTGGGCAAGCATGCATTTTTCTGGGCATTTCTTTGAGTAATTTTCACAAACAGGTGGTGGGCATAATGTTGAAGCTTATATCTTTTGATTTAAATGGAATTTTTTAAAACCACTTCGTGCATTTTGAAGTATGCCATGAGAGCTTTAAATGGAACTTTGAATCATGTCATTTGGTTCAAAATTGATCAAGATACAAGGCTCACAAGTTGAGGTCATGAAGCTGAATTCATGCATGACCATGCAAGCCAGGATGCGCGCGCGTGCCCAGATTGCTGCCCTTGTTTGTGCACAACTTTGAAGGATCATATCTCACTCATTTTTGCTCCATTTTTAGTGAACCAAAGCTTGTTTTGATCCTCATGCTAGGAACTATTGATGTGTATCAAGAGGCCAAGGAATGCACGAGCCATTTATGAGAAATTTGAGGAAGAAAAAAGGTGGTACAAAGCTGACTTTTGGATAGTGTGTTTTTGTGCATCTTTTAAGTTGTTTTACAAGTTTGTTTCAAGCACCAATGCTGGGATTCGAAGCAGTCAGCTAGCACACTTCCTTTTCCATAAAAAGCTAAACACTTTTGAGCATGTTTTGCTCACACTCTTTCCATGCATTTTTCGGATTTTTATCATTTTGGAAAAGTTTGAGGATTCTATCACGTGAGCCAAGCCTCCACGAATTATCCAGCTCATCAAAACGCATGGAAGCAAGCAAGAATGAGCACAAAACGCAAGCTATATCCAAGATGCCACTTTTACCATTTTTTATGGATCCAACGGATTTTGATTGAAAGGACCAAGCTACCCTTTCTATTTCACACACATTATAAGTAAGAAGCTCCTCCTTTGCAAGGAGCTTCCTCGTTCTCTCGTTTTTCCAGATCCAAATCCCTCTGCATTTTCTAAAATTTTCTCATTTGTTGCAAATCGGTTTTAAAGAGGATTTTCTTCATCATTATCACTTCATTGAAGATCTAAGAGCAAGAGTGTGGTGTTTTATCTTCAAATCCAGAGGCATATTTGGATTTATTTTCCAAATCAAGAGGTAAGATTCAAACTTCAAATCTGAATTTCTAGCTTGCATTTGATGAATTTGATGATTTGTATGCGTGATTAGCTGGCCAAACACTAGGTTTGATGTATAATTTCAGCTGTTTATGAAGCATATTGCATAGCATGAAGTTCTGAAAATCCAGATTTTGGATGATTTTCTTGATTTTCTCACTTAGATTTCTTGATGTGTGATGGATCATTTGATGTTTTACGAGTTGTGTGTTGTAGCTTGCCATGTGATCTTTACTTTGAGCTTTGAATCATTTAATTTGATTGAGAATTGAGTGAGATACGATTGCTTGAAGTTGCCTGCATGAAACTGGAAAAAACGCGTGTATTAGGGCTTGCTAGAGGTTGAAGATGATGTGTTGGCACGATCTGATTGGTCCATGCATTTTTTTGAATTTTCATTTTATTATTTCATAATAAACATTTTGCATCATTTAGTTTTGCATTCAAAAATCATCCAAAAATTCCAAAAAAAAAATACCATAGGCTCAAAATGATTTTAAATATTGTTTGGAATTTTTTCCAATTTTTTTTAAATGTTTTGACCATTTAAATAAATTCTGACTTTAATTAATTGCATTTCAATTGAAAAAATTCCTAAAAAATACTTTCCAATGTTGAAAAATTCCATAAAAAATATTTTAAATCTTTCAGAGGATTAATTTTGAGTTTATGAATTTTACTTGATAATTTTTTCATTTTTGCATAATTAAATGAATTCATGCATTATATTGCATTTCATGCATATTTAAATCCTTAAAAAAATACTTCCACGCATACAAAAAATATACAAAAAAATATTTTGATCCATTTAAATCATGTCTCATGCATTTTTGAATTTTATTTCAGAATCCTTGCATTTTTTCCATTTTTTAACAATTTCATGCATTATATTGCATTTCATGCATATTTAAATCATTAAAAAAATACTTTCTTGCATATAAAAAATGAATAAAAAATATTTTAGCTCATTCAAATCATACTTCATGCATCTCTGATTTTTATTCTATAATTTTGTCATTTTTACATGATTAGATCAATTTTTTCATTAAATACATGATTTGCATTATCCATTTTGCATTTTATTTGCTTTTACCATTTTTCCTTGAAAATAAAAAATGCCAAAAATACTTTTAATCATGTTTAGGATGTTGAGTCACTATTTCCAATTTTTATAGATTTTTATTTCTGACTTTTACATTTTATACTAATTTTTCTTGTTAATTGGTCATATGAGCATAAATATTGATAGTGTTGACCTTTTGAATTTTGTTTTGACCTTTCCATGGATTTTAACCTTGAGCAAGGATATGTCCCTGACTTGTAAGGGATTTGAGCTCCTTATTTCATTTTTATTTAGATTTTATCATCCATTTTCCTATTTTTATGAAATTTCAAAAGTGAACATACCTTTGCCTAGTGTAATTGGGTCTACCTTCAATTGTGAAGCTTGTGGACATGATTTAAGGCCAAGCTTTGGGTATGTGATGATCATTTGAGTGCTCTAGTGATATGTGACATGTTTTCATTCATTTAAAATCTCATGTTAGTCATTAAGTTCCTACTTTGAGCACATAATTTTCATGGTTCTTGAAACCCTATTTTGATAATGCATTGGTTCTTTGACCCGTCTCTTGTATAGTTTATGTTTCTAATTGATGTTTAGGGGGGAATGATAAACTCAAGGATAGTCTTCTAATACTTGATATATATTTGACCTCAAAGGATCACTTTGATCTTTAGTTAGGAGTTTGATTTTCATTTGTTGCATCCTTGTGCATGGTTTGTAAGGTGAGGAATGCATTCATGCAATTCTTTAGGAATCTACTTCTCACTCCCTTACTTCATCCTTATAGAATATTTAGGGTCTTGATTCCAGTGTGGTCGATTCATTTAAGCACCTAATTTTATCAAGCTCATGCAACTTATGTTGATTAGAATGTTACCAACTTATGCTTTTGGTTCTACCACTTGTGTTGTATGCATCATGCATGGTTCTAGAAATCCAATTCCAATTGGATCTTTGAGTTTACTTCTGACCTTGTACATTATGTAATCAATAAATCAATGCTCTTTGATTCATTGACTTGCACTCAATTGTAATGTCATCATGATGACCTAGAAGAGCTAGATTTTCTCTTTTCTTCTTCTATTGTTTGGTTGAAACATACCTTGAGGGATTATAGGTTCATGACTTTTGAGGCATATCACTTCAATTGGCATTACCTTGAGCTCATGACAAGCATCTTGTGAGGGTTCTATCATCACCCTATGACATACAAGACATCTTTCTCTTCCTACAAATCTTAATCAATGATGTTTGATCTAAGATAGGTGGTATCTTGCTTTGGATGATTCTGTTCATTAAATAGGTGCTTTGTTTGTGTATGGAAGCTTTATCTTCTATATTTGGTTGCTCATGAATCATATCTTGAGTTAAAATTATGACACAAGTCACACATGATTTTAATTTTCCAATTAAAATTACTTTGTCTAAATCTTTCTTAAGTGTCATGTTTAGCTAGTTTAGATGTTCCATCCAATGAACTTGGGGGGTGTGAGTCTTTCACTTTGTTTGAATTGAGTTTGTTTATTTTTTACTTAGGTCTTAAGCTACTGACTTTGTATGTTACATTGCATTTTTATCTTTCCTCATCATCATGATTGACTCATTAACTTGTTTGCTTATTTACAACTAATTCTAGGGTTTAGAATCACTCCCTTCCACTACTAATCTTTGCTATGAATAATTGTGAAGCATGATATTTGATAATTGTTTTGTGTTCATGTGAGAATCATGTTCATGTTATTTCCACACACCTCATTTGTCCATAACACTTGACACAAACATTTTAGGACACATTCATCTAAACACATTCACCACACACTTCTAGATGCATGCCTAAACTTTTTCTAGTTGTTTTTGTTTGTGCATTGTAAATAATGAACATGTATATGATGATCATGAATTATTTCCATGCTAGCTACTGTATTCTACATATTTGTATGCCATTAGTTTCATCATTTTGCATTCATGCCTCAACCATGCTTCACTTCATCTTTAGTTGCATTCTAGGTTAAGTTTTTAACTAGTTCTTGTGTAGATGTTGTATGTGTACAATTTGAAGCATCTCATGACTTGATAATGCATAACTTGAGTATATTTCCATCACATGTCATCTCTGATCCCAACACCATTTGACACTTGACACATGTAAGCACAAGCACGTACACACATGCATGCACATGTCTACTCGCACTTGCACGAATCGAATGCATTTCTCTTGAGTGTTTTGCTTTCGAATTCTTTGTATGCATTTTTAAATGTTTTTGTTGATGGAATAACATGTTTTCTACTGTAACTTGTGTATTTTAATATTTCTTGACTCATTTCTCTTCATCTTTGCCTTTCCATGGCTTCTTTTAGATTGTAAACACCTCTTAGGTTAAGCATTTCAACTAGTTTTCGCACTCATGTTGTAATTGCATCTTTATGACATTTCTTTTGTGTTTTGATTATTAATTAATTCATATGATGTTGGTACTGTAATCTCTTCATCTTGGCACCTTCTTTGCATGTCATAAATCTCACACACTTCGATGCACTTCACCACACGCGTTTGTCACTTGTTTGCGCACTTTTGATAGATTTTGGCTCTTGAATCTTTGTGGTTTATTTTGCATGATGTAAATGAGCATTAACATGATTAGCTACTGACTTGTATGTCATTTTATTCTTTAATTGTCTATTACTTCATCCAAGTCTAACGCCTCGCACGATTAGCTCTTTGCATGTTTTTAGGATTAGTTTCGACCTAGTTTGTGAAATAACTTGTTTGTAGGTGTTTGTAATGATGTTTGATGTTTGTTAAATTTTTGTATAACTTTGTAAATGAATGTTGTGTCTACTTACCTCACTTCACATGACACTTTGCATGAGCATAATTCACTCAAATTTCACTACATCTTCTTCTTTCTTCTTCTTTCTTCTTCTTTCCTTTTTAGCACTTGTCAGTGCTTGGTTTGTGTGCTTTTGCCAAAGCACTTTACTTGATTCTACCCCTCTTCTCATTTGGTTTCCCAACCAAGATGATTGATTTTATAGATTCCCCTTAAGTTTTGCTCGATTAAGTTAGTTTTCGAGTTTAGACATTAAGTTAGGCCCCCATGTATGATAACTTTAGGTAGACTCCTCCCCTTGTTTATACCCTTAACTTAGAGTCAACTTTGCATGATAACATTAGGATTTAGAAGTAGGTTAGTTTCCCTTAGCCATTTTACCTTTATCCTTTTGCATCCTTAAAACTAAAATCTTGTTTTTGTCAAGTGCATTAAAACATTCTAATAATCTGAAACTTTTTCCAAAGTAAAAGATACAAACCAATTAGTCTAGGATGTTTCGTCTCACATTGTTGATGCTTCGCGTCCATTGATGTTTCACCATCTCATCCTCTGATGTTTTGCCATCTCATCCTTTGATGTCTCGTCATCCCGTTTGTTGATGTTTCGTCATCCCGTCTACTGATGTCTCGTCATCCCGTCTACTGATGTTTTGTCATCCCGTCTACTGATGTTTCATCATCCCGTCTGTAGCTAATGTTTCGTCATCGTGGAGGTGTTTCATCATCGTTTGTTGTTCTGTCTGCTAATCTAAAAAACACAAACCAACCAAAACAAGTGAGCCTAACTACGGCGCTCTGACTTTCCCATTGCACGAGGGAATACGTAGGCATCCTGTCGCGGGGCTAGATCGAGCAACCTTTGTAAATATTTCCTTCTTTTCCCCGTGTTTTCTTCTTTCTTTTATTCTTTTCTATATTCTTCTTTTCTTTTTGCATGCATTATACCTTATATACAGATATAGATATACCTTTTACACCCATTAGATAGAAAGTAAAAGCGGATATCGTAGAGTACTACGGGCGCATGGGGTGCTAATCCCTTCCCCTCGCGTAACAGACTTCCTTACCCGATCTCTCGGTCGCAAGACCGTGATTTCTTCGTTTTAGGTTTACTCGATGTTTACCTTTCCCTCTTGGTGGGATAAAAAACGTTTGATGGCGACTTCATTGATATATAGTTATATCCTTTGATTTTCGGCTGGGTGTTTCACTGGGCAGTCGTTTGAAGTTTTCCATGTCTTAATCACTAGTTGCCATTGTTATGGAAGAAATTTGGAGCTTTGTATCTGTAGTTCTAGGCCGACTCAGAACTATTTAACACCATCAATCGATTCGTAGCCCTTGAATTAGGGGGATAGGGTACCCATGTTGCATTCATATTGCTTATTTTGCAGGTTGATGATTGAACACGATCGGAGAAGATGACCGGAGCCTTGCTCCGGTGCTTCTGAGTCAGAAGCCTATAACCCTTACCTATTTATGGGTTCAGAAGGATGAATGGATGTATCACCGCCCCAAAGGTTCACCTTGCGCGCACTATGTCATTCCCTCTATCAGGTCATGGGTTCAAACCCCACCTTTTGCCTTTTGTTTTCACTATTTATTTTGCAGGTTTCCAGATCTCTAGAAGGAACGCCTCCAGAAGCTCCAGCTTCTGGGCATCTCCAACACCAGAAGCTCCAGCTTTTGGGCCTCACCAGCACCAGAAGTGCCAACTTCTAGGTCTCCCCAGCGTAGAATCCTCCAGAAGCTCCAGCTTCTGGATGGCCCCAGATGAGAAGTCCCCAAAAGCTCCAGCTTCTGGAGGTCCCAGATTCAGAGTCTCCAGAAGCTCCAGCTTGTGGACCCTTTCCAGCACCAGAAGCTCCAGCTTCTGGGCGCCTCCAGCACCAGAAACCCCAGAAGCTCCAGCTTCGGGGTGCCTCCAGCAACGAAACCTCCAGAAGCTCCAACTTCAGGGATAGCTTCTGCCAGAAGCACGTTTTTTTTGTTTCTCTCATATTTTTATTTATTTTCTGCTTTTATTTTTTCTTTAAAAAATAATTAATTAATTTAATTAGTAATTAGGTTAATTAATTAGGGTAATTAGATAATTTCATAAAATATTTTCTTTTAACTAATTTAATTAATTTAGGTTAGTATTCACTAATGTTTTCTTAATTAACTAAAATCAACTAGAATTAGGTTGTTTTTCACATAAACTCTAATTTTCAAAAATACCAAAAATATTAGGACTAGTTTTCTTTTCTGCTATTTATCTTTTCTTGCATTTTAAATTATAGAAAGGATGTATAGGTTGCAAATTTTGTATCATGTAATAGCGTAGGATTTTACTTTTCGCACTTTACTTTTCGCACCTCCTATTATGTATCTGCCCCAAAGCCATGTAATAGCGTAGGACCCTTTATATTTCCTCAATTTACTTTCCGCACCTATTAAACTGCTAGTAACTAGGCGTGTATGTCAAGATAAAATCAACATAGATCACCAATTGCAAGATGAATACCTGAAAATAATGCACTCTTCTCACACATGCACCCCCTAGGGTATTCTCTCTCGTTGCCTTATAAATGGTCAAGTCCCTCGAACGTGGGGGTATCTTAGCACGGTTGCCTACAAAATATCATCACAGTCCCTTCGATTTAAAAGATCATAGTCCCTTAATGTTGCCTAAAACGAATATATAATCTAGTCCCTTGGTTGTTGCCTATGAAAAGTGATGATTGTCCCTATGAATATGCTAGGATACTCCTACAAGTTGCCTTCTATGACCATCCGATGTCCCTTCGAATGTCCTTTTACATCCAACAAATAGGGTTACCTACCAGCTAATGGTATGGATAACGCTATTCTAAAGGAAAGAAAAATAACACGGAAACGACCGTTCTGAGTGGGTAATAAGCCTCTTTTGCTTGCTCAATTAAAACATTCTTTTTACACCTCACACTTTTCCCAAAACTTTTCCAAAACAAAACATTTCCAAACACTTCGTATACATTCCAGCGTGAGTCATTACGAAGTCAAAGTGAAATTCCTTTTCAAAAATCTTTTCAAACACACACAAAAAAAGCAATTTAAAGTGAGCTAAAGTAATTAAGAGCCCGTAGATAACTACGGATGAAAAGGGGTATTAATACCTTCTCTTTTCATAACCAAATCCCTTACTCAGAATCTAACGAAGGTCTTTTCCTGTTCTTTTCGCCTTCCCTTAATTGGATAAAAGAAAAGTCGGTGGCGACTCTAGCTATCCGCAACATTTGTGATAAAATGCAAAACAAACAAGTCAGTTCTCCCACCGTGTTACAGAACTGGCGACTCTGTTGGGGAAAATAAAGAGAGTTTACCTTAGGGTCTTTAGATCACTTTATTGCTTTCTGTTTGACTTGTATGCTTTACTATTAAAGGGTTTCTTGGGTATTATACTTGTGGGGATCCTACACCCGGATCCAGGTTTTCTTAGGTAAGTAGCAATAAATCGTCGCGACCATTGGGTGTATACCGAAATGGTCAACATGATGGCTACGTTAGTGCGACACTTTGGATGTCCTGATGCTCCTCATGTCTAGTTGAGGAAATTATCTGGCGTCTGCATGGTGTCATCAACCCTAACTCAACTTCTAGAACCTTAATTGACCCATCTTGGCCATTAGAAGGTAGTGAGATGGCCGACTTTCGATGTAGACTGAGATTGGTTGATACTCGATGCTACGCTCATTAAGATTCGACTTTCGGGATATTTCGGTTGACCACTTGGTAGTCATATTGAAATAAAGCCTACGAGAAAGATCAATGATATGAGATTCCTAGAACCCGGTTACTATTATAGGATAGGTTGAACCCACTCAAACTTTGGTAGGGTAGACACCTATACCTCATGCAAGCCTTAAACCTAGGGCTATTGTGTGATTTTCTTGTGCTTGTTATTTGCTTAAACATGACATCATGACATCATAACATCGCATCATCATATCATTTCTAACTATTTCAAGGACCTAGGAATTTATCTTTGCTTTATTTTGTAGGATCATGGCTTCCAGAAAGACTATCCGAATCAATTTCATGGGCATACCTTCTCAAGTCAAAGAATTGGTTTCAGAAATTCCCGATCATGCTCAGTTCATTAAAAGACATGGTTATCTGCTTAACTTGGTTATCTCCGGTTTCGAAGAAGATATAATGCACGTCTTATTCCAGTTCTTCGATCCGAAACACCACTGCTTTACATTACAAGATTACCAATTGGTTCCTACATTGGAAGAGTTCTCTAAGCTACTTGGGATACCTATCCTTGATCAGATACCATTCACCGGCTCAGAAAAAGCTCTGAAGTACGAAGACATCGCATCAGCGTTACATCTAAAGCAATCAGACATTGAAGCCAATTGGGAAACAAGAAGCGGAGTCAAGGGTTTGCTTGCTAAGTTTCTAATAAAGAAAGCTCGAGAATTCCTCAAAGTTATGAGTTTCCATGCATTCGAAGACATTTTGGTCTTGTTAATCTATGACTTGGTGTTATTTCCTAATCCAGATCAGTTCATAGATGTGAACGCCATCAAGATATTTGTCGCTCGTAAGCCTGTACCTACTTTTCTTGGAGACATCCTACATTATCTCCACGCTCGTACCATCAAACGACAAGGAACTCTCATGTGTTGCATACCATTACTTTCCAGGTGGTTTATTTCGCACCTTCCTCAATCGGTGATGAAGAACAAGCAAAGATTGAAGTGGTCTCAAAGGCTGATGTCGCTCTCTCATTCAGATATCTGTTAGTGTCTTTTTGCTCAAAAGGACTTCACTTTCATTGAGCGTTGTGGGGAATACCCTAATGTATCACTCCTTGGAATAAGGGGGCATCACTTACAACCTTTCTCTAGTCTACGTCAGTTTGGTTATGCTCGAAGAGATGGTCCTCATGATATGCTTCTCCAAGACATTGTGTTTGACTACAACAACGATCTCCAGAACTACCGTCGAAGATTTGTGCACGCTTGGGGCATGGTAAAGAAGACTGATACCAGGACTTTGGGACACAAAAATTCCATTCCTTAGGAACCTTACCTCAAATGGGTGCGAGCTCGAGCTCAAAAACTCATGATGCCATTTACACCTATGCTACCAGTGATCATGGAACCTGTTGCTATAGGTGATGAACCCTATACCGTTCTCCATCTAGACATGCCTACTGATCTTGAAGACTTGAGGAGATCCTGGATTCATCTTAAAAAAGAAAGGGATACGTTCGAAGCTCAGTGCTATGCAAGCGAGAAGAAAGTACTAGATTTGACAAAGCTACTTCACGAGGAGCGAAACATCAACACCTACTTCAACACAAAGAGGAAGCACCCATGGGAGACCTGAAAGCTTTAGGAACTTTTTTAATATTTGTTTAAAAACTGCCTTTTGTACTTAATAAAGAGAAACTAATAAAAATTTGTTCATGCTTGTTTAACAAATTTAAATTCCTAAGGTCCTTGAAAACATTGCATTGCATAACATCGCATATCATGACATAACATTTCATAACAGGTACATTGAAGACCGGTTTTCTTATTCTCTCGCTATTTATTTCAGGAGAAATGGCTCTTGAATAGACTGTCAAAGATCTTCAGGCTCAGAATGCTCAATTCCAAGAGATGTTCACCAACTTGGTCCAAGGCGGGAAGGACCTGAAGAAACTCATTACCAGAAAGAAGAAGACCATCGGTATCCTCAACATGGGAAGAAATCACAAGGGGCCAGCTAGGGTGGTTCATCAGTTTGAAATCTCAGACAAGGTGTGAAACTGAGGGAAGTGTCAAGAACAATGAAGGAAGCTATCGTGGATCTGAAAACGAATATGAAGACTGTGTGAGCGAGCAGTATCCTCCTGACGATGACAAGTACAAGCAACTCGAAGACCGTCTGAATGCTGTGGAAAATCTGAAAATGTTCGGGTTGAATTTTGATGATCTAAGTCTTGTCCCTGGCGTGGTAATTCCCCGCAAGTTCAAAGTTCCTCCTACCTTTGCCAAGTATGATGGCATCTCTTGTCCAAAGTTGCACTTAAAGTCCTATGTTCAGAAGATTCATCCTCATACTGAAGACAGGAAGTTGTGGATCCATTTCTTTCAAGAGAGTTTATCCGGAACTCAGTTGGAGTGGTATTATCAGCTAGAGAATACCCACATTCATACCTGGAATGACTTAGCAGATTCCTTCTACAAGCAGTACCAGTACAATGTTGAATTAACACCCACCCGCATGCAGCTACAGAGCATGTCTATGGGTCATGACGAGAAGTTCAAAGAATATGCTTAGAAATGGAGAGATTTAGCAGGAAGAGTTCAACCACCTTTGTCCAATAGGGAGTTAGTTGATATGTTCATGGGATCACTGACAGGCCTATTTTTCAATCATTTGATTGGAAACTCTTCAGTCGGGTTCACCGAGCTGATATTGACAGACGAACGCATCGAAGCTGGAATCAAGAGCGGGAAAATACAGGTAGAATCATCTTCAAATGATGCGAAGAGATATTTTGGTGGTAAGAAAAAAGCCAATGCTGTGTATGGTCAGAAAAGTCGTGACAAAGTTGATCGTACTCAATCTGTGGGGGCAGTCGTGATCTTCAATCCTACACCAGCGTAACCTCAACGAGACAACGCGCGTAACCAGAACGCGCCACGAAGACAGTTTACGAAGATCAACATGCCATTGTCGCAAGCACTGCAACACATGTTGAAAGCAGAGCTGATTACTTTGAGGATTGTAATACGGTGGGAGAACTGACTTTTGGGATTTGTTTTGCTTTTGATCGCAAATGTTGCGGATAGCAAGAGTCGCCACCGACTTTTCTTTTATCCAATTAAGGGAAGGTGAAAAGAACAGAAAAAGACCTTCGTTAGATTTTGAGTAAGGGAAAAGGTTATGAAAAGGGAAGGTATTAGCACTGTAACACGGTGAACTGACTTTGTAGGTTTTTGTATCGCAAATGTGCGGATAGCAAGAGTCGCCACCGACTTTTCTTTTATCCAATTAAGGGAAGGTAAAAAGTACAGAAAAAGACCTTCGTTAGATTCTGAGTAAGGGAGAAGGTTATGG
The DNA here is from genome assembly GCA_021764765.1 of Vicia sativa. NCBI lineage: Eukaryota > Viridiplantae > Streptophyta > Magnoliopsida > Fabales > Fabaceae > Vicia > Vicia sativa. The sequence goes on from CM038795.1 coordinate 213,488,191, forward strand.
AAAGGGAAGGTATTAGCACCCCTTTTCATCCGTAGTTATCTACGGGCTCTTAGTTGCTCTTAGATCACTTTAAAAATTGTGCTTTACGTGTGTTTGACAAAATGTTTTGAAAAGGCATTTCGCTTTGACTTTTAATGATTCATGTAGGAATGTATACAAAGTGTTGAAATGTTTCGTTTTGAAAAGTTTGAACTTTGACAAAAGTGTGAGGTGTAAAAAGTATTTTGATAGAGCAAGCAACTAAAAGTCTTATTACCTACTCAGAATTGGTCGTTTTCGTATTGTTTTACTTTCCTTTAGAATAGCGCTATCCATACCATTAGTTGGTAGGTAACTCTATTTGTTGGATGTAAGCAGGACATTCGAAGGGACATCGGATGGTCAAAGAAGGCAACTTGTAGGAAGTATCCTAGCACATTCGAAGGGACTATCATCATTTTTTTCGTAGGCAACAATCGAGGGTCAAGATCATGTTATTCGGAGGCGACATCGTGGGTCTTATGATCTTTGTATCGAAGGGACTATGATGATTTGTTTTGAAGGCAACGGTGCTAGGATACCTCTACGTTCGAGGGACTTGACCATTTGAATTCGTAAAGGCAACGAGAGAGAATTACCCTAAGGGGTGCATGTGTGAAAGAGTGTGTTGATTTCAGATATATTATCTTGAAATTAAAGTGAGCTATATCCAATTTTAGTCTTGCCATACACGCCTAATTACTAGCAGTTCATAAGTGCGGAAAGTAAAATGCGGAAGTGTAAAGATGCGGAAAGATAAATCCTACGCTATTACATGGCTTTGGGGCAGATACATAATTTAACCGTGCGGAAAATAAAAGCCCTAATTAAAACTATTACATCCCATAAGCAGTTACATTATTGAAAAAAAACGATAAAAAATAAATGCAAGCAGGATAACTTTGTGAAAAGATGAGAAAATCGGAAAATACGAGGAAATCGAATAAGAGGAAAATGTTAGTAAAAATGCAAATTTTTGAATGAGAAAAATATGGCATGCTGGAAATAACATTAATATGCTAAAATAATTTTTTGGGATTTTTTGGATGCAATTTAATAATTAAAAACTAATTAAAAGTGATTAAAATGATAAATTAGAAATAAAATTAAATATGCATGCAAAATAATATTTTTTAATTTTATAAATTAAATAAACATTTTCTGAAAATAAATGCAAAAAGAAAAATATTTTTTGGTATTTTTAAATGCATGAGAAAAATTGTTGAAAAGAAATTAAAATGCATGAAAATATTGAATAAAATATGAAAAATATGAAAGATATATGAAAATAGTTAAGTTTGTGAAAAGAAAAACAAATCTGGTCCTGGCATGGTTCGAACAGGGGACCTTTGAGAGTATCTTTCCAAACCAGCGCCTTTACCACTACGCCACTTGACACTTGGTGTTTGAAAAGTGAAACATTTGAATTTGAATGATGACGCGTCTGGATGTGTTTGAAAAGCGAGTCACGTGGACCCATAACTTACGACGAGACAAAATCGTTATTATGCCACACCATCTCCTCGCCGGTCTTGGTCGTGCCGGAGCTAGGGCTCCGTCATCTTCTCCAAGCACGATCTACGAACACCAAAATCGTGGATTCGAAAAACAAGGCTACCCCCTAAATCTCCGAATCTAATGGTGGTCTCAGTTTTTCCTGAAAGTGCCTCTAACTATCAGTTCGAAACTCAATAGTTCAAAAACCCTAAACATGGCATCGTGAGATTCAACCTTGCTAGCGATTGCCCAGATCGTGTATATGGAGTCTCATGAACACAATAAAAGCATTAGAATCGATTGAAACGAGCAGATAATAAAAGTGCAAAATCAAAAAAGAATTGAATATGTATGCATGTATATAGCTCGATTCTGGATGGTTTGATAAATTGTAAGGATGTATACTTACTCAAACTTACCTCCTGGAGACAATGGAGTGATTTTTGAGGGCTGGATGTGGCTGGAAAATAAAATTCGAAATTTGACAATTCTTGAGAAATTTTGGCAAAATAAGGGTTGTGTTTTTGGCTAGGGTTTCGTGTCCTTTGTGCTTCAGCTTGCTGGCTATTTATAGAGGGATTTGAGAGAGAAAAAACAAGGCAAAAAGATTTGATTTGGAATGCATTCAATGATTTTCAAATAAAATCAAATTTTTGAAAGAAATTTGATTTTCTCTTAAATGTATGATCATGCACGAAATTGGCAAGTTGTATGGGCTTCCTTGGACCTCAAGTTTGATCAAAATCCAACCATCTTGAAAAAATATCTTATTTTCATATTTTATATAATTTAATTTTGAATTAAATGGTTTAAAATTCAAAAATAAATTAATAAAATAGAAAATTTCCATGGCCAAGCATTTATGGGTCACAAATAATGTCATGAACAAGTTTGGATCAAAAGATTATAGGCCCATTTGGAAAATTTTGCATTTTGACCAAAATATCCTTTTGTGCAATTGTCCAAAATTGCCCAACTTCTGAATAGTGTATCTTGCTCAATTTGCCACATTTTTGAGTGTTCTTGGACTTTTTGGAAAGCTCTAAGAGTCCTCTAACCAACCCTTTTGGTCTCATCTCAATTGGAGTTTCCATGCTCAATATATCTTCAAAACAAAATGTTGACTTTTTGTTGACTTTTGAAAAGGACCTGTAATGTTTTGATCCATACCTCTCAAATGAAGCATTTTTTGAACATTCTTGTGAGACATGAAGTTGTAGGGAATGGAATTTCCTTCAAAACAAGAGGTGGTGGAAAAATATATGAGAAAGTATGAAGAAGTTATGATCAGTCAAAGTTTGGTTGACTTTTCTCAGAGATACCCTAATTTAGAAAGTTTGACTTTTGAGCAAATCTTGAATTTTCTTGATGAATCATGATCAACCCTTGATCAAATGATGAATGTAACTTCAAAATGAGGATGTTGACCAAAAATCATGAAGTTTGATTGTATGTTGACCACAGTTGACTTTTTGTCCAATACAACTGATTTTCAACCATCTGAGCAATTGTCTAAGGAAACTTGACTTATGAAGCTTGAAACTTGTCATGGAGAATCTTTGAAGCATATGAATAGGCATGAAGACGATTGGAGATGTTGGAAGTCCATCTTGATCTGAGAAATGCCAAACCCTAGTTTGGGTTGATTGTTTAGGAGAGGGTTTGTCTGATCAACCTTTGAGGAATCCTTGAGCATGGATGTATGGAATATCTTGAGAAGATGGAGGGCAAATTTTGGGGTATGACAAGCACCCCTTTCAATCCGTAGTTATCTACGGGCTCTTAATTGCTTTTAGCTCATCTTTAAAATTTGCTTTCTGTGTGTGTGTTTGAAAAATGTTTTGAAAAGGCATTTAATACGTGTTCGGAAATGTTTCGTTTTGAAAAGTGTTTTAAATTTGACAAAAGTGTGAGGTGTGAAAAGTATTTTGATTGAGCAAGCAACTAAAAGTCTTCATACCTACTCAGAATGGTCATTTTCGTGTTATTTTACATTCCTTTAGAATAGTGCTATCCGTACCATTAGTTGGTAGGTAACCCTATTCGTTGGATGTAGAAGGGACATCGGATGGTCATAGAAGGCAACTTGTAGGAGTATCCTAGCACATTCGAAGGGACGATCATCACTTTTCATAGGCAACAATCGAGGGACAAGATCATGTTTACGTAGGCCACGTCGAGGGACTATGATCTTTGATTCGAAGAGACTATGATGATATGTTTGTAGGCAACGGTGCTAGGATACCTCTACGTTCGAGGGACTTGACCATTTATTCGAAAGACAACGAGAGATAATACTCTAGGGGGTGCATGTGTGAAGAAGTGTGTTGGATTCATATATTTTATCTTGCAATTAGAAGTGATCTATGTCCGTTTTTTATCTTGCCATACACGCCTAGTTACTAGAAGTTTATATGGGTGCGGAAAGTAAATTGCGAAAAGTAAAGTGCGGAAAGTAAATCCTACGCTATTACATGACTTTGGGGCAGTTACATAATATAGGAGTGCGAAAAGTAAAGGCAGAAAAATGTAAATCTACGCTATTACATGATAAAAACTTTGCGATCTATACATCCTTTCTAGAATTGTAAATGCGAAATAAAAAATAGATAATCGGAATAATAAGAAAATGTTAGCAAAATGTTTTGGAAATTAGTAGAAAAAAGGTTTTTAGGTTAGTAATCCTAATTAGATGATAAAGCAATTTTTTGAGAATTTTCTGGATTGGTTTTAATGAAGAAAAATAATTAAAAGTCAATTTTATGGTTAATTAACAATTAATTGAAATATGCATGCAAAAATGTTAGTTTTTATGCCAAAATTTAAATAAACATTTTTCTGACCTAAATGCAAAAAGAAATTATTTTTTTGGTGATTTTTAATGCATTAGAAAATTGTTTGAAAAGAAATTAAATTAGAAAAGAAAATATGAAAAGAAAATATGAAAAGAAAATAGAAAAATTAGTTAGTTGTGAAAAGTGGTAAACATAATTGTTGGAGCCAGGGATCGAACCCCTGACCTCCTGGATAAACCCACACGCGTGTTACCATTTGAGCTAGGCTGCCTTGGTGTTTTAGAAACGCAACCATTGGATTTGATGTGATCCAACGTGTTATTTTGGATTTCAACGTAAGTCAAACTATGGGCCCCGGTTGTAGGAACGAACGAATCAGAATGCGCCACGCCTAGGTCACCGGTCTTCGCCGGTCAAAGAAAACACAAAGATGGCGGAGCAAAGCTTCGGTCTTCTCCGGCCGATCCAATTCTCTAACCTACGAAACAGCCAAAATAAAAAGCAAAGAGGTACCTTACCCCCCCCCCTAATTCGACCATTGCGAATCCAATGGTGCTATTGTTTTGACCTAAAAACACTTGTGGAGTGAGTTTCGAAGAAGACAAGCTAAACTGCCCTAACAATGGCAGGTTGCAATTTCTGCGTCAAAGCGCACATGTAATGCATCAAACATGTTCTAATGGATATCCTGAGATCATACAAACAATTGAAAATAGTTAGTAATGCATGGATTATGAAAATCAATTTTCAAAAGTTCACCAAACTGGTGATGCTTGGATGGCACGATCTGGAGTGCTATGGCTTTGTGTAAAGACTGGTATGGACTCCTGGAATGCTCAGGAACACGAATGGATCAATGAGAAGACTGGAAAGTGGCTGCAAATAGGATTTTGAAATTTGCAACTTTGTAAGAATTTTTGAGAGATTAGGGTTGGCTCATGAGGCTAGGGTTTTGTCCCTTGTGCTTGTGAATGTGTCATGTATTTATAGAGCATGAGATTTGATCAAAAAGAATGAAAAAATATATTGCTTTGAATGCAAAAATATTCCCTTGTAATTTTTTATCAAATCTTTCCAAAATTGGATTTTCCCTTCCTTGTAGCATCTTGCACGAATTTGGCATGTTTTTTGGGCTTCCTTGGTCATCAAGATAGGTAAAAATCAAGCCCAACTTGTCTTATACCTTGCTTTTGTATTTTATTTAATTTAAAATTGAATTAAATGCTTTAAATTCAAAAATAAATTAAAAAAATGGAAAGGAGGCGTGGCAAGGTGTAGAGAGGCCATGGATAATGTTAAGATATAGTTTGGATCATAAAATTATAAGCCCATTTGGAAATAATTTGCATTTGTCAAGTATTTCTCTTTGTGCACCTCCTCAAAAATGCTCAACTTGTGCAAGGTGTATCTTGCTCAATTTTTAACATTTTTTGGTGTTCTTGGACTTTTTAGAAAGCTCAAGATGTCCTCTAAACAACCTATTTGGTTTCATCTCAATTGAAGTTTCCATTCTCCTGAATACTTCTTTACAAAAAGTTGACTTTTGGTTGACTTTGAAAAGGACCTGTAATGTTTTGATCATAACTTCTAAATGAAGCATTTTCTGCCCAAGCTTGTGAGACTTGAAGTTGTAGAGAATTGAATTCTCTTCAAAATGAGCCGTGGTGGAAAAATTTCTGATAAATTATGTGAAAGTTATGCCTGGTCAAAGTTTTGTTGACTTTTTTTGTCCAAAAACCCTAATTTGGAAACTTTGACTTTTGATCAAACCTTGACTTTTCTTGATGAATCATGATCAAACCTTGGTCAAATGATGAATATCACTTCAAAATATTGATGTTGACCAAAAATTATGAAGTTTGACTATATGTTGACCACAGTTGACTTTTTGTCCTATACAATTGATTTTCAACCATGTGAGCAATTGTCTGAGGAAACTTGACTTGTAAGGTTTGAAACTTGACATGGAGATTCTTTGAAGCATATGATGAGGCATGATGACCACTGGAAGTGTTATAAATCCATCTTGACTTGAGAATGGCCAAACCTAATTTGGGTTGATTGCTTAGGAGAGGGTTTGTCTAGTCAACCCTTGTGAAATCCTTGAGTATGGATATGTGAAATGTCTTGAGAAGTAAGAGGGAAAATTTTGGGGTATGACAGAGATCCTCCTCAACACGTTAACACTTCCTCTCCAAATTAAAATCCTAATGCAAGGTGTGCATACCACTCCAACAGCCCAAGGCACAACACCAAAAACTGTTGGACCCTGAAGAACAAGATTCAAGACATGATCGAAGCAAGAGAAATTGAATTTGACCCTCCTGTCGAAACTCCAAATGTGATCAACGCACTGATACCTGACCATGGTAAAGGATCTAATGCTATTGACAAAGACTCCTATGTTTATGATGTGAACAAGCTGACTATTCCTCTGATGACTGTCAAGAAAGACTTGCTGCAAGCTGGTGTGTTTCCAGGATACCCGGATGATTGTCATTGGTGTGCATCTGAATCTGACGGATGTGCTTGGTTCAGAAGGCGTATTCAACGCATATGGACAACCGCGAAGTACTATTTCTGAAACCTCCATCTATAAAGAATCTGTGCGAAGACATTTCTAAGAATCTGAAGATCGAAGACGTAAGCGAAGACGTACCAAAAATCTGGGATACCTTGGGACAACCAAGTGGAAAGTTCGATTTCATGGTGAAGTATACCGCTCCTGAAAGCTACAAAATTCCTATTGAAGACGTCAAGACAACTGGATGGGGAGACAATTTCCCAAAATACTATGCTGATGTGAACACAATAAGGATCACCTCTGTCGATCCTATGCCTAGAGTGGCACCTCTCATCATCACTTCTCCCAGGCCAGTTCCATATTCCACTGACAAAGCTATACCTTGGAACTATGGAGCCGAAGTTTACTATCATGGCGTCAAGCAAGACTCGTTAACCATTGAAGACATTGCAGTTGAAGCTACCAATCCTAACATCGACAACATTACCGGATCAACCAAGGTAACCAGAACCGAAAGAGTATTTTCTCCAGAGATCTCTCCTCCAAAAGATACTGCTACACCAATTCGCATTCCTGCTATCGAACCAATTCCCGAAGCTAGAGGGAAAGAACTAGTAACTCATCCTGCTCATACAGAAGTTCCAAAGGAAGTTGCTAAAGACACCTCCAAGCAAGAAATGGAGGAAATTCTGAAGATCATCAAGAAGAGTGACTACAATGTTGTGGAATAGATGGGACAAACTCCGTCCAAAATATCCATGCTAGCTCTGCTATTGTGCTCTGAGGCTCATGCTAAAGCCTTGATAGAGTTTATGAAGAATGCTCATATACCACAAGATACTACTGCTGATCAATTTGAGGGTTGTATTACTAGCCTGGCCGTCAACAACGGTCTAGGCTTCTTTGATGCTGATTTAACTCTTGCCAGAAGGAAACACAACAAAGCCTTGCACGTCTCCATTGAATGCAAGGGAACTACATTGTCTCACATGTTGGTGGATACTGGTTCTGCTCTGAATATTCTACCAAAGAGCGCTTTCGACCGACTTGATGTTGAAGGAGTGGTCATGAAGCCTAGTGACATATGTCATACCCCAAATTTTGACCTAATATACCACCTTACATTTGCATCATTGCATAACTAACAGTTCAAACAGCATTAATCGGGTGTAGCATTCACAGGTCAAAATTAGGGTTTCATCAGATTTTCATCTGATTCAAGAGCTAACCAATTAGGGTTTGAGATTTTCTCATCTTATTTGATCTATCTTGATCAAATCATCAGCTTTCAATCCTCAGATATCAATTTTTCTTCACTGATCAATCGAGGACCGACCAATTAGGGTTTTGGTCGAGCATAGGCATTCTCTGATTTTTTTGAGCAGTGATTGACTTTTTGGATAGAGATTGGTCATTATATCTTAGATACAACATCTTGACCTAATTTCTGGATTCAAAACATCACAGAGGTTCATAGAATTCATCAGTCTTTTTCAGAAACATCTGATGAAATTTCATCTGCACAGAAAAGTCAAACTTTGACTTTTGGTCAAATTTTTCAAAACAAAACTTTTTCCATCATCAAAATACTTCACATGATCCATCAAAAGTCAAAAATTTGAAAAAGTCAACAAAAAGTCAAAAGTTTTTCCAAACTTCAAGCCATTGTTTCACCTAGTTCCAATTTGAATTGGAAAAAACTCAAAACATGAAAGTTGTAGCTTGTGGAAAGATCTTTCCAAAATGTCCAAGAACTCTCAAATCCATGGAGGCTAGCTATTTCTTTGAAATTGAAACATAAGGCTCCATGAAACTTGATTTTCAAAGTTCAAAACATCAAATTATAGGTCATTTTGTGTTTTTCTCATTTAGACCACTTGCCACCTTGCCAAATTGGGATATGAACTGATAAATATCAATGAGAAGTAATGATTGAGGATAGGATCAAATTGTATAATTTCTCACATGGTGAAAAAAGGAAGGTTCCTTTTCTTTGGCAAATACCTTTCTTACCCCTTAAGCAATCCATGATTCACCAAATGGCTTGTCCTTCTTGCCTAACATTTTCAGAACCTCTTGCCTATAAATTGGTCACATTTCAAGTCCAAATTTACACCAAAAACAATGCAAAAATCCATGCTTTCATTCTTTTCTTGAAAATCAAGTAACATAGAGCAAAATTGATAAACTTGCATTTTTGAAAATCAATTGAAAACATGATAAATTTTGGTGTCCAACATGTTGCATAATCACTATGGAACTTGTTGCAAACTTAAAATCAACATGAACTAAACTAAAAAATCAGTTTTCATTTTTCACAATTTCCAAACTTCCAAACTGCCATAGCCATCGGATTTTGAGTTTGGTGTGAGTAACTTGAGTTCTAATCCTTTGAACACCATCACCATACCTCATGTACATGATCCAGATCAAGAACTACTAAGCTATATGACTCTAACCCAAAATCGAAGCTTCATTTTCATCCTGTGCAGGTGGACTTGGTTGGAAATTTCTGGGGCATTTCAGAGCAAGCAGGGTGATCATACATCATCCCTAGAGGCCGTTGGTGCTTAATCAATCGCCAAACAGCAACTGGAAACACGTTTGCATCGTTTTCGATTTTCATTTTTCCAGGTATAAACACGAACTGTGATCTCATAATTCTTTGATTCAATTGGAAAAAACTCACGGCCATTTGTTTTCTGCACTAATAATGAGTGATAACCCTCAAAAAAATCAAAGAATCATCAACTACAAGTCATTTAATTTGGTTTCTCAGTTTCTAGGGTTCTTCGAGTTCCCAGAAATTCAAACATGATTAACTGAAAATAAATGGAATTAACATGCATAATCATATTCGTGGTGCAAAATCGATCAACTTTGATGTTTACATCATTGGATTCCATTAAGAAACGAAGATTTTAGGTTGAAATTGGTAATCTGAAAATCAAAACACAAACCCAGAAAATTCGCGCGTGTTCATGTGTTCTTCGTTTTTCAAATTTTTAAATGAACCAATCCTTTTTCAACGCGTGTTTTAATCCACTCAACACAGATGCGCGTTTGGTCTAGTGGTTCCTGGCTTGGTCTTAAGTCTTTCTGCCACGTGCCCCACCTCAAGGTCATGGGTTCAAAACCCAGCAAGACCAAATTTTTTACAAACTTGTCATATTTTCATGTTTTTTTTATCAAACTTCAACAATTTTTTTAACCAATCAAAACTTCTCATTTTGAGATGATTTTTTGCACACTTGTCATTTAATATATATATTTTATGATTATGTCAAAAAAATCCAAAAATATTTTCATCTGATTATATTTCAATCGAGCCAAAAACGACGTTCTGAACACTTTTCAAACCTCCTTAAAAGGTGATTTTTTCAAGTTTTCGACTTCCGATTTTTTTCAAAACTTTTCATAAATGAACCTCACATTTCAAAACATTTTTCAAATCATTTTCAAAACATTTCATCAAACTTGCATCTTTTACCATGATCAATCCGATTTAAAACGATAAAACAAATTCGTTCTTTCTCGAATTTCTCGATCGATCATGGGCCACCCTTATGGTGTAAGTCCCAATCCTTTATGTACATATTTAGTTTTACTTGTACATACTCAAATTATCATTGTTAATATTCAAACATAAACAAATTTCTTTCGTTTGTTTTATTCGTTTGTCTATCCTGAATCCATTGGTTCTAAAGGAAGGTTTCTCTGAGCAAAATTTCCTTTTAACCAATGGGCCTCCATCACGTGTAAGTCCCATAACATTCTTTTATGTACATAATATTTCTTTGTACATATCAAAAACTTTCCAAACACATACAAACTTTTTATCATGCATAACACGGATACTTCTTTTTCAAAACCTTTTATACATACATATACGGATACTTCTTTTCAAAACCTTTTATACGTACATATCAGATACTCTTTCTTTGAAAATACTTTTACGGATAAACTTTGATCAATCATTTCTATTTCATCTGTACATTTTACACTGAATACCATTGGTATTGAAAGGAGCATTATTCCCTGTGAAACTGCTTTCAAATCAATGGGTCTCCCTTACGGTGTAAGTCCCAACCCTCCTATGTACATCCATCTTTCTCTGTACATAAATACTCGTTCGTGTACATATTCACTTCCTTGTACACAGTTCAAACTTGTGAATAACCAAGTTACGCTCGTTTTAAACGTTCGTTTCACAGACACTTGTTTATATTCCATAAACTGCTGTAAATAAACATCATGCATTGTTTATATTTCCTTCATAAACTCCTGTGAATACATATCACACACACACACACACACACACACACCTGTTTATACAACTGTCTAATATTAACATAACAAATTAGACTAATCAATAGGTTCCCAGAGTTTAGCCTCCGCTTGGGCTTCATACAAGACAACTCATCACCAGTTGAGTTTAGCCTCCGCTTGGGCTTCATACAAGATAACTTATCCCGGCATGGGTCACCTTCTCTTGGGCTTTGTACAAAGAAACTCTCCCCACGAGTTAGCCTCCGCTTAGGTATAAGACAACACTCCTGTTGAGTCCTCCTCTTGGGCTTCGTTCAAAGAACTCCTCATTGAGTTTAGCCTTCTCTTGGGCATCATACAATGAAAGAGACAGGAAATCTCTTATGACCTCCTATTGGGCTTCAATACAAAGAATCACCAGCTAAGATAGAACCCTGAAAGGATGGTTTCCCGGTGAAATCACTTTCAAATTCCCCAATGAGTAAAATTTCCCGGTGAAATTGCTCTTATTCAGAAAAGGATGGTTTCTCGGTGAAATCCCTTTCAAGCCAAAAACAGCCATACCCTATAGCTTCCTCTTGAGCTTCATACAAGGACCCTCGATGACCCTCGATGACCCTCGGAATGCCTCCTCTTGGGCTAACAATACAAGGACCCACGGGCTTCTTAAAAGCATCCCTTTAATCCAATCAATTTCTCCTTGAGATTTAGACATCTATCATCTCTATGGAAGAAGTATCTCATCTATCACATCACATACAATCAAAACTTTTCAAAACTTTTCAAAACTTTTCAAACTGTTTTCAAACAAAAAACATCTCTTAACGAAGTGGTAGCGCTTGTACACTCAAGTAAAACACCCAATACTTACAGTTAAAGATTCAATCAATCTTTTCAAACATCTTTCTTAAACATGTAAGTGGTAGCGCTTGTACACTCAAGCAAAACACCTAATACTTACGACGAAAGATTTTAATCAATCAAACTTTTCAAAAATGTATGTGATGAAATAGATTAGATACATTTTCATTAAGATGACATCATGCATCTCTTACTAACATCCGTTGCTTTCCACTAGCATAAGTGGGAACTACGATTGCTCGACTTTCTCAACATCCTTTTGAGAATACGTAGGCACAAGGTCTCATCCTTGCCGAGCAAATTTCTATCTCTCTCGGACCAAACAAACCGTAGAACCACAGCAGATCCGAGCTACAAATGCTCGATTCCCACTAGGGGATATGTATGAGAAGATCCACGGATCTTTGCGAGCACAATAATAATAAACACTAGAATCCCACATAATCTCATTTCTTAAAATCCAAAGGAGAAACTTTCCCAATCATAGAAATAGCAATTAAAACACACAAACATATCAAGCGTATTCATATATAAAGTGTAGATAACTACATATATTTAGGGTGCTCCATCTATTCCTTTATATACCAATCCCTTACTCGAGAATCTCCCCGATGCGTTCGTCTAGTTTGCGCTAGTCGTTCACGCATACCAATATCAATTGAGGGTATTTCACTTTCCCTTTTCATAATCATTAAATCATCTTTCTTGTGTTGAAAATAATAAAGCTTGATGCTCGCGGCATCTTTATAAACAAATCAAAAGATTTAAATCGTTGCGTACCAGAAGATCCGAACTCACGTTCGCATCCTCAGGCGCGTCACCTTTTAACGCGAACAACATAATTGTAAGAGCTTTTTATGGTTCTAAACGAACAGTGCTTGGAGAGCTCATCCTACCAGTTAAAATCGGGTCCCAGACTTTTGACTCTACTTTCTTCGTCATGGACATTCGCCCAGCTTATTCTTGCCTACTTGGATGCCCTTGGATACATGGGGCAGGCGTTGTTACCTCTACCATGCATCAAAAGCTGAAGTACCCAACGAAGGGGAAGATTGTTACAGTATGCGGTGAGGAAGAATATATGGTAAGCCATCTGCAGTCATTATGATATCTCGAAATGGAAGGTGAATTCATTGAAACTCCCTGTCAAGCTTTCGAAACAGTTCCAAGAGTCATGCTTGTTGACTCTCCTATCACTCCTGAAGTTACTAGAGTTCCACCAAGGATGGCCTCACTGAAGGACGCGCAAGCTGCAGTTGAAGAAGGAGGTCGTACTATTTGGGGCCAGCTCCCCGATGTTTCTTTCAAATCTGACAAGACTAGTTTAGGTTTCACTACCAAAGGTCAAAAGATGATACGTCGCGAACGTGCCGGCAAACTTCCCTTCCACATCAGCAAGAATGGGGTTCATGCCATAGAAGACGACGACAGCGACTTCAACATCAGCAACTGGATCTTCCCAACTCCAAATAATGGACTTAGAAATTGGAAGACCGAAGACGTCATACCAATCTTCTTTAGACAGGAGTAATTGCTTTTTGTTTTCTGTTATGCTTTTCATTTTCATTACGTTCGAACAATAAACTTTAAGCCTAGTGCCTTTCCCGGGGCACCATGGCTCATTTGTGAGGGTTATTATTTGTCATTTGCATATTTTCACTCAATAAAATCATTGGACTTTTGCATTAAAATACTTTGCTCTTTCTTTTCTTTTACTTTATTACCCCTTCAAAAAGCTATGTATTCTTACACACACCCACGTGGCACACTGCAGATTCACTCTGAATCTCGTTGATAATAGCTTTGCTATTGCTAAATATGACTTCGATAATCCGATCTACCAAGCCGAAGACGAAGGTGAGGAAGATTGTGAAGTTCCAGGAGAACTTGTCAGACTACTACAGCAAGAAGAACAAGTCATACAGTCGCACGAAGAGCCAGTCGAGGCCATGAATCTAGGTACTGACGAAGACAGAAAAGAAATCAAGATAGGAGTGGGTCTTGAGAGCAGTGTCAAGAAGAGATTGGTCCAGATGTTGGGGGACTATATCGAGATTTTTTCTTGGTCCTACGAAGATATGCCAGGTTTAGATATTGACATTGTGGTACACCGACTACCGACGAAAGAAGTTTTTCTCCCTGTGAAGCAGAAGGTCCGTCGTATGCGTCCTGAGATGTCGGAGAAAATCAAATCTGAAGTTATGAAGCAGTTCAATGTCGGTTTCCTAGCTGTTACTTCTTATCCACAGTGGGTTACAAACGTGGTGCCCGTACCTAAGAAAGATTGGTAAAGTGCGGATGTGTGTGGACTACAGAGATCTGAATAGAGCGAATCCGAAAGACGATTTTCCACTTCCTCATATTCATGTTCTGGTTGATAACACTGCTCAACATAAAGTTTTCTCCTTCATGGATGATTTCTCCGGTTACAATCAGATCAAAGTGGCTCCTGAAGACATGGAAAAGACTACTTTTATTACACAGTGGGGCACATTCTGCTACAAGGTCATGTCGTTCGGTCTGAAGAACGCTGGCGCCACATATCAACGTGCCATGGTAGCATTGTTCCATGACATGATTCATCACGAGATAGAGGTCTACGTCGATGATGTGATAGCTCGATCATAGACTGAAGAAGAGCATCTCGATCATTTATGAAAGTTGTTTGATAGACTGAAGAAATACAGATTAAGACTTAATCCCAACAAATGCACCTTCGAAGTCAGATCTGGTAAGCTCCTGGGATTTGTTGTCAGCGGTAAAGGTATTGAAGTTGACCCTGCCAAGGTTAAAGATATCCAAGAAATGCCAGCTCCCCGTACTGAGAAGGAAGTCAGAGGTTTTCTAGGACGATTAAACTACATTGCCAGATTCATTGCACATCTAACCGCTACTTGTGAGCCAATCTTCAAGTTACTGAAGAAAGATCAAGTAGTGGAATGGAACGACGATTTCCAAACAGCTTTTGACAAAATCAAGGAGTACCTACAAAATCCTCCTATCCTGATGCCACCAGACAAAGGAAGACCTCTTATCATGTACTTGACAGTATTAGAGAACCCAATGGGGTGTGTGTTGGGGAACATGATGAGTCTGGTAAAAAAGAGTATGCAATATACTACCTTAGCAAAAAGTTTATCGACTGTGAAACAAGATACTCACAGCTCGAGAAAACTTGCAACGCTTTGGCTTGGGCTGCTCACCGACTAAGACAGTATATGTTGACTCACACCACTTTGTTGATCTCCAAGATGGATCCGATAAAATACATATTCGAGAAACCTGATCTCTCTGGAAGAATAAAAAGATGGAAAATGATCTTGACCGAATACGACATCCAATATACTACTCAGAAGGCGATCAAAGGAAGTGTAGTAGCCTATCATTTGGCTCGTCAAGCCATAGATGACTATCAGTCTATGCAGTTCGAGTTTCCAGACGAAGATGTTTTGCTAGTTACTGATTGCGAAGAACCATGACCAGACGAAGGACCTGAACCGGGATCCCGATGGACCATGGTATTTAATGGAGCCTCAAATGCACTTGGCAATGGCATTGGCGCCATCATTACGTCTCCTGAGCGGACACCGCCTTTCACGCGGTTTTGTTTCAATTGCACCAACAACATGGCCGAATACGAAGCGTGCATCATGGGTATCAAAGCTGCTATTGACTTAAGAATCAAATTCTTGCAAGTGTATGGAGACTCAGCTTTAGTGATCAGTCAGATTAAAGCCGATTGGGATACGAAGCATCCGAATCTCATCCCATATCGAGAGCATGTTTTAAGTCTGATCCCTTAATTCGAAGAAATCACTTTTGATCACATTCCACGAGAAGAGAATCAGTTGGTAGACGCATTAGCTACCATGTCGTCTATGTTCAAAGTCAGATGGGACAACGAAGCTCCCCAAATCATCATCGAAAAGTTTGACGAACCAGCATAATGTTGTGAACTTGATATAGAAGAGAAACCTTGGTTCTACGAAGTGAAGAGGTATCTTGAGACACGGGAATATCCCGCAGGGGCATCTGTCAATGACAAGAAATTCTTAAGAAGATTCGCATCTAAATTCTTCCTCAGCAACGGCATCTTATACAAACGCAATCACGACTTGTGCTTACTTCGTTGTGTAGACTAGAAAATAGAAGAACGGATTATGGAAGAATTACATGAAGGCGCATTTGGTACCCACTCCAGTTGATATACAATGGCTAAGAAGATTCTAAGAGAAGGTTATTATTGGTCCACCATGGAGGCTGATTGTCACCGCTATGCTCGGTCTTGTCACAAATGCTAGATATATGCAGATAGAGTGCATGTACCTCCAGTACCGTTGAATGTTTTGACCGCTCTTTGGCCTTTCGCAATGTGGGGCATTGACATGATCGGGGAGATCAAATCCACCGCTTCTAATGGACATCGTTTCATCCTTGTTGCCATTGATTACTTTACCAAATGGGTAGAAGCAACCTCGTTCGCATCTGTTACCAAGAACGTTGTGGCTCGATTCATCAAGCGTAATCTTATATGTCGGTACGATGTCCCCGAAAGGATCATCATAGACAATGGTACCAACCTCAATAACAAAATGATCACCGAACTCTGCACGTAGTTCAAGATCAAGCATCACAACTCTTCTCCATATCGGCCTAAAATGAACTGCGCAGTGGAAGCCGCCAACAAGAATCTCAAGAAGATCATACCAAAGATGAATTTTGTTGCCGCGGTATAGCGGCAAGCAAAGAGTTGGTATTATTTTTACCGGGTGATATATACCAGTTAGGTTATATCGTATCGTGTCCACAGAGATTGGTTATTGATTCGTCGTTCGACAATTCTACCGTTAATGAGTTTGAGATTAAAATAAATGAAAATAAAAGACAAAAAGTAAATGAACAAAAAGTATAAAGGATAGACAGCTTGTCTGGAACGAATGCACACTACCCGTCACAGACTTAAATCTACCACCCATGTCATACTTGGCCTACGGCACTCGTCTGTGTCATCACATACCTCTCGCAATCTAAGCTATTTCTAACCCAAATTGAGAATCCTCCTAAATCATCTCAATATCCATTCTTGGCATACCTCGACAACACAGGAATCAACTGCGTAACCTCCATACCTATTCCTAGCATACTTCACCAACGCAGAGGCATTAAGTTCGGATACTCTATAGTGAATGTTAGATCTAAACCCGTTCCTAGCATTCAGAAACTAACAGATAATCATCCTAGGTAAGAATCTAAGCAATCTATCCCTAGCAAAGCTCAAATCCCTAACATAAAGTAAAAACCTAAGATAATCACCGACACAAATTCGTAAAGCATACTTTATACAACGCCAAGGGCGACAAATATACATGAGTTATGAGTAGATATACATACAAAACCCAACAAAAGAGATTACAAAGAGAAGCGAAGAAGAGGAACCAAACATTTCTTGGTTTGTCAACACCAATCGACGAGGGATTCGACTCCGGATCATCAAAATGCAAGCTCCAATGTTGTTTTCCAAGCAAATCTATCAAAAATATGATGGTGATGGTGTTGGGACTCAAAAATACCCAACCCATAACCTAAAAATGTGTTTTGAGCCCCTTTTAAAGAATTTTGATGTCGCAGGGCGCGCTAAGCGTGGTCTGCTATTTTCAGCATTTTATTTTTGTCATATCTTGAGAGCCGTAACTCGGAATTGTGCCCGGTTTGAAGCGTTGGAAAGCTTATTCAATGCTCTATCCAACCATGAAGAAATATCAACCAAATTGATGATTTTTATTGTGTTGAACTTGAGCTTTATTCGATGACGTATTGTGCAAAATCGCACTCTTGAAGCTTAGCCTTTGACCTTTATTACTCAATGCTTCAATTATGAATGAATACCTATAAAAGAGATGAAAAACTATCAAATGATACAATATTTACACAAAAACTCAATTATTCTATTATGTACACATTTATACAAAAAGCGGGGGATTTATTCGAAGAATATCAACAAAAGAACGGACAAGTGCCACAAAATGTATATACAAAATAACTACATTTTGGCACTTATCAACAGGACCTATAAGGATTGGCATGAGATGTTGCCATTTTCTCTCCACGGTTACCGCACCATAGTGCGAACATCTACAGGGAAAACCCCATTCTCTCTCGTATACGGTATGAAAGCAGTCCTACCAATTGAGGTTTAGATGCCCTCAACCAGAGTCCTCCAGGACACAGAGCTAGGTGAAGACGAATGGGTCCAGGCTCGCCTTGACCAGATCAACTTGATCGATGAAAAATGGCTCGCATCCATCTACCATGGACAAATCTATCAGAAGCGAATGATCAGAGCATTCAACAAGAAAGTCAAGCACCGAGTCTACCAAGTCGGTGATCTAGTAGTCAAGCGCATCATCCTTCCACAAGGTGATCCCAGGGGAAAATGGACTCCCACCTACGAGGGACCATTTGTAGTCAAAACAGTATTTTCTGGCGGAGCTATGATACTTAGCACCATGGATGGAGAAGACTTTCCGTACCCTGTGAACGTAGACATAGTCAAAAAAGACTACGCATGAACGAGACCCGCTAGGTCGACTGGCCTAGGCAAAAATAAGGGCATCCTGGCAAACCATAAGGTTCGGGAAAAAGTTAAGGATATTTTCGCACCCCAAAATTTACCCTCCTTATCATAAGATTTTTTGGATTTCTTTCAAGTTCTATGCCAAATTCGGTACACTACATCTTTGTACATCTGAGTTCTATGTCAATTTCAAGATACAAGGAGAATGGTTTTTTTCTTTCTTTACATCTAAAGATTCTAATTAAAACAAAGTTTGGATTTGAATATATTGTTTCATGTTACATCAATTCCTACAAGATTGCACAAAAATTGTGGCATTTTACGAGTATTGATTCAAATCCTTTGAGATTCCAAATAATAGTTCAAGTTGTTACAAATAATGATAGAACTTTACAATTTCAACGTTCATCAGATTATAAATCAATAAGTTGTTACTCAATATTCAACTTTCAAGTTTGTTATCCAAATTCCTTTGGCTTAATTTCCAAGTTATGTCATATGTGATAAAAAAAAGCAACAAAACAAAATAGCTCATATTCCTTTTTACAGTATATCAGACTTCATATTCAATTGCACCACTCGATACAACACTCAAGAAGGCTATGGCCAAAAGTGCAAGATATTTCATAAATTTATGATCTTAATTTCAAGCTTCTTTCCCTAAAATTTTAAAGTATCTATACAAAATATGGTAAGATTATTTGGCTTAAAAGATTGAGTCGCTTCATCAAAATTCAAAGATGTTCGAATTCTCAAATTAACAAGTTTATTACATCAAAGTTTGGGGATTACAAGTCAATGAAGAAATTGTCCTAAGTTTTACAATTCTACAACTTTTTCTAAGTCCTAATTTGACTAGCAAGGTCTTCATGTTTCCTTCAAGGTTCATCTTTTTTCTTCTCCAAGCTCTTCCAAATTATGCTAAGCTTTTCCATCTCCATGCCATAAGCCATACATGAAAAAATAACGAAAAGAATGGTTAGCAAAGTAATTGGCAGCATCTAAATACGCAAGTTTTTTATACGAATTCCCTTAGAATCTCATCATTAGGGATGGTAGCAAGAATCAGAATGCAGGGGGATTTTCACATTATGTTCAAGCAATAATTAAAGCCTCATACAATTGGAATTGTATTTCGATCATTGGCCTAGGGCTCTCTTTACAAATCACAACAGAATTGGTTCACAAAGAGAAGGAAACTCAGAATTATTCATCATAGTTAACAGGATGGCACAAAATTTACAAACAGCCTTATACAAAAATACAAATTTTGGATCATTGGCTAAAAACAGACCTATTGCAAATCACAGACAGTTTGGTTCACAATAGGGATAAAACTCAAAAGCATCATATTTATAAAGCCAGCAGCAGAATTAGTGTCAGTAAAAGCAGAGCAGGAGCAGACAAAGCTAAAATTGCCTATATACCAAGCCACTTTATTATTTCCAGGGTCTAACATATCACAATTCAGAACATAACATGTCAGAAATACAAAAATGTCAAGACATTAAGCCTTATTGAAAAAGCATAGCAGGTCCCTGATCAAAGATAGAAAAGCCAGCAACAGAAAAGGCCAAGATACTAGTTCCAACACACAGAGGCAACCCTAATTTCCCATACATAAAGAGGAATATTGTTCAGAAGAAAAAAAAGGCAGCAGCCTTACGAAACACAAAGCAACAGCCATACCGAACAGAAGCCAAACAGTAGCCAAAATAGAAGCCAAAATGGAAGCCACAAAGAAGAACAATAGAACTTCTACCCAAACCATAACCAGTCAGCCATTATCCCCAAAGCCAGAACACAAAAAACCCTAAATTATCATCACATTCCTACACCCTAATCCCTTCAAAAATCAAAAAAAGGCAAAGAAAAGAGTTTCAGAAAGGTAATATCGGATTTTCGAAGGAAGAGGAGGAGGTTGCGAACCCTATGGCCGCCATCCTTCTCTTTCTCTTCCATTTCTTTCATTTTCGTGCATGAATCACCGCTATCGGACACCATTTAGGAACTAGAGTTTTTTCTTTTCCCTTTTCAGATTTAGGCTTCACCTGTAAGAATCACAAAAAAACCAACTTAGAATTGAGTTTCAGAAGAAGCAAATAAGTCAGAAAACATAAAGAAACCATGGTCTGGGATGAGCCGTCGTCGTCACCGCCACGAGGGAGATTTCCGGCGCGACCATTTTTCCTTTTTCCGGCACTATCACGAGAGCATGAGAGAACAGCAACGACCAAGCGATCGTGAGAGAACGAGAGCGGTCATGAGAGAACGAAAGAGTTTTCATGAGAGAACGAGAGAGATGAGTGGTCGTGAGTAATCGTGAGAGAAACAAAAAAAATTATGTTTATTTATTTTTATTATGTTAATTATTTTATAAAAACATAGGTTAATATAGTTTAATAAAATGTAATTAGCTTAAGTTTTACTTGGTTAGTCATGGTGGTGACACTTGTCACCACCCTTAATTAAAAAGAAAACCTTAGTTTTTTTATTATTTATTTATAATATGATGTCTTCATGATATACCCCTGCCATCTCACCGTCCATTTGCCTCAAAGTCTTATTGGTCTTCCGATCAAGCGGTCAGATTTAGCCCTCTATGATGCATCTCCTCCTAATACTCCACGCTGGATTTTTCTGAAGGCTTATTGGGCCTTTTATTTGGGCTCTGGATTTTTATCTCTGGATTTCTTTTCACACCCCCCAAATCTGCTGCATATAGACCATTTCTAAACTTAATCTTTTATTATTATTTATCTACAAATAAACTGTGATAACTTGTATTAAATAATTATTAGCCATTGATCATTTTTATTTGACAAATTCTGATTAAACTATTAGTCGATTTTATCAAATAAAAAAGATCTAGTCTAACAATTATTTAAATTCCTAATTGTATTGTTTGGTAATTATTTATCCGCTTTATACGCTTATACGATTTATTCACCATTATACACGTCATGCACAATTAATATAAAAACAATTCTGATTTCTCTTGATTGGCTCATAAGCCAATTTCCTAAAGGGTCTCATAGTTGGGGATGGGCATGACCATTCTCACAAGATTAATTAAAGCCCTTGTTGCTTTGGTTAAT
The DNA here is from genome assembly GCA_021764765.1 of Vicia sativa. Taxonomy (NCBI): domain Eukaryota; kingdom Viridiplantae; phylum Streptophyta; class Magnoliopsida; order Fabales; family Fabaceae; genus Vicia; species Vicia sativa. Next base: position 213,509,827 of record CM038795.1, read on the forward strand.
CATAACCCGAGTAATTATTGGTCCACATACCAATTTTTCCATGCACCAGGGTCTCATAGTTGGGGATATGAGCACCTATCCTCACGAGATTAATTAAGTCCATACACTTAATTATTCATAACCCGATTCTATTTCTCCTTTCTTCATGTACCAAACCTCAAAACACTTTAAAAATCAAATTAATTAATTGAAATTGTTTTCTAAATTTATTTTCATAAAAAAAAAACATTTGGATGGGGTTTGTTTAAATTGTTAGATGTTAGCCTAATGATTTAAACAAATCTGAAGTTTTTTAGGTTGTTAGATGATAGCCTAATAAGTTAAAAAACTTCTACCCATGTTTTAATAAATAAAAACTTAGTGTTGTGACATTCGGTTAAATTGTTGGATGATAGCCCGACGGTTTAATTGAATTTAAAGTATTTGGGTCGTTAAACGATAGCCTAATGATTTAAATACTTTTATTTGCACACTTAATAAATGTGAACTTCATTTCACTTCATGGTTTTTATAATAAATATTTTGGATGAGAGGTGATTGGTTGAATTTGCTCGCCAATTTCGAATACTTGAATCATTAGATGATAGCCTAATGTTTCAATATTTGTCATCCACAACTTAAAATTAACTCAACTCACTCAAACTCTTTTATCGCTCATACGCGGTCATTAAACTCTTTTCTTACAAAGAGTGTGCAATAGTTATTTCAAACGCGAATGAGGACTCAAGCTTTTCAAACAAACTAAACAAGTCCAAATTCAAGCATTTGAAATGTCTAAATGCACGATTTTTCTTATAAAATCAACATAACCAATTCAAACATTTTCAAGAAGAACTACGGAGTTTTGACTTTCCCATTGCACGGGGGAATACGTACGCACAAGGTTTTGAAACCGCGACAAACTCTAAATAATAATAAACAAACCCCGCTTCTTTTATTTCTCGATTATAACTCATGAATTAGAAATTTAACACACACACACAAACACTTAGAACTAAATGGGTCTCATTGAGTACGATGGATGTAAGGGGTGCTAATACCTTCCCCTTGCATAACCGACTCTCGAATTCACATCTTTTGGTCACGTAGACCGCCTTATCCAATTCCGTGGGTTTTATCTATATTTTCCCTATTTTTTTAGAACAAATAAAATTAGGTCGCAACTTCATTGTTTTTAAAACAACCGATGAAAAAACCAGTCATCACAGATATACACAAAAATGTACACCCGACAAGTCGAAAATTTGCAAGGGCGGCTTGGGCAAAAAAGGGTATCCCGGTAGACTGAAAACCCGAAAGGGCGGTCTAGGCAAAAATTAGGGATTTAAGCGTACGACTATGTCTCGTCCATATGACCTGCTTATAGACTACGCTACTATCAACTTCAAGATTCAAACGGCGCGAATCAGTGTAATCACTTTCTTCGAAAACATATGAGCAATAGCATAGTTGAAACTCGACAAGATTATTTCCGCATAGATTTTTACTATTCTGACAATTTCCTCTTACTAGGACATTCGTCTCTTGTATACAAACTGCCTGGCTATAGGCCATTTTTCAAAATTAATGCAAAATCCCTTTTTACAGTGTTAATTTTATTGTAGTTTGCATAAAGTCCAATGTTTGCTTTGAATGATTATATGCATCTGAAAATAAACACCCGTTCACAAACATACAAAAAGTGAACAGAAACAAGTGATTCTTACAGGCTCTAGGAATTGAGATGACGACCAAAGTCACCAATGCATCCCCACAGAGTCATAGAAAATACATCCGCAGGATTATCAATCCGCACAGAGCCATCGCTCTCCCTACAAAGACAAATCTTCTCCAGCGAAGTACCACTCTCCTCCCAATAGTGTTCCAACACCTTCAACTTCATCACATTAGTCCCCGAGCAGTGATCCTATCAGCCTCATCACATTAGTCCCCGAGCAGTGATCCTATCAACCTCATCACATTAGTCCCCGAGCAGTGATCCTATCAACCTCATCACATTAGTCCCCGAGCAGTGATCCTATCAAGCTCATCACCTCAAATGATCCATATCAGCCTCATCAGCTTTAATGATCCTACAAGCCTCGTCAAGCTTTAATGACCCTATCAGCCTCATCAAGCTTTAATGACCCTATCAGCATCACTACGCCATGTTCAGTATCCAGGCAGTAACAGATTGTGACATTTCACGTCATCCCCAACAAAGGCCTATGAACAAGATCCCCGGCCGAACAGTTCTCAACCACGACTGTTCTTTTAGGCAGCATTAATATCCTGACTCGAGATTTGGTCAGATAGTGCATCGGAGGAATCGAAAGCATCTCTTTTTCTCTCCATCCAGGGTTTCCAATAATCCCATCTCCAAGCGAACATTAGAAATCTCCAGCAGAACGTTCCTATCTTCTTCAAGACGGATATGTTTTGAAATACCACGACATCCACATTCATACATCTAAATAAAAGTTATAACATATGCATACATCATAGTAACATTGCCATATACTTACATGCATCATAATCTACACAGGACTAACCATATCCTGTCAAGATATTATCTCCCCAACAGGTAAAAGTCATTTTCCAAACAGAAGGTCAAAGATTAATGCCCGAAACAAGACAGGAGAACTATCTGAGAGGTTGTACAAATTATTTCCAGGCAACAGATTATGGATTAACACCTGAAGCAAGACAGGAAAGCTATCCGCATCCTGCCAAGTATTCACCTCAGAAATAGCCAAGACAAAGGTTTATTCTAACTCTCTCTTATTATCAACCGCCTCGGATGGAATATTTAAGCCCATCTCCGATGTCTCTTCTATTCAAAAAAACAAATACAGAGTCTAGCGTACAACTCCCTCTCCAATAGCAGCTTCTCCAAATGGCATCTATAATCCCATTCCAGCGCATCATCAACTGATGATCCTATTCCATACAACAGCGAGTGCAAATTTTCAAGTGTACTCGAGTGTTCAATCATCTTCTACCTTCAGGTCATGAAAGGTAAGCATGCCAATCTAACCCTTCCGGTACAAGAATATTGAACAGGGGAAACTGTTGTACCTCAAAATTTGCCCTCCTACTTCTCAAGACAATTCACATCTCAATTCTCAAGGATTTCACAAGGGTTGATCAGACAAACCCTCTCCTAAGCAATCAATCCAAGCTCGGGGTTTGCTATTCTCAAGTCAAGATGGACTTATAAGGCTTCAAGTGGTCATCATACCTTATCCTATGTTCCAAGGGATCACTATGTCAAGTTTCAAGTCTCACAAGTCAAATTTGCTCATCCAATTGCTCAAATAGCTGAAAATCAGTTGTGTCAGACAAAAAGTCAATTGTGGTCAACATATAGTCAAATTTCATAATTTTTGGTCAACATCAATATTTTGAAGTCATATTCATCATTTGATCAAGAATTGATCATGATTCATCAAGAAGATTCAAGATCTGATCAAAAGTCAAAGTTTCCAAATTAGGGCTTCTCTAGACAAAAGTCAATAGAACTTTGACCAAGCATAACTTTCACATACTTCATCAGAAATTTCTCCACCAAAGCTCATTTTGAAGAGAATTCCATTCTCTACAACTTCATGTCTCACAAGCTTTGGCATGAAATGCTTCATTTGGGAGTTATGGATCAAGACATTACAGGTCCTTCTAGAAAAGTCAACAAAAGTCATCTTTTTGCAAAGAAGTGCCCATGAGCATGGAAACTCCAATGAAAATGAAACCAAAAACTATGTTTAGAAGACATCTTGAGCTTTCTAAAAAGTAATAGAACACTCAAAAATGTTGAAAATTGAGCAAGATACAAATTGTGCAAGTTGAGCATTTTTGAGGAGGTGCATGAAGGAAAATACCTAGCAAAAGCCAAAACTTTCCAAATGGGCCTAAGATTTTATGATTTAAACTTGATCATAAGATTATCCATGACCACTATGTTGCATGCCACGCCTCTCACCCTCTTATTTATTTATTTTTTGAATTTAATAGCTTAAATTCAAATTTAATTAAATAAAATGAAAAAATAAAAGATAAGGCAAGTTGGGCTAGATATTTGCAGGGCTTGGGGTCCAAGATAGCTTATTACAAGCTGTCAATTTTGTGCAAGAAGATTGAGGAAGAGATTGATAAAGATTGGAAAGGTTTTTGTGCAAATTTTCAAATCAAATATTCTCCATTTAAGGAGAATATTTTCTCTTAATTCCTTGACCTAATTCCATTCTCCTATATATACCTAGCACTCTTACAAGACAAGGAGACTTTTGACACAACCCTTACACGAATTTCCAGCCAATCACAAACCCTAGAATTATCTCAAAAAATTCTCAAAGTTGGCAAAATCGTGTTCTACTTTCTAGCCACTTTCAGTCACTTTTAAGCATTCCATTGTGATCCTGATGTAAGTCTGAGTAAGTATACATCATTATACATGATCATAACACGTTGAAGCATGCCATATGAACTGTTCTGATTTGCATTTTTCCTTGAATTCGTGTTGTAAATTTGAGTGTGTTTTGCTTGCAACTAATGCTTTTAATGTGTTCATAGCATGATTTAGAACAGGTGTGGGCAGTTGTTTGAAGTTTTCCATGGCTTAATCACTAGTTGCCATTGTTAGGGCAGAAACTGGAAGAGCTTCGTATCTGTAGTTCTAGGCCGATTCAGAACTATTTAACACCACCAATCTATTCGTAGCCCTTGAATTAGGGGGATATGGTACCCTTGTTGCATTCATATTGCTTATTTTGTAGGTTGATGATTGAACACGATCGGAGAAGATGACCGGAGCCTTGCTCTGGTGCTTCTGACTCAGAAGCATATAACCCTTACCTATGTCATTCTCTCTATCAGGTCGTGGGTTCAAACCTCACCTTTTGCCTTTTGTTTTCAATATTTGTTTTGCAGGTTTCCAGATCTCCAGAAGGAATGCCTCCAGAAGCTCCAGCTTCTGGGCATCTCCAGTGTAACGCCCGTTTTAATTAATATTATATTATATTAATATTTTCGAATTATCTAACGATATTTATTTTGCGACGAGAATAATTATATTAATTGATATATCTATAAACATATTTGGCGACATTTTGTTCGGTCCGGTTTTTATTCCGTTCGGTTCGGTAAAACATTATTCGGATCCGATATTTAATTCCTCGGAATTATTTTAATTAATTGAATTAATAATATGATTAGATATTATTAATGTATTATTTATATAATTAAGTTAGGGGTGTGGGGAGCAATTGATGAGAATTGGGTTTTCACCCTTGTTGCTAGTAAGAAACACATTATAAACTATTTCTCCTCATTTTCCTTCCATTCAAAACAAAAAGCCAAACTTGAACATAGAAGCTTGGAGAGAAAAAGGGAGGGTTTTGGAGAAGAAGAAGAAGAGGAGCAAGAACAAGCATTAAGTTGGGATTGTGTTGAAGCATCTTGCAATCAACAAAGCTAGAGGTAAGGGGTTTGATTCTCCATCTCATATTGTTAGGTTTTGATAGTTATATTTTGGATTTGGGGGAAAATTGATAGGTTGATTTATGAGTTGTATGTGTGATTGTTGAGTGATTTAGAAAGTTTGAATTAGGAGTATGGATGATGGGTATTTTAGGTGCTAGCTTGTAGAAACTTGAAGTATTAAGAATGGGAATGGAAAACATGAAGTTTTCACACGCGTCCATTGTAACACGGTGAACTGACTTTGTACGATTTTTGTATCCAAATGTGCGGATAGCAAGAGTCGCCACCGACTTTTATTTTTATCCAATTAAGGGAAGGTAAAAGTACAGAAAAAGACCTTCGTTTAGATTCTGAGTTCGGGAGAATGGTTATGAAAAGGGAAGGTATTAGCACCCCTTTCCATCCGCAGTTTATTCTACGGGCTCTTAGTTGCTCTAGATCACTTTCTTAAAATTGCTTTTTGTGTGTTTGACAAAATGTTTTGAAAAAAAGGCATTTCGCTTTGACTTTGTAATGACTCATGTAGGAGTGTATACAAAGTGTTCGGAAATGTTTCGTTTTGAAAAGAATTTGAATTTTGAAAAAGAGTGTGTGGTGTGAAAAGCATTTGGTAGAGCGAGCAACTAGGAGACTTATTACCCACTCAGAATTTGGTCGTTTTCGTACTTCTACGTTCCTTTAGAATAGCGCTAGCCGTACCATTAGTTAGTAGGTAGCTCCATTCGTAGGATGTAAGCGGGACATTCGAAGGGACATCGGATGGTCATCGAAAGCAACTTGTAGGAAGTATCCTAGCACATTCGAAGGGACTATCATCATTTTTCGTAGGCGACAATCGAGGGTCAAGATCATGTATTCGGAAGCGATATCGTGGGTCTTATGATCTTTGTATCGAAGGGACTATGATGATTTGTTTGGAAGGCAACGGTGCTAGAATACCTCTACGTTCGAGGGACATGACCATTTTAATTCGTAAGGCAACGCGAGAGAATTACCCTAAGGGGTGCGTGTGTGAGAGAGGTGTGTTGATTTCAGATATTTTATCTTGCAAATTAGTGGGCTAAGTTCAATTTTAGTCTTGCCATACACGCCTAGTTACTAGCAATTGATAAGGTGCGAAAAGTAAAATGCGGAATGTAAAATGCGGAAAGTAAATCCTACGCTATTACATGGCTTTGGGGCAGATACATAATTTAAAATGCGGAAAATAAAGTCCTAATTAAAACTATTACATCCCATATACAATTACATTATTGAAAAGTAAAATGAAAAATGGAAGAATCGTCTGAATCAATTTAACCTGTGAAACGAACGAGAAATCGGAAAATATGATGAAATCGAAATAAGAGAAAATGTTAGAAAAAATGCAAATTTTTAATTGGAAAAAATATGACATGCTGGAAATAATATAAATATGCTAAAATAAATTTTTGGGATTTTTTAGATGCAATTTAATAATTTAAAATGAATTTATAATGATTTAAATGCAAAATTACAAATAAAAATAAATATGCATGCAAAATTATATTTTTTAATTTTATAAATTAAATAAAGATTTTTAGAAAGTAATGTAAAAAGAATAAGTATTTTTGATGATTTTTTAATGCAGAAATAAAAATATGGAAATAATTAAAATAACATGTAAATATTAAAATAAAAGAAAATAGAAAAATGGTTGAAAAGTTGAAAGTTTGGAAAAGGAGAACAAAACCAGGCCCTGGAGCGGATCGAACAGGGGACTCTTGAGAGGATCTTTGAACAGGCAGCGTCCTTACCACTAGGCCAAGTGTCATTTGGTGTTGGAAAATTTAAAAACAATTCAATATGAGTGATGACGCGTCAGGGATGTTTGAATTCAAACCGAGTCAGCGCGCGGGCCCCAGTTATTTTTGAATGGACGAATTGGAACGTGTTATTTCGCCACGCCAGCCTCCTCGCCGGTCAACTGAGTCATCGACGCCGGAGCTAGGGCTCCGGTCGTCTTCTCCGGTGAGTACGACATTCAAACCTGCAAAACAGCGCGAATAAAAGGAAAAGGAAGACCTTGTCCACCTAAATCGGACCTCCTGAATCCATTGGTGGTGTTAGTTTTCACTGAATCGGCCTGTACAGGCCGGTTCGAAGCTCACAGTCTGAAAAGCCCTAGCAATGGTATTGCACGATTCTAACGTTCAAAACCAAGGACGATTGCCCAGATCAAACCCTAGGCATCTCATGAACACATTGCAAGCATTAGAATCCATTAAAACACACAGAATAATAATATGCAATTTCAAGAAAAATTCAAGTATGTATGAATGTATTTGGATCGATTCAGCGTGTTTTAACCCATGGCAAGAGTGTATACTTACTTAAACTTACCTCCTGAAGACAATGGGATGGTTGGAAGAGGCTGAGAGTGGCTGCTTTTTGAAATTCGATTTTCCAAGTTTCTTGAAAAATTTTGCAAGAGTTTGGGTGGTTTTTAGGATTAGGGTTTCGTCCCCTGTGCTGGCTGCATTGCTTGGTATTTATAGAAGAGATTTGGATGGCAAAAGCAAGCAAAAAAGATTGGACATTGATTGTGCAAATATTTTCCAATAAAAACAAATCAAATTTTCTTAAAAACTTGATTTTTCCTTTCCATATGCATGAATCACGAATTTGGCAATTGTTGTGGGCTTTCTTGGACATTAAGGAAGATATAAAATCAGCCCTTTTGAAAAAAATAATTAATTTTCATATTTTATATAATTTATTTTTGAATTAAATGTTATAAAATTCAAATATAAATCATAAAAATAGAAAATTACCAATGCCAAACTTTTATGGGTCAAAAATCATGTCATGAACAAGTTTGGATCAAAAGATTATAGGCCCATTTGGAAAATTTTGCATTTTGACCAAAATGTCCTTTTGTGCAATTGTCCAAAATTGCCCAACTTCTGAAGAGTGTATCTTGCTCAATTTTCCACATCTTTGAGTGTTCTTGGACTTTTTGGAAAGCTCTAAGAGTCCTCTAACCAACCTTTTTTGTCTCACCTCAATTGGAGTTACCATGCTCAATATATCTTCAAAGAAAAAAGTTGACTTTTTGTTGACTTTGAAAATGACCTGTAATGTTTTGAGCTATACCTCTCAAATGAAGCATTTTTTGGACATTCTTGTGAGACATGAAGTTGTAGAGAATTGAATTTCCTTCAAAACAAGAGGTGGTGGAAAAATTTCTGAGAAAGTTATGATCAGTCAAAGTTCTGTTGACTTTTCACCTAGAAACCCTAATTTAGAAAGTTTGACTTTTGAGCAAATCTTGAGTTTTCTTGATGAATCATGATCAACCCTTGATCAAATGATGAATGTAACTTCAAAATGAGGATGTTGACCAAAAATTATGAAGTTTGACTGTATGTTGACCACGTTGACTTTTGTCCAATCTGATTTTCAACCATCGAGCAATTATCGAGGAAACTTGACTTGTGAAGCTTGAAACTTGACATGGAGAATCTTTGAAGCATATGAGGAGGCATGAAGGCCATTGGAGATGTTGGAAGTTCATCTTGACTTGAGAGATACCAAACCCTAGTTTGGGTTGATTGTCTAGGAGAGAGTTTGTCTGATCAACTCTTGAGGAATCCTTGAGCATAGATGTATGAAATCTCTTGAGTAGATGGAGGGCAAATTTTGGGGTATGACATCCATCAACACGGGCCGTGTTGATTAACACGGGCACCCGTGTTGACATCTTGAACAAGGAAATATTGTTGTCAGGTCCATCAACACGGGCCGTGTTGATTAACACGGGTGCCCGTGTTGATTCTCTGACTATGGTATTTTTTGCATTTTCTAGTGGCTTTTCGACACGGGCCGTGTTGATTAACACGGGGGCCCGTGTTGATGTATCTGTAGCCTCCCATATTCTGATTTTTGCACTTCTTTTGCCCCGATTATGTTTCGATTTTCCGATTTCGGTAAATTCGACGACGGAGCAAGTTGCTCCGAATTCAACAAAAATTGGCGTACTAGCTAAGTTCGACGTGTAGAACGTAGTGGTGAGGTTAGTTTTTAGAAATTACGAGTTTTTAAGAGATGGCCCGAAATAGGCCAAAATACGGTTAAATTGAACCGGATTGCGTTTTAGTAGATTTAAGGCACGTATGGACAATCTGATTTCAATGTTGACGATTATGATTAATGTCAGTTATTAGAAATGGCTTTCGCAACGATTATAGGTGTTTGACTAATTTACCGTTTTTGGGATTTGGTGAATTAATTGATAATGATGCGGTGTGAATAAACATAATGTTTGCGACGGTGTATTTACTAAGGAATACTTGTTGATTATGCGATGCGATGTTATATGTCTTTGTACATGATGATGTAATGATTATATTGATGTTGTTAATAAATGCTTCCGATTTGTGAATGCATGATTTTTTATGATAATGAATTAGTGGTGATGTTTTGCATAATACAAATATGAGGCGATGATATATTTATCTTGTTTTGGATAAATTATGGCGATGTGGGCTTTATGCCAATTTCGATGAGCGACGATGATGTTTTTGTGTTGTGTTGTTTTATTGTCGAGTCACATACATTGCATTGGCGACGAGGGCTTTTATGCCAAGCGACGAGGCTTTTATGCCAAGTGTTCCTAATTATGGACAAAACGACGGGTACCACATGCATAACATAGTCGTGTCTCATGGAGTCGGTTATGTTTATGATTGAGTTGTTTGGCGTTGGGTTTTAATTGATGAATGATGTTGAATTGCGATGATACATGATGCTTTGTTTGGTGATGATCTTTATGATGAACATGAAATAAATATGAATTGATAATTTCATGATAACTATGCGATGAATATAAATGATGAGTTTTGCGATGATTTAACTTGATGAAATGCTTAATGCAAATAGGATGTGATGATGTTTGTGATGATGGGCTTTATGCCAAAAGTGACGATGGGCTTTAGCCAATTTGTGATGATTTTGTTTATGTTTCTCATGTTGTTAGCATTGTTTAATGTTGTTGGTTGATGTTGTCGTTTAAGATTGTCGTGTTAATTAGTGATGTATTAGCTTGTGACGATTTCGTGGTGACGGAGGTTTACGTGTTGTGGTGATGATTTGTGTCGATGAGGCTAAGGAGATTAAGTGTAGATTATACACTTTAGAATGACGATAAGAGTAAGTGAGCTTTGGATATGTGTTGGAATTGCACTTATTATATCTATACCCTTTACAATTCTGAAACTATATATATATATATATATATATATATATGTATATATATATATATATTTTATCATGCCTTTAATTATATGTTTTGGAGTATCTCACCCTTTACTTGTTTCGCCGTTACCTTTATATTGGTAACGTGCAGGTTATGAAGACGGAGTTTATAGTTGCTGTTAGTCGAGTCGGTGTCGCTCTGATACGCAGCACTCGGGGGGAATATTGATGTCGTCCTTGTTGTTGTTCTTTGATTGTTTTCCTTTTGTGAATAAGAATCATAATTTATGAAAACATGATTTTGATGAGGAAGTTTAATAAAGGAGATGTTTTATGTTTATGAATCAATTTATGATTTGCAACGATGCTATGTATCCGAGATTTATACTTTAAAGCAAACTGTTTAAAGTGAGTTATTTTAGAAGGTGTGATGCCTCAGTATTTAATTTATGAAATTTTAAATTACTCTGATTTTTGCATAGTATACTTTGGGTAATATTGGGGTGTTACATTAGTGGTATCAAAGCAGGTGGTCTGTCGGCCAGGTTATTAGTGTGTTTAACCCTGTTATATGCGACATGTGTGTGAAACACTGTCGGTACTTGCTTGTTTCTATTTGTTTGTCTACAGAGATGAGTTTGAAACAAGTGCGGGAGAAGTTTTACTTCTCGGTGGCGCTTGTGGCTTAGAGATGGAGCCTAAAGCAGGGTTACGCTTTGGTAACTTGTAGTGTAAGTTTGAAGACGTTGTTGTAGTTTGGTAAAGATGGTTTATGTCACCATCATGATTGTCGATTGTCTATTGACAAATTGAGGAACTGATCACCCTTAATCTCTTGTCGATAGTAGTCGGGAATTGTGTTGGTTAGGATGGACTTGTCTTGCCAGCTTAATAGTGTGTGAAGCAGATGAGTTTGCACGAGGTGGTGCATGGTTACTTGAGTGGTAGGCGAATTTGGATTTTGGTGAGAAACAAGATTTTGGCAAGCGAACTTCTTGTTGTGATTCTTCCGAAGCATATTGTGAAGATGTGAGTGAATTACCGCCGTGGTGCGAAGTGAAGTTTTGATGGATTTAGTTTCTGGAACTAGTTGTGATTCGAAGTATCCTTAAGGGATGTTTATTTCTGAGTTAGAGTTGAAGAGTCAACTTGAGGATTGGTTTAAGCAGAGTTTGTTTATTCGAGCGGGTCACTGTGGAGTGTTATCATTGTGTTGTTCGAGAATAACGAAGGTCGCTTAAGTTGATGTGTCGTTTCAGGCAAAGGAACGAAGTGGGTGTTGAGGACAAGTATCTACTTCCAAGGACTGATGTTGGATAGATCAGTCATTTGGAGCTTTTGTGTTTAGTGGAACCGATGTAAAGTCTGGCTGTCTACGGGTTAGTGTGAGAACTGAAGATGTTTAGATAATGCTTTTCAAGATAACGTATGGTCCGGGAAAGTATATGCTGATGTCATTAGTGTGACTAATGCGTCAGGTATGATTTTGGAATGTTCGGACAGTACTCTCATGAGTAGCTGTAAGGGTTATTTCGTGTTCATGGATATTAATTGGTTCACATCAAGTTAAGGAATGGTAGCAAGCATCCGAGCTTTGCGTTATCCGTAGTGAAGTTAGACCAGTGCGTGTCGAGTATTCTAAAGATAGAGTTTTGAACTGTTGGACGTGAGTGCCTTAAGTAAGCGACTTAGACGGTGATATTTTGATCAGTTCCGCGAAGATTTATTTGGTACCTTGTAGAAGACTTCAAGGAGTTATTTCAGAGCTTAGAAGTTCCTTTGTTTTGGATGGTTAACTTTGTGAATTTGATGGAAGATCTTTTTATAAGTTGGTATTCATCGTAGGTACTTTGATTTGAGATGGTTGAGTCGCTATTTGGACCTCGCAATGGAAAGCGAATTTGTTTGAGCCAGTGGAAAGTTTAGCGAATGCCTTGATTCTGGTTTTGTTTTGTACTGAAGAACCTTATGCGTTGTGATACTTCATTTTGGACTTAAAATGTATTTCGACATAGATTTGGAAAAGTGTATTACTACCTGGGAACGATTTGATTTTCATAAGGAAAATTGTTGGACGCGTGAGTTAGAGTTTGATGCGGTTGTGCTCATTGAAATCTTAAAGGTGCAGATGTTAACGACGAGAAGATTGGAATTGTTAAAGACAATTCAAGTTTGAGTGCAATCTTTAAAGGGACTTCGTCTGTTGTTGAGCTTAGTAAGTTGGTATCGCGGATAACCCAAGAGTACCTGATTTGGGATTTATTACCTTGAAGAATGTCGCATGTTTGTTTTGGGACACTTGTTGAGTTTTACCTCAGAAGGTTATTAAGGATTTGTTCACTACTAACATATGGATTTTGTCGGATACTAATGACCGTGGTGGATTATTAGATTGCGACTAAGATAAGTATTGACGGTAAAGAATTTGGTGATGGTTTGGTAACCACTGGTACTTTAAGATGATTGATGTTTTATAGAGGAAAGTGTTCTATTTGTGACTGAAGTCGGTCGCAACGGTGTTAGTGTTGGATTCCATAAAGTTTATGTTATGGTTTTAAGTTCAACCGTTTTGTAATTTTGATTGTATGAGACGACGTTGATGGATTGAGTTCTTGAGAGAGTGTTTTGGTTTGAATTACCACTTTGGAAGATTGAAAGTTTTGTAAGGTGTTTCGAATAAGAAGCCTGTGTATTGATCGTTGCGATGGTACGAGGATAGTGATTACTTATGTATACTTTGGGAATTGAATTGGTATAAGGGAAGACTTCGTTGAAGTCAAGTGTATACGTCGAAGTTTCACAAGTGAATGTTTGGACAATATTTGAAAAAGGTTAAACTATGTCGTGTATTTTAGAGGATTAATGGACGTTGATCAATCAAGAATGAAAGAGTGATTTTTCGATTTGATGAGACTGATGTTACGAGGTGTCCTGATGGGTGTATGCTTTGAACGTATCCATTCCGAGTAATTGTGAATTTGAGGATTAACCAAGTTGTTTTACGGTTGGCATCTTATGCATAAAAGTGACGCAACATGGTTTAGATATCGAGCATTGAATTGTTAGCAAGTATGCGAGATTTTTGGATTTGGACTAGTGAGTTATAATCGCAAGTCGTCTGTATAAGCTCTAGAATGAGTGGTGTATCGCAGTTCTGTTATGTTTGTGTAACTTGTTATTGTTCAAGGGTGGTACGTTGGTAATCTACAAGGATGATGTGACCTTGTGATCTCCTGGAATGAAAGCGATAACTGCAAGTGTGATTCTTGAGTTCATGCTTATGTGTGAATGAAGGTATATTTTTTGTGGTTGCGTAGCACGCGTGGTTCTATCCTATTCTGATTGTTTTAGTTTTGGTTTGTATAACCATTTTGTTGTGTTCATTTTAGCGATGATGTCGGTGTTGTGTCGTAGGACCTTATGTTCCTATCTTTGGTGACTCGTTTCCGAGGTGTCGGTTCGAGTGTGTAACTAATTCTATGGTTGAGACGTTAGGATGGTATCGATCTTGTTTGTTTGGTTCTCGAGTGAACCGGTGTGTCTGCGACTTGTTTAGTTGTTGGGTGTTAGTTGGTTGTCGAGTGCATTGTATGGGCTTTGCGTCTCGGCATGGTTGTTCGTGTTTGGACGTTATGGTTGGGGAGATACCCTTGTTTTGGTATCTGTTGTATGTTGTTTATTTGACGCGAGGATTGAGTAGACGAACGTGTAAGCATATCCTGATTTGTTCATTTTGGTCGAAATTTCGAGGACGAAAAGTTTATAAGTGGGGGAGAGTTGTAACGCCCGTTTTAATTAATATTATATTATATTAATATTTTTGAATTACCGATCGATATTTATTTTGCGACGAGAATAATTATATTAATTGATATATCTATTAATATATTTGGCGACGTTTTGTTCGGCCCGGTTTTTATTCCGTTCGGTTCGGTAAAACATTATTCGGATCCGATATTTAATTCTCCAGAATTATTTTAATTAATTGAATTAATAATATGATTAGATATTATTAGTGTATTATTTATATAATTAAGTTAGGGGTGTGGGGAGCAATTGATGAGAATTGGGTTTTCACCCTTGTTGCTAGTAAGAAACACATTATAAACCATTTCTCCTCATTTTCCTTCCATTCAAAACAAAAATCCAAACTTGAACATAGAAGCTTGGAGAGAAAAAGGGAGGATTTTGAAGAAGAAGAAGAAGAAGAAGAAGAAGAAGAGGAGCAAGAACAAGCATGAAGTTGGGATTGTGTTGAAGCATCTTGCAATGAACCAAGCTAGAGGTAAGGGATTTGATTCTCCATCTCATATTGTTAGGTTTTGATAGTTATATTTTGGATTTGGGGGAAAAATTGATAGGTTGATTTATGAGTTGTATGTGTGATTGTTGAGTGATTTAGAAAGTTTGAATTAGGAGTATGGATGGTGGGTATTTTAGGTGCTAGCTTGTAGAAACTTGAAGTATTAAGAATGGGAATGGAAAAAATGAAGTTTTCACACGCGTCCATCAACACGGGCCGTGTTGATTAACACGGGCGCCCGTGTTGACATCTTGAACAAGGAAATATTGCTGCCAGGTCCATCAACACGGGCCGTGTTGATTAACACGGGTGCCCGTGTTGATTCTCTGACTATGATATTTTTTGCATTTTCTAGTGGCTTTTCGACACGAGCCGTGTTGATTAACACGGGGGCCCGTGTTGATGTATCTGTAGCCTCCCATATTCTGATTTTTGCACTTCTTTTGCCCCGATTATGTTCCGATTTTCCGATTTCGGTAAATTCGACGATGGAGCAAGTTGCTCCGAATTCAAAGAAAATTGACGTACTAGCTAAGTTCGACGTGTAGAACGTAGTGGTGAGGTTAGTTTTTAGAAATTATGAGTTTTTAAGAGATGACCCGAAATAGGCCAAAATACGGTTAAATTGAACCTGATTGCGTTTTAGTAGATTTAAGGCACGTATGGACAATCCGATTTCAATGTTGACGATTATGATTAATGTCAGTTATTAGAATGGCTTTCGCGACGATTATAGGTGTTTGACTAATTTTCCGTTTTTGGGATTTGGTGAATTAATTGATAATGATGCGGTGTGAATAAACATAATGTTTGCGACGGTGTATTTACTAAGGAATACTTGTTGATTATGCGATGCGATGTTATATGTCTTTGTACATGATGATGTAATGATTATATTGATGTTGTTAATAAATGCTTCCGATTTGTGAATGCATGATTTTTGATGATAATGAATTAGTGGTGATGTTTTGCATAATGCAAATATGAGGCGATGATATATTTATCTTGTTTTGGATAAATTATGGCGATGTGGGCTTTATGCCAATTTTGATGAGCGATGATGATGTTTTTGTGTTGTGTTGTTTTATTGTCGAGTCACATACATTGCATTGGCGACGAGGGCTTTTATGCCAAGCGACGAGGCTTTTATGCCAAGTGTTCCTAATTATGGACAAAACGACGGGTACCACATGCATAACATAGTCGTGTCTCATGGAGTCGGTTATGTTTATGATTGAGTTCTTTGGCGTTGAGTTTTAATTGATGAATGATTTTGAATTGCGATGATACATGATGCTTTGTTTGGTGATGATCTTTATGATGAACATGAAATGAATATGAATTGATAATTTCATGATAACTATGCGATGAATATAAATGATGAGTTTTGCGATGATTTAACTTGATGAAATGCTTAATGCAAATAGGATGTGATGATGTTTGTGATGATGGTCTTCATGCCAAAAGCGACGATGGGCTTTAGCCAATTTGTGATGATTTTGTTTATGTTGCACATGTTGTTAGCATTGTTTAATGTTGTTGGTTGATGTTGTCGTTTAAGATTGTCGTGTTAATTAGTGATGTATTAGCTTGTGACGATTTCGTGGTGAAGGAGGTTTACGTGTTGTTGTGATGATTTGTGCCGATGAGGCTAAGGCGATTAAGTGTAGATTATACACTTTAGAATGACGATAAGAGTAAGTGAGCTTTGGATATGTGTTGGAATTGCACTTATTATATCTATACCCTTTACAATTCTGAAACTATATATATATACATATATATATATATATATATGTATATATATATATATATTTTATCATGCCTTTAATTATATGTTTTGGAGTATCTCACCCTTTACTTGTTTCGCCGTTACCTTTATATTGGTAACGTGCAGGTTATGAAGACGGAGTTTATAGTTGCTGTTAGTCGAGTCGGTGTCGCTCTGATACGCAGCACTCGGGGGGAATATTGATGTCGTCCTTGTTGTTGTTCTTTGATTGTTTTCCTTTTGTGAATAAGAATCATAATTTATGAAAACATGATTTTGATGAGGAAGTTTAATAAGGAGATGTTTTATGTTTATGAATCAATTTTTGATTTGCGACGATGCTATGTATCCGAGATTTATACTTTAAAGCAAACTATTTAAAGTGAGTTATTTTTGAAGGTGTGATACCTCAGTATTTAATTTATGAAATTTTAAATTACTTTGATTTTTGCATAGTATACTTTGGGTAATATTGGGGTGTTACATCCAGCACCAGAAGCTCCAGCTTTTGGGCCTCACCAGCACCTGAAGTGCCAACTTCTAGGTCTCCCCAGCGCAGAATCCTCCAAAAGCTCCAGCTTCTAGATGACCCTAATTGAGAAGTCCCCAAAAGCTCTAGCTTTTGGACGTCTCAGATCCAGAGTCTCCAGAAGCTCTAGCTTTTGGACCCTTTCCAGCACCAGAACCCCCAGAAGCTCCAGCTTCTGGGGCGCCTCCAGCACCAGAAATCCCATAAGCTCCAGCTTCTGGGTGCCTCCAACAACGAAACCTTCGGAAGCTCCAGCTTCTGGGATAGCTTCTGCCAGAAGCACTTTTTTTTTTGTTTCTCATATTTTTATTTATTTTCTGCTTTTATTTTTTCTTTAAAAAATAATTAATTAATTTAATTAGTAATTAGGTTAATTAATTAGGGTAATTAGATAATTTCACAAAATATTTTCTTTTTAACTAATTTAATTAATTTAGGTTAGTATTCACTAATGTTTTCTTAATTAATTAAAATCAACTAGAACTAGGTTGTTTTTCACATAAACTCTAATTTTCAAAAATACCAAAAATATTAGGATTAGTTTTCTTTTCTGCTATTTATCTTTTCTTGCATTTTAAATTCTAGAAAGGATGTATAGGTTGCAAGTTTTGTATCATGTAATAGCGTAGGATTTTACTTTCTGCACCTCCTATTATGTATCTTCCCCAAAGCCATGTAATAGCGTAGGACCCTTTATATTTCCGCAATTTACTTTCTGCACCTATTAAACTGCTAGTAACTAGGCGTGTATGGCAAGATAAAATCAACATAGATCACTAATTGCAAGATAAATACCTGAAAACAATGCACTCTTCTCACACATGCACCCCCTAGGGTATTCTCTCTCGTTTCCTTATAAATGGTCAAGTCCCTCGAACGTGGAGGTATCTTAGCACGGTTGCCTACGAAAGTTCATCATAGTCTCTTCGATTTAAAAGATCATAGTCCCTTAATGTTGCCTAAAACGAATATATGATCTAGTCCCTCGGTTGTTGCCTACAAAAAGTGATGATCGTCCCTACGAATGTGCTAGGATACTCATATAAGTTTCCTTCTATGACCATCCGATGTTCCTTCGAATGTCCCTTTACATCCAACGAATAGGGTTACCTACCAACTAATGGTATGGATAGCGCTATTCTAAAGGAAAGCAAAATAGCACGGAAATGACCGTTCTGAGTGGGTAATAAGCCTCTTTTGCTTGCTCAATTAAAACATTCTTTTTACACCTCACACTTTTCTCAAAACTTTTCCAAAACAAAACATTTCCAAACACTTCATATACATTCCAACGTGAGTCATTACGAAGTCAAAGTGAAATGCTTTTTCAAAAATCTTTACAAACACACAAAAAAGCAATTTAAAGTGAGCTAAAGCAATTAAGAGCCCGTAGATAACTACGGATGAAATGGGGTGCTAATACCTTCTCTTTTCATAACCAACTCCCTTACTCAGAATCTAACGAAGGTCTTTTCCTGTTCTTTTCTCCTTCACTTAATTGGATAAAAGAAAAGTCGGTGGCGACTCTTGCTATCTGCAAAATTTGCGATAAAACGCAAAACCAATAAGTCAGTTCTCCCACCGTGTTACAGTCTCTAAACCTCATCTTCCTCATAATGAAACACATATAATTCCAACTAACATTGTCTATGCCTTCTCATAATCAACCTTTTGTAACATAAAGCTTCTTTTCTCCCTTTTTGCCAAATAAATCACTTTGTTAACCATTAAAATGCCATCAAGAATGTTACGATAGGATCTGAACACCGATTGCTTTGGAGATATTAACTTACTAGTCACCATTTTCAGCCAAGAAGCCAAAAGTTTAGCCAGAATTTTGTACAAGCTACCAACCAGACATATCGATATGTATTAATGCAAAGCTTGAGGATTATTAAGTTTAGGAATTAACGTCAAAAAAGAAGCAGTACATGCCTTTGTAAAAGTATCTTTAGAGGCAAAGTCCCTAAAAAAACATAACACTTCTTCCTTTATCACCTTCCAACACTTCTTAAAAAAGTCAAGAGAAAACCTATTCGGCCCTGCACTCTTGTTGTCATCGCAACTCCACATGACCTCCTTAATCTCTTCCTCAGAAAATGGTTCTTCTAAACTCCTTTTGTCATGATCATTCAGCTTCCTAAACTTGATTCCCTCATAGTCCAGTCTTAAGATATTAACTTCCTTAAAGAGATTCAGAAAAAATAGTTCTTAACTTCACTTTTCACCTCTTCGACCCCTTCCACTGTGACAATATTTATTTCCACCATGTTGATATGATTACTTATATATCCATCTTTCATAGAACGATGTAAAATACGGGTGTTTTGATCAGTGTCTTTCAGACATGCTTGCCTTGACTTAAGCCGCAACATGCTTTCATATTCAGATTTTTCCACAAATTACACGACACCCGAGTTCTCTCCACTACGATGTTGTTAATGGATCCCTCTAAGTTGTCTACTAGAATGTTGTCAAGGTAATTCAACTCTATAACATCTTTCTCCACCTACAAATCTACCCAACCAAAAATCTTTTTATTCCACAATCTCAAACTATCTTTCAAACCTTTGAGTTTTAGAGAAAATTTGAAATCTCTTCTTCCTTGCACATCCATCTTGCTCTATTCTTATTTAACAAAGTTAACAAAGCCTTCATGTTGAATCCAACAATTGTTGAACCAAAAAGGTTTGGGTCCCTAGCCGACGCTTCCAAACTTGAGCCAAATAGGACAGTGGTCAGAGAAATCTTGATCTCTACCCCATTGCCCAATAATCTTCCAATAGTTGATAAGGTTATCATACACGAGAAATATGTCTAACTTGCTCATTGTCATGCCACTCCCATTAAACCACGTATCCAATGCAAGGAAACTCAATAAGATTTGAGTCTTTAATGAATATGGAAAATTATTATATCTCTCTATTCCTCATGTGCCTCCCAACACCTTTCCTTTCCTCAAAATTCCTCCACGTCCCTAATACTACCCGTGAAATTTTGATCTTGTCTCCTCCTAAAAGGAAATTCACTTTTAACAGTCTCATGTACGATCGGTTTAATTTGAATTCACCATGTCCTGTTAATTTCCTAATCCTATTAATGAAGTTTTGATCAGAGATCCCCCTAAATTGGAGACACATCTCACTTTCACTCGAGCTTTTTCTGTATTTTCCTACTAGAATTGACATTTGTTCCTTTTATCTTTTAGACTACATTTTTTAGGTTTGGATAACGAGAATGATAGATATGCATATTTATAATTACTGAAACCCAATAGGTTCATAATCAACCATCCATTGGCAAGCGCCCTCAACGGACGTATAGTCGTTGCGCGTCGAAGATCATTGCCTTATGTCGCCACTGCGGATGTTTGGACTCCGCTAGACATCTCCTTTCTGGGCAGTCAGACTCCATTAGACTGCCTCCGAATCGCCATCGCAGACAATCGAATTATGCCAACACCAACTCTGTCACTATTTCCTCCGTTGGCTCTGGTTGCCAACCATCGCTCTGAGTATTTGGCATCCTCCATCAACTTTTTTGTTTTTGCATTACGAATTTTAACAATCTTAAAAATGTTTTTCTTCTCTTCATCACTTAAGGTTTTAAGACATACTCTAAAGTTCTTTTGCAATAACATATCACTTATATTTTTGTATCTTTCGAACTTCAAAAAGATTCATATGAAATGATTTGTCATGTTTTACAAGTGAAATATCATTTAAATATCAAAATATTATTATTAGATGTAAAAGTATGAAAGAATAAAAAAAATTGAATTTAAAATCAAAGACTAATTATATAAATTAATTAAAACAGAGCGGTGTCAGATCTATAGTTAAATTAAAATATAATTAATTAAAAATTTGAGTTGAATTAAATATAAGTAAGATTTGTGTTAATAAGCAAAATTTTCGTCCCATTAGACGTAATAATCAATAAGAAATACTTAAGAGTTAATATCATTATTAGTGTGTAGTTGTGACAGGATTATAAATGGTTATTTAAGAATTATAATGCATGTTTTGACACTTAGTTACTCCTCTTTTCTTGTCAAAATTGTAAGGTCGCTTTCTATATAAGTGGGGACCACTTTTTCATGTGCCACCAATATCTTCTCATGATATTAAGTTTCATTTTTATTTCTATGCGATAAGTGTGGACATATATTAGTTGTAATTTAAATTAGTTGTAATTAATTAACTGCAGTCAACGTATGATTTTTATGAGATAGAAAATTGCAACCAATGAAGACAATTTATTATCATAAGAAAAAATGTTTTCTGACACCCATGAACAGAGTTTAGTGTGTAAGTTGGTAAATACAACATATATAGATGAGTTGCAATGATTCAGTCTTTTTCTTTTACGTTTTACTTATTTTATGGTATGATTCAATGTACTCTTTATCTCTTATCTGATGTGTTGTTTTCATAAACCAATATTAGGTATAATCACACTATTTATATCTTATTTTATCTCATTTAAAAAAAAATAGTTTCTCCATGTTAAATTTAAACTATTTTAATTATGTTCATTTATAAGACATGTTCATATTTAATAAGTGTCACTTAAATTATTAACATTGTTGATTCTCTACTTTTAGGATTGGCTTTATGTTTGGTAAAACTAATATATCAGCAATAGGTTAAGTAGAATTTATAACTTGTAAGGAGAAAGTAGGTTGAAGTTATATTTAATGAAGAAACATGTTGTGTTGAAGTGTATTAACATCTGGAACAACATGTCGAAGAAGATGTCACGACATCGCGCCTGAGCTAACATATTGGATTCTGTTATATTTTTAATAGAAGCATCATATGTGGCGCTACATTGAAGGATGTCCCAGTGTGAAATCAAGGAGAACATTCAGGAAAATAAATGTTGAAGGAATATCTGATAGGAGATTCTTTTGCATACTTGTTACAACTTAATTGTTGTCACTTGAAGTCCTAAATTAGTGGAGAATATCTTGGAGCAGTTTTAGCAAGCTATTTTGAAGAATATTGTGGAGCATTTTTAGCAACAAGTTGTTATGATTTGAAGACCCAAATTCAGTTGGTAATAGGTTATATATAGAAGCTTTGTAACCTAAGTTTTTGATAAGTCGTGATTTATAATGATGTAATTTTTAGGGTTGTGTCTGTAACCACTCTCTAGGAGAGTTGGTAGAGTGAACCTCCTGGGTTGTGGGAAGGTCACCAAGTTTACCTCGAAGCCTGTAGGCAAGAGGAGTGTTGTTCTCACTCATAAGCTGTGAAGTAATGAGTTAAGTTATGTTCTTGGAGGAAGTTGTGAAGTAACTCCGAGGTGTTGAAGAGTTGTTGGAAATCAAGTTGTTGATGCAGTGGCTGAGATGTTGACTGCTAGACATCATTGCGATGATTGGAAGTGGGATGAGGATATTCCATATCTAGGGAGGACCTTGGTAGAAGGTTTATTGGGTAGGGATTAAGTGAGGGGTTGTAAACAGGGGAGTTTAACTCTGATTTAATATTGTTGATAGTGGACTTCATTCCTGGCTTGGTATGCCCCCGGATGTAGGTTGGTTGAACCGAACTGGGTGAACAATTGATTGTCTCCTTTACTATTTTTACCTTGTTAGTAATATTGTTTAAACGTTCATCAGATACTAGTGTCATAACATTCTATTTGACATCAAGTATATGTTGCCAGAATTTCAATTGGTATCAGAGCAGGCATCCTGTTTGTTTCTGGATGAGATCCTAGGGAGGATACTTTCTGGTTGTGTACAAGGTAGAAGGTTTGTAGTGGAGAATTGTTTGAACAAAAATTGTTCATATTGTATGGTCCCGTTAAGTGTATGATGGACCTATTTATGTAAGACTGGTGGGGAGTAAAGACAAGTTTGACCAGAACAACTATATTTTCTTGTTGAAAGAAGAAGATGAAGTTAGAACAGAGGAATGAAGATTTCAAAGCCTTCATGCGGGAGTGAAGATATTGATAAGGTAACTCTTATAATTTTCTGGTGAATCATTGTTTTGGTTATGGTATTGGTGTTGTCGAGTCTACAGCTTGGTGATAATATTATACGCATAGGATTGATTTATTTTCAATCCTAAGATGCCCTTCTTGTGCTCGAATCATGGTATAAGCATTGTTTGTACTGTTGAGGTGTTTGTATATTCCGCAACATGATTTCTGATGTGTCCCTTTAAGTATGGAAATATACTAGGGTTGTATTCCTCAATAGAATTTTTATTTTAGATGTTCCCAACTAGATTAAAAGTGTCAAAGATACTGGATACATTCCTCAAGTCCACTCATAAAGGAATTTTCTAATCAAGTTGATGAGAGTTAATTGATTAGTGTTTCTCTTGTGCATCTAAATATTGTGTGAAGACCTTGAAGAATTTCAAGGATGGTGTGTTCCAAGAAGATGGAACTGGTGTTCTATGGGATGTTAGAACATCATATCAATAGGTATGCAGCTACCAGTTGAAGAGCAGATGTTTTGGGTGTCAAACAAAGGTATTTTTTTTTTGAAACCTACTCCTGATCTGGAAGAGGAGACATCTGAGTTGTGCTAAGTTGATCAGGACAGGATCAACAATTTATATGCTCCATATGTCAGGTTATTGAAGTATATATTTTGAGCTCTATAAAGGTTTGCTACTCCAAAACCCTTTATATATATGAGTGAGCTAATTTATGGAAGAACCTTCTGATCAAAGGAACCATATTTAAGGAAGTCTGTGACTATAGAACAGATTCCATGAGAAAAGGAGTATTGTGATCCAACCATAGTGTGTATTGTTGGAGCTAGGGAGACAGACTTCATAAGTCTATATATGTGTTATGTCTAAATAAGTCTGTTCCAGAAACCTAGTAGAGGGAATCTCCTATGTAGGTACAGACATAGGCACCCATCATCTCAAAATCAGATAGAAGATCTGAAGAAAAGATTATTGAGATGTGGTCTATGTTATCCCCTGGTTATTTTGATTGTCTGATCTTGGAGCATTGATCAGTTGTTGTAAATTGTGTTTCCTATGTTTTCCCCATAAGTGTATTTAGTATTTTCTTCCTCATGTGCATCATGGTCTCAGTTTTCTCCTTCTTTGTGAAGATGATGTTTGTGGTGTTATGTGTCATGTGCTATAGTGAGTTCTACTTCAACAAGCCTTTGTCATATTATGGCTAAAAAGGGGGAGAAGTGGTTATGTTATGTTATCTCTGAAGAGCAACTTTTAAGGGGGAGAAACTTTGTGTGATTTGTGGGATTCTTAAAAGAGAGAGAACATTGGATTTGGACCTGCTAGAAATATGTCCCAGTGTGATGTTTCGACATTATAAAAGCAGAATGAAGACTGTCACATATAGAGTTTGAAACATTATAAACAGTGACTACTGAAGACTTCTAAATTGTTGTTGCTGGATTAAATTTTTTAAACCCTTGTATATTTTATTATGCATGTTATGTAAATTAGTTTTAGCCAAAATTAGCCAAAGGGGGAGATTGTTGATTCTCTACTTTTAGAATTGGCTTTATGTTTGATAAAACTAATATACCAATAATAGGTTAAGTAGGATTTATAATTTGTAAGGAGAAAGCAGGTTGATGTTATATTTAATGAAGAAACATGTTGTGTTGAAGTGTATTAACATCTGGAACAACATGTCGAAGAAGATGTCACGACATCGCACCTGAGCTAACATATTGGATTCTGTTATATTTTTAATAGAAGCATCATATGTGGCGCAATATTGAAGGATGTCCCAGTGTGAAATCAAGGAGAACATTCAGGAAAATAAATGTTGAAGGAATATCTTATAGGAGATTATTTTGCAAACTTGTTACAAATTAATTGTTGTTACTTGAAGTCCTAAATTTGTGGAGAATATCTTGGAGCAGTTTTAGCAAGCTGTTTTGAAGAATATTATGGAGCATTTTTAGCAACAAGTTGTTATGACTTGAAGACCCAAATCCAGTTGGTAATAGGTTATAAATAGAAGCTTTGTAACCTAAGTTTTTGATAAGCCATGATTTATAATGATATAATTTTTAGTGTTGTGTCTGTAACCACTGTCTAGGAGAGTTGGTAGAGTGAACCTCCCGGGTTTTAGGAAGGTCACCAAGTTTACCTCGAAGCCTGTAGGCAAGAAGAGTGTTGTTCTCACTCATAAGCTGTGAAGTAATGAGTTAAGTTATGTTCTTGGAGGAAGTTGTGAAGCAACTCCAATGTGTTGAAGAGTTGTTGGAAATCAAGTTGTTGATGCAGTGGCTGAGATGTTGACTGCTAGACATCATTGCGATGATTGGAAGTGGGATGGGGATATTTCATATCTAGGAAGGACCTAGGTAGAAGGGTCATTGGTTAGGGATTAAGTGAGGGGTTGTAGCGGGGGAGTTTAACTATGATTTAATACTACTGATAGTGGACTTCATTCCTGGCTTGGTATTGCCCCCAGATGTAGGTTGGTTGAACCGAACTGGATGAACAATTGATTGTCTCCTTTACTGTTTTTACCTTGGTGTTAATATTGTTTAAGTGTTCATCAGATACCAGTGTCATAACATTCTATTTGACATCAAGTATCTGTTGCCAGAATTTCAAACATGTCAACAGTATTGAAAATAATATATTATATGATAATATGTCATGACTTTCAAATGACATGTTATTTAAAAATAAACACATAAATTTTGAATGCAAAAGTAAGAAATAGTAAAAAATTTAAATTATAAATGAATTAACTAATTTCGAGAACTATAAATTTTTAGTCTAGGGTTATTCCCCGATAATAATATTTATTTATATTTATGTATTAATAAAAATAAGTTATTGATATTTTAAATCAACAATCTTAAAAATAAAATAATTTTGTAAATAAGACAAAATAGGAGATAAAAATTGTACTTAAATCTAATTATTAATTATTTTAATTTTAAAAAATTAAGTTATATATGCTTCAATTTACAAAAATATTTTAATTAGTTGTTATTAGTGAATTATATATATGTTTTAATATACTTAGTTTATTTATATAAGATTTTGAATAATTTTATAATATTATTGTTTATTAATAGTAAAAGAGACAAAAATTAAGAAAAATTACCAGTAAGAGTTTTGGCAAAAGAGATTATAGTAACAAATTTTATTAATATTATAAAATTATTTATAATTTGGAATAATATAAATACTCAAATAGATTGAGATATGTGTTATAAATAAAAATATATTAATGGTAGATGTTATTGAAAGTAATATCTTAGAGTTTTGCTCCAATCAATTAATATCATGGTGTTAGTATCAACTAATTAAACTCAAAGCATCATAAATAATTATCATATTTTATTATTAATATCGTAAAGTGAGAAATAATATAGAGAAACGTTGCAAAATAGACATTATTTAATCTATTATATTCATACAAAAACAAATCCTCTTTTTTGCTGGTATAATTAACACTATATTTTTCACTATAAAAAAATATCTATTTATATTGGTAGTTATTAAAATATATGTCTCATAAATAGTCATTTAGATATTCAAAATGTTTAAAATATGCACAATAAAAGGATATTTTACTTCTTCACGTAAGAATACAATGCACCAAAACTTTTCAGAGTTCTGCTTTTTTAACATGAAAGTATATTTCATCATTTAACTTACCTACCACTTATTTATTATTCATCAAAATTACAAAGGCTCTATACGTACTTAGTTAAATTTCCCATCTATATAACACTTGGTTTGAATTCATTCCACAATTATGAATAGGTATCTCGAATTTCCAACATTTAAATTTACTCTATACTCATCACTTGCCCTAAATAATTTTCTAATTACTCTCTATTTATCTCTCAATTCTTTATGGACTCCATTTGAGTCTTTCTGAAGTGAATTGCATAGGATCAAGATTTTCCTAGAGATAGGAAAGAAATAGAATAAAACAAAATAAATAAATTTACTAGTTTTGCAAGAGGAAATATAAGGATTTTTGGTGTAATTAATAAATAGAAAAGATCTGCTGATAACTTCATTCTGCTATGTTAAAGTTACAATGCAAGAATATTAAAATAAAGTACATTTATAGTCTTTATATTTATTTGACCAGTACAAATTACAAGTAAAAAGAAAAGCACTTTTTAAACAGAATTTTATTTGTAAAATTCTTAAAACTTATATTAAACTCACCAAGGTAAACCAAGATCTAGCAAATAATTATCAGATTCTGACCACTGTTCTAAACACCTTTCTTCTTCTGCATTCAATCAAGTAGGCTCAAATTCCATGCACTCATCAAAGACATGATCACATGCATGTTCTTGTGGTGCATCATTCTCCATTTTGTTCAAGAAATTGAGCCACATAGTTGATGTAACAAAACTCATAGTGTCATTCCATTCCATTTGATATTGCTCTCCCAATGATCTCATCTCTTCCATACCTTCATCATCCATGGCTGCATGAGAACCTCCTTCCTTCATGTGGTTTGTAGGAGTTGACTCAATGGTATCTACCATTGAGGAAACATATTCTCCTTGTGATATTTCGTTAACCGAAGGAATTTCGGGATCGTTTGTTAGATAAAGTGAATGAGATAAAGATGGTGGAGGTGAATAAGAACAAAATGAGAACTCGTTATTGTTGTTGTTGATGATGTTGTTGTCAAGTAAAAGGGTATTAGCATCAAAGTTGTTGAAGTTGAAATCATGCAAATTAAGGTTCAATCCTAAAGTTTGATCTGGGAGGGTAATATTGGAATTTTCAACCATTGGTGAAAAGGATGAAGAAATAGGCCATGTTGGAAGTGAGAGTGAAGGATGAGAGAAAGAAGAAAAAGAAGAAGAAGAAGAAGAAGAAGAAGAAGGAGAAGAAGAAAAATGGGGAAAATCATTTGATAAATTGTTCATGCATGATGGATAAATCCTAGGATTTCTCCTAGACAACCTTAAATCTTGCTCTAACTCAAAACTTGAAAGTTGTTGGTTAGGATGAGACAACCTTAAATCTTGTTGTTGTTGCTGTTGAACCTTTTGTTGTTTCTCTTCCTCAATAGCTTGTTTCATAGATGCTCTATGAAATTTCAAGGCACTAACAATTTCTCTTCTAGCTTCAGCCATATTTAGAAGCTTTTCTTGATAAGGTCTAGTAGTATGAAGCCTTCTTCTACCTTGTTTTTTGTGAACCTTCACCTGTTTCCTTAAATTTTGATCTTCATGATGATGTTTGGTGTTCATGGTTTCTCTTGGTTTTCTTGTGGCTACTAATTGTTTCACTAGGCTACGAATGTCAGCACTAGAGAGAGAATGGTCTTGTTCTATTTTCATCACAATTTAGTGTGATGAGAATCAAGAGGGTTTTTTCCTCTTATATACTAAAATTTTGAGGAATAACAAAAATCACATATAATCAAAGTTTTAAATACGGTCACAATCGTGAAAAGACTTTCGCAATCTAGATCAGTATAGACGTTGCAATATAAATTACGGATAACGTAATATAAATAAATTAACTATAATTTATTTCTTTATCAAATAATAGATATATCAATACTATTTTATCGTTGTCAGTACTGTTTTATCGTTGTCCTTTTTAAAATACCTGATTTTTTTTAAACCTTCCATATAATACTGAAAATTTGAAGGTAAGTGTTGGTCCTATTTGATGAAATTCATTGTTGTTATAAATATTTGGGACCAACGTAAGGATTTTATTTTTTATTTTGGAGTTTTCTTTGTTTTGGTAAACAATGATTATTAGTATTATATATTTTTATTATCATGCTTTAAATATGGGTTCCTTATGAATAAGCAGTTGTCACTTTCTCTCTCAGTTATAGACTATGTCATGTCTTCAAGACTTTCAACTATAAAAATACAAACATTGCCTCTTTTTGCTTAATCCTACACCAATTAGATAATTTCTTCTTTTCTACTATAATTAATTAGGACAAAACAGGTCGCATCTGTTAAGTATTTTTATGACTACATAATTTATTTATTTTAATTACAATTAAGGGTTGCAAATTTATAAACTATTCAAATATAATGAAATAGGATGGAGGTGAAGTTTTTGAGAAGCATGGTAGAGATAAGAAACTAATAACTATCATTTGCTAATAACAACATATCATGTTGAAAAGTAAGGATCACATTGGATATGGGTATAACATACTGTATATTTTAGTTTAAAGAAAATGTTAAAATTAAACTTTTATAAATAAGTAAAAAATAGAATTATTTTTTTTAAATGTTGAAAAGAAAATATAAAATACTATTAATTATTTATACTTATTAAAACACTTTTATATTTAGATAAATAAATTATACTATAATTAATATGACTTAGCTAGTAAAAATATATAGCATTGCACTCTAATTTAAATTATTTATTTGAGTTTTTAACATTTTGTTGGAAACTTTAATTGTTGTTGTGCTTATGTAAGTTGAACATCACCATTTGAGTCTGTTGGAAACATAGAACATGGTCATTGATTCAGATTAATTGTTATCCTAAGATAGACACAGAAACACTGCATACCTACCCCATCCTCAACCCACACAAATGGGGTCTTGTTTTTCGTTCTATTGTGTTGCCTATAAAATAAATCAGAAAAAATGAGATAAATAAATGTCACAAATGAGAGATAAATGACATATTAATTCAATGTTTAGTTTTTTTGTTTAATTTAAACGAATGAATGAGGTTTACATTTTCTCATAAGTGTTGGTTTAATTAATCACTACAAAAAAAATTTGAAATTACCAACAAATCTTACCCACGACCACTTGTTACAGACGGCTTGTTTGCCAATAAATAGTTTAGGTCTTGATTTTAATCATATAGTATTTAATTGTCTCTTTAGTTTGCCAATTAATTATTTTTGATATTTTGACATTATACACATTTGATAAATTTAGAATATTAGAGCATTGGACACAATTCTTCTATTGTGTTACTAGCTTTTTATATTCTAAAGTCACGTTTTACCTGAATTGATACTACATGAGGTACATTGTCCTAGATTAATCATCTGTGTATATGGTGTAATTGTAATTGTAGTACAGGAATATTTATGACCCCAAAAGAAAAATCATTTTCATCATGACTTTGTCCAGTAGAACAACTAGCCAAAAGTTCAAAACCTCTCCAATACATATCTCACACACATGATATATTTATGTTAAGTAATCACCACATGATATAGGAGTTTTTGCATTTACTATATATGCATATACTATTGTAGTTTATATTCAACCTCAATATGCTCTATATAGATATGTTAGTTAGATTTTTTTTAAAGAAAAATGATATCTTCACACATATTATTACACATGTTACTATTTTTTTAATAAACAATGAATCGTATCAATAAACGAGTATAAAGCTTTAAAAAATGAGTATAAGGGATACTCGAACTCGAATATAAAGGACGTACAATAATCAATTCTTAAAAACAATGTAAAGGATTAATATACCAATCAAAGTAGGAATTTGAACTCGATCTATTAAAATTAATAGACATCCATTTTCAAGAAAGAGAAGTAATAACAGACATACAATACTGAAAACTAAAGATGTTACCTTAAGATATGATTGTGTTTCGCATCAACCAAATATTCCAAAAAGTAACCAACATAATAATCGTAATAATGTCTCGGTTCTTCTTATTCTCCCCCTTCATGCAAAAATGCAGAAAGAAAGATAACTCCTCGATGTTCAAATCAATGTTAGTGCCCAACCAACTTAAAATCTCTGCCCAAATTCTTTTACTAAGAACACACCTTGAGAAAAGCTTATCCAGACTTTCCAATTTCAATGAGCATAAAATTAAATCCTTATCCCTTTCCTCTATTATAATTCCTCTGTTAACTAATTGATCACGGGTAGAAAGTCTATTTAGAGACAATCTCAATCCAAAAATTAAGACTTTAGAAGGGACAAATGTTTTCCAAAGAACCGAAAGAGCTTCCATAGTTGTCTACGCGACCGTCACATCCTATTCACTATCTTCGAAAGCTTCGTAACATGAATTACCAGAAGTAAAGAACCATTAGGTTCTCTGACCCAGTCGAACTCGTTCGGCTAAAGCTGTTGAAAATTTATCTCCATTAAAATGGAGCCAAACAAATCCCATATAACCGGATCCTACGAACTAACATTAAGATCTACAGTGTGAAAGTTCTAGTTCCACAAACCCTCTACCCACTGCCGAGCTTCTGCCACAGACATGAATTGGTCTATTATTGCGTCGAAAAACTCCGAGAAAGCATCTTTCAAGCTTTGATTGCCTAGCCAATTGCTTAACCAGAAGGCACTATTACACCCATCTTTTACCCCGAAAGAAATAAGGTTAGGAAAACAATTTCCAGTAGCTCTAACCTTAATATCAAACATAAGCAAATCCCTCCACCTTATTGAATCTTCAGAACCAAACACTTTTTTTTCATTTGAAAGCAACTTCACTTGAGTATTTTCATCTATATCTCAAAACTCCACCTCAAATTGCATTTTTCTCCTTTAGGATATGCCACTTCCACTTGGTCAAAAGAGCTCATTGAATATTTCGATGTCTTTAATGGCAAGACCTCCACAAGATTTTGGTTTGCAAATTGATTTCCAACTTAGCCAATGAATAGTTCTCTTATTTTTTGTCTCACTCCATAAAAAATTACTTTGGATACTTATAATTTGATTAAGAAATTTTTGAGGAACTTTGTAAAATGATAGTGAGTATAATGGTAAAGCATTCAAAACATAATTGATTAAAACAACTCTACCTCCCAAAGATAAGAGCTTACCTTCCACGAATTCAACCTTCTTCTAAAATCCCTCAAAAGTTCCTTCCACATAAACTCACTCATAGGGTTGTCCCCTACCAATATTCCAATAAATTTGAATGGCATTGAGCCTATTCCGCAAGCTAGGAACGTAGAAGTTGCGTTAAGAATCCAATCACACACGTTAATTCCATAGATATTACTTTTGAAGAAATTGACTTTTAAACCTGACATCAACTCAAAACCCCTCATAATGGCCTTAACACTCTATAAGTTATTTATGCTTTCATCTCCCAAAATAATAGTGTCGTTCATAAATTGCAAAATATCCACGAATTTCTCTTTATTTATTTGGAAGCCTTTGACTGCTCCTAATTCCAAACCTTCCACTGCAATCACAAACAAGAAAGGTGATAATGGATCTCCTTGGCGAAGCCCTCTCTCCACCAAAAAAATCCTTAGTAGCACTTTCATTCA
The DNA here is from genome assembly GCA_021764765.1 of Vicia sativa. Classification (NCBI taxonomy): domain Eukaryota; kingdom Viridiplantae; phylum Streptophyta; class Magnoliopsida; order Fabales; family Fabaceae; genus Vicia; species Vicia sativa. The sequence continues at coordinate 213,542,333 of CM038795.1, forward strand.
CTAAAATCGACATGGTACTTTTAATGACGCAAGCCTCCATCCATATTATCCATAAGTCCCCAAACCTCATCTTCCTCATAATGAAACACATATAATTCCAACTAACACTGTCTACGCCTTCTCATAATCAACCTTTTGTAACATAAAGCTTCTTTTCTCCCTTTTCGCCAAATAAATCACTTTGTTAACCATTAAAATGCCATCACGAATGTTACGATATGATATAAACACCGATTGCTTTGGAGATATTAACTTACTAGTCACCATTTTCAGCCAAGAAGTTTAGCGAATTTTGTACATATCGACATATCGTATTAATGCAAAGCTTGAGGATTATTAAGTTTAGGAATTAAAGTCAAAAAAGAAGCACTACATGCCTTTTGTAAAAGTATCTTTAGAGGCAAAGTCCCTAACAAAACATTACACTTCTTCCTTTATCACCTTCCAACACTTCTTAAAAAAGTCAAGAGAAAACCAGTTCGGCCCTGCACTCTTGTTGTCATCACAACTCCACATGACCTCCTTAATCTCTTCCTCAGAAAATGGTTCTTCTAAACTCCTTTTGTCGTGATCATTCAGCTTCCTAAACTTGATTCCCTCATAGACCAGTCTTAAGATATTAGCTTCCTTAAAGAGATTCAAAAAAAAAAGTTCTTAACTTCACTCTTCACCTCTTCGACCCCTTCCACTGTGACAATATCTATTTCCACCATGTTAATATGATAACTTATATATCTATCTTTCATAGAACGATGGAAAATATGGGGTTTTGATCAGTGTCTTTCAAACATGCTTGCCTTGACTTAAGCCGCAACATGCTTTCATATTCAGATTTTTCCACAGATTACACGACACCCTAGTTCTCTCCACTACGATGTTGTTAATGGATCCCTCGAAGTTGTCTACTAGAATGTTGTCAAGGTAATTCAACTCTATAACATCTTTCTCCACCTGCAAATCTATCCAACCAAAAATATTTTTATTCCACAATCTCAATCTATCTTTCAAACCTTTGAGTTTTAGAGAAAATTTGAAATCTCCTCTTCCTTGCACATCCATCTTGCTCTATTCTTATTTAACAAAGTTAACAAAGCCTTCATGTTGAATCCAATAATTGTTGAACCTAAAAGGTTTGGGTCCCTAGTCGACGCTTCCAAACTTGAGCCAAATAGGAAAGTGGTCAGAGAAATCTTGATCTCCCACCCATTGCCCAATAATCTTCCAACAATTGATAAGGTTATCAGACAAGCGAAATATGTCTAACCTGCTCATTGTCATGCCACTTCCATTAAAGCACATATATCTTCCTCCAAAGAAAGGCAAATCAATAAGATTTTAGTCTTTAATGAATCTGGAAAATTATTATATCTCTCTATTCCTCATGTGCCTCCCAACACCTTTCATTTCCTTAAAATTCCTCCACGTCCAGTGCCACTTTCCTAATACTACCCGTGACATTTTGATCTTGTCTCCTCCTAAAAGGAAATTCACTTTTAATAGTCTCATGTACGATCGATTTAATTTGAATTCACCATGTCCAATATTAATTTCCTAATACTACTGTTGAAGTTTTGATCAGAGATCCCCCTAAATTGGAGACACATCTCACTTTCACTCGAGCTCTTTCCAGATTTTCCTACTAGAATTGACATTTGTTCCTTTTATCTTTTAGACTACATTTTGTAGGTTTGGATAACGAGAATGATAGGTATGCATATTTATAATTGTTGAAACCCAATAAGTTCATAATCAACCATCCACTGGCAAGCGCCCTTAACGGACGTATAGTCGTTGCGCGTCAAAGATCATTGCCTTATGTCGCCACTGTGGATGTTTGGACTCCGCTAGACATCTCCTTTTTGGGCAGTTAGACTCCATTGGACTGCCTTCGAATCGCCATCGCAGACAATCGAATTATGCCAACACCAACTCTGTCACTCTCTCCTCGTTGGCTCTGGTTGCCAGACCATCGCTCTGAGTATTTGGCATTCTCCATCAACTTTTTTGTTTTTATATTATGAATTTTAACAATCTTAAAAACGTTTTTCTTCTCTTCATCACTTAAGGTTTTAAGACATACTCTAAAGTTCTTTTGCAATAACATATCACTTATATTTTTGTATCTTTCGAACTTCAAAAAGATTCATATTAAATGATTTGTCATGTTTTACAAGTGAAATATCATTTAAATATCAAAATATTATTATTAGATGTAAAAGTATGAAAGAATAAAAAAATTGAATTTAAAATCAAAGACTAATTATATAAATTAATTAAAACAGAGATGTGTCAAATCTATAGTTAAATTAAAATATAATTAATTAAAAATTTGAGTTGAATTAAATATAAGTAAGATTTGTGTTAATAAACAAAATTTTCGTCCCATTAGACGTAGTAGTCAATAATAAATACTCAAGAGTTAATATCATTATTAGTGTGTAGTTGTGACAGGATTATAAATGGTTATTTATGAATTACAATGCATGCTTTGACACTTAGTTACTCCTCTTTTCTTGTCAAAATTGTAAGGTCACTTTCTATATAAGTGGGGACCACTTTTTCATGTGCCACCAATATCTTCTCATGATATTAAGTTTCTTTTTTCTTTCTATACGATAAGTGTGGACATATATTAGTTGTAATTTAAGTTAGTTGTAATTAATTAACTACAGTCAACATTTGATTTTTTATGAGATAGAAAATTGCAACCAATGAAAACAATCTATTATCATAAGAAAAATGTTTTCTGATACCCACAAACAGATTTAGTGTGTAAGTTGGTAAATAGAACATATATAGATGAGTTGCAATAATTCAGTCTTTTTCTTTTACATTTTACTTATTTCATGGTATGGTTCAATGTACTTTTTATCTCTTATATGATGTGTTGTTTTCATAAACCAATATTAGGTATAATCACACTTTTTATATCTCATTTTATCTCATTTAAAAAAAATAGTTTCTTGATGTTAAATTTAAACTATTTTAATTATGTTCATTTATAAAACATGTTCATATTTAATAAGTGTCACTTAAATTATTAACATGTCAACAATATTGAAAATAATATATTATACGATAATATGTCATGATATTCAAATGACATGTCATTTAAAAATAGACACATAAATTTTGAATGCAACAGTAAGAAATAGTAAAAAATTTAAATTATAAATAAATTAACTAATTTTGTGACTATAAATTTTTAGTCTAGGGTTATTTCCCGATAATAATATTTATTTATATTTATGTATTAATATAAATAAATTATTGATATTTTAAATCAACAATCTTAAAAATAAAATAATTTAGTAAATAAGATAAAATAGGAGATAAAAATTGTAATTAAATCTAATTATTAATTATTTTAATTGTAATAAATTAAGTTATATATGCTTCAATTTACAAAAATATTTTTATTAGCTGTTATTAGTGAATTATATATATGTTTTAATATAGTTAGTTTATTTATATAAGATTTTGGATAATTTAACAATATTACTGTTTATTAATAGTAAAAGAGACAAAAATTAAGAAAAATTACTAGTAAGAGTTTTGGCAAAAGAGATTATAGTAACAAAATTTTATTAATATTATAAAATTATTTATAATTTGGAATCATATAAATACTCAAATAGATTGAGATATGTGTTATAAATAAAAATATATGAATGGTAGATGTTATTGAAAGTAATATCTTAGAGTTTTGCTCCAATCAATTAATATCATGGTGTTAGTATCAACTAATTAAACTCAAAGCATCATAAATAATTATCATATTGTATTATTAATATCGTAAAGTGAGAAATAATATAGAAAAATGTTGCAAAATAGACATTATTTAATCTATTATATTCATACAAAAACAAATCCTCTCTTTGCTGGTATAATTAACACTATATTTTTCACTATAAATAAATTTCTATTTTATATTGGTTGTTTTTAAAATATATGCCCCATAAATATTCATTTAGATATTCACAATGTTTAAAATATGCACAATAAAAAAATATTTTACTTCTTTACATAAGAATACAATGCACCAAAACTTTTTAGAGTTGCTTTTGTAACCTGAAAATATATTTCATCATTTAACTTACCTACCACTTATTTATTATTCATCAAAATTACAAAGGTTCTATACTTACTTAGTTAAATTTCTCATCTGTTCTATACTTACTTAGTTAAATTTCTCATCTATGTAGCACTTGGTTTGAATTCATTCCACAATTATGAATATGTATCTCGAATTTCCAACATTTAAATTTACTTTATACTCATCACTTGCCCTAAATAATTTTCTAATTACTCTCTATTTATCTCTCAATTTTTTATGGACTCCATTTGAGTCTTTTTGAAGTGAATTGCATAGGATCAAGAGTTTCCTAGAGTTAAGAAAGAAATAGAATAAAACAAAATAAATAAATTTACTAGTTTTGCAAGAGGAAATATAAGGATTTTTGGTGTAACTAATAAATAGAAAAGATCTGCTAAAAACTTCATTCTGCTATGTTAAAGTTACAACGCAAGAAGATTGAAATAAAGTACATTTATAGTCTTTATATTTATTTGACAAGTACAAAGTACAAGGAAAAAGAAAAGCACTTCCTTAAACAGAATTTTATTTGTAAAATTCATAAAACTTATATTAAACTCACCAAGGTAACCCAAGATCTAGCAAATAATTATCAGATTCTGACCACTGTTCTAAACACCTTTCTTCTTCTGCATTCAACCAAGTAGGCTCAAATTCCATGCACTCATCAAAGACATGATCACATGCATGTTCTTGTGGTGCATCATTCTCCATTTTGTTCAAGAAATTGAGCCACATAGTTGATGTAACAAAACTCATAGTGTCATTCCATTCCATTTGATATTGTTCTCCCAATGATCTCATCTCTTCCATACCTTCATCATCCATGGATGCATGGGAACCTCCTTCCTTCACGTGGTTTGTAGGAGTTGACTCAATGGTATCTACCATTGAGGAAACATATTCTCCTTGTGATATTTCGTTAACCGAAGGAATTTCGGGATCGTTTGTTAGATGAAGTGAATGAGATAAAGATGGTGGAGGTGAATAAGAACAAAATGAGAACTCATTATTGTTGTTGTTGATGATGATGTTGTTGTCAAGTAAAAGGGTATTAGCATCAAAGTTGTTGAAGTTGAAATCATGCAAATTAAGGTTCAATCCTAAAGTTTGATCTGGGAGGGTAATATTGGAATTTTCAACCATTGGTGAAAAGGATGAAGAAATAGGCCATGTTGGAAGTGAGAGTGAAGGATGAGAGAAAGAAGAAGAAGAAGAAGAAGAATAAGAAAAATAGGAAAAATCATTTGATAAATTGTTCATCCATGATGGATAAATCCTAGGATTTCTCCTAGACAACCTTAAATCTTGCTCTAACTCAAAACTTGAAAGTTGTTGGTTAGGATAAGACAATCTTAAATCTTGTTGTTGTTGTTGAACCTTTTGCTGTTTCTCTTCCTCATTAGCTTGTTTCATAGATGCTCTATGAAATTTCAAGGCACTAACAATTTCTCTTCTAGCTTCAGCCATATTTAGAAGCTTTTCTTGATAAGGTCTAGTAGTATGAAGCCTTCTTCTACCTTGTTTTTTGTGAACCTTTACCTGTTTCCTTAAATTTTGATCTTCATGATGATGTTTGGTGTTCATGGTTTCTCTTGGTTTTCTTGTGGCTACTAATTGTTTCACTAGGCTACGAATGTCAGCACTAGAGAGAAAAGGGTCTTGTTCTATTTTCATCACAATTTAGTGTGATGAGAATCAAGAGGGTTTTTTCCTCTTATATACTAAAATTTTGAGGAATAAAAAAAATCACATATAATCAAAGTTTTAAATACGGTCACAATCGTGAAAAGATTTTCGCAATTTCGATCAGTATAGATGTTGCAATATAAATTACTGATACCGTAATATAAATAAATTAACTATAATTTATTTCTTTATCAAAGAATAGATATATCGATACTGTTTTATCGTTGTCAGTACTGTTTTATCGTTGTCCTTTTTAAAATATCTGATTTTTTTAAAACCTTCCATATAATACTGAAAATTTGAAGGTAAGTGTTGGTCCTATTTGATGAAATTCATTGTTGTTATAAATAGTTGGGACCAACATAAAGATTTTATTTTTTATTTTGGAGTTTTCTTTGTTTTGGTAAACTATGATTATTAGTATTTTATATTTTTATTATCATGCTTTAAATATGGGTTCCTTATGAATAAGCAGCGGTCACTTTCTGTCTCAGTTATAGACTATGTCATGTCTTCAAAACTTTCAACTATTAAAATACAAACATTACCTCTTTTTGCTTAATCCTACACCAATTAGATAATTTCTTCTTTTCTACTATAATTAATTAGGACAAAACAGGTCGCATCTGTTAAGTATTTTTATGACTACATAATTTATTTATTTTAATTATAATTAAGGGTTGCTAATTTATAAGCTATTCAAATATAATAAAATAGGATGGAGGTGAATTTTTTGAGAAGCATGTTAGAGATAAGAAACTAATAACTATCATTGCTAATAACAACATATCATGTTGGAAAGTAAGGATCACATTGGATATGGGTATAACATACTGTATATTTTAGTTTAAAGAAAATGTTAAAATTAAACTTTTATAAATAAGTAAAAATAGAATTATTTTTTTAAAATGTTGAAAAGAAAATATAAAATACTATTAATTATTTATACTTATTAAAACAATTTTATATTTAGATAAATAAATTATACTATAATTAATATGACCTAGCTAGTAAAAAAATATAGCATTGCACTCTAATTTAAAGTATTTATTTGAGTTTTTAACATTTTGTTGGAAACTTTAATTGTTGTTGTGCTTACGTAAGTTGAACATCATCATTTGAGTTTGTTGGAAACACAGAACATGGTCATTGATTCAGATTAATTGTTATCCTAAGATAGACACAAAAACACTACATACCTACCCCATCCTAAACCCACACAAATGGGGTCTTGTTTTTCGTTTTATTGTGTTACTTATAAAATAAATCAGAAAAAAATGAGATAAATAAACGTCACAAATGAGAGAAAAATGACATATTAATTCAATGCTTAGTTTTTTTGTTTAATTTAAACGAATGAATGAAGTTTACGTTTTTTCATAAGTGTTGGTTTAATTAATCAAGAGTTAATATCATTATTAGTGTGTAGTTGTGACAGGATTATAAATGGTTATTTATGAATTACAATGCATGCTTTGACACTTAATTACTCCTCTTTTCTTGTCAAAATTGTAAGGTCACTTTCTATATAAGTGGGGACCACTTTTTCATGTGCCACCAATATCTTCTCATGATATTAAGTTTCATTTTTCTTTCTATGCGATAAGTGTGGACACATATTAGTTGTAATTTAAGTTAGTTGTAATTAATTAACTGCAGTCAACATATGATTTTTTATGAGATAGAAAATTGCAACCAATGAAGACAATCTACTATCATAAGAAAAAATGTTTTCTGACACCCATGAACAGGTTTAGTGTGTAAGTTGGTAAATACAACATATATAGATGAGTTGCAGTGATTCAGTCTTTTTCTTTTACATTTTACTTATTTCATGGTATGGTTCAATGTACTCTTTATCTCTTACCTGATGTGTTGTTTTCATAAATCAATATGTAATCACACTTTTATATCTTATTTTATCTCATTTAAGAAAAAAAATCACCATGTTAAATTTAAACTATTTTAATTATGTTCATTTATAAGACATGTTCATATTTAATAAGTGTCACTTAAATTATTAACATGTCAATAGTATTGAAAATAATATATTATATGATAATATGTCATGATTTTCAAATGACATGTCATTTAAAAATAAACACATAAATTTTGAATGCAAAAGTAAGAAATAGTAAAAAATTTAGATTATAAATAAATTAACTAATTTCGTGAACTATAAATTTTTAGTCTCCCCGATAATAATATTTATTTGTATTTATGTATTAATATAAATAAATTATTGATATTTTAAATCAACAATCTTAAAAATAAAATAATTTTGTAAATAAGATAAAATAGGAGATAAAAATTGTAATTAAATTTAATTATTAATTATTTTAATTTTAATAAATTAAGTTATATATGCTTCAATTTACAAAAATATTTTTATTAGTCGTTATTAGTGAATTATATATATGTTTTAATATACTTAGTTTATTTATATAAGATTTTGAATAATTTTATAATATTATTGTTTATTAATAGTAAAAGAGACAAAAATTAAGAAAAATTAATAGTAAGAGTTTTGGAAAAAGAGATTATAGTAACAAAATTTTATTAATATTATAAAATTATTTATAATTTGGAATCATATAAATACTCAGATAGATTGAGATATGTGTTATAAATAAAAATATATTAATGGTAGATTTTATTGAAAGTAATATCTAGAGTTTTGCTCCAATCAATTAATATCATGGTTTTAGTATCAACTAATTAAACTCAAAGCATCATAAATAATTATCATATTTTATTATTAATATTGTAAAGTGAGAAATAATATAGAAAAATGTTGCAAAATAGACATTATTTAATCTAGTATATTCATACAAAAACAAATCCTCTCTTTGCTTGTATAATTAACACTATAACTAAAATAATCAAACAAAGAAATAAATATATGTTTTTGATTGTGAAGATATAAATTATTTTTTCTTCTCAAATCAATTGATTTATTTTATCGAGTTATATAGAATAATAAAAATATGTAAAAATAAGATAGTATTTTATTTTAAAATTTATGCTATTATATATTGGTGTATATATTTATAAAAAAATACAAAATAAAAGATATTGAGTTGAAAAATAATAAATAATAATAATACTTAAATAATACTATTAAAAGGAGAGAGAAATTATTAATATTATGTAAAGTTATTTAAAAAAAAAACAAGTTGTTCAAGTATTTTTGAAAAAAATAAATAAATCAATTATTTTTTTATGGATGAAGTATACTACAAATTGCTATTGAAATATAATACTCTATTTTGTTATCTTGCTGAGTGAATCTTGAATCTTCAACTGCTATCAAACACATTTGTGTGATTTATGAACAAATAATTTATGCATGAGACTTGTCTTTCCCCACCTAATTTAAGATGCACTGTCTAGATTAGTTTCAGAACTGACCAAAATCAAAAGCATCTATCTCTGCCATAGTAGAATGGTCCAACTGAGGGACACTCACAAGCCGTTCCGAAGACAAATAAATGAAAAAAGAATCACATCATGTCTCACACATTTGATTCTTTCAACTCTATCCAAATTACTAGTAATTGTAAAAAAATTATGTTAAAAGAGTTTAAATATGACTCTTTTAAGAAGAAAAATTTGAATTCAAAAAGTTATTCATTCAAAAAATTATCAAATTTTGTTTAAAAAAATCTTAAAAGTAAATCTTTCTAATTCAAAGGGAGACAATTAAGATAGGTAAGAAAATATAGTTGTCAAACTCAATAAATTTCTGCCTAGGTAAGGTAAGGTTGCATTAAAAAATAACGTGTATAATGTATTGCTCGCCCACTTTTTCTTACTACTTGACTTGTCTACAAATATTGTCAGCAGTAGTGACATGAGCCATGCATGCTAGCTTTCGATTTCTCATAATGGTCCCGTTTTGCAAAATAAATACAAAGCTTACTCCATTTCTCTTATCATAACCGATTAATTTTTTGATATATAAATATTTGTGATTAATTATTGTGTTAATATTTCTAATAAATATTAGTGATTAATTGTTGTGTTATTGTTTCTCATTTATTCAAATTTAAATTCAAATTTTATTTATATTCAAGTTTTTCAACCACATAGTCAAGCAAGAAAAATTACACAAATTATTTGAATTTAGAACCGAACTAAATCGGTAGTGAAAAATAAATAAAAAATTACACAAATTATCATGTCATAATTATGCTTATTAGATTTAAGTGCGAATAGTTAAATTTTACAACAAGAGTGACTCGCACCAATAAATATTTTAGTAGAGAAAAAATGTACCTAACTCATTACATCGACGTTCTACGAACTCCGCCATAAAAAAAGAAAATTTCATTAATATTTTTAATGGATATAAACAATAAATTACCTAAAATGTTTTGAAAAACAAGACCTAAAACTAAATATCTATAAGTAAATATATTTATCATGGAGGAGTGGTACACATGACTTGTGGTTTGGAGAACATATAAGTTTGAGCGATAAAGATGTCATAAAGTCAACTTAAAAAAGGGGAGGAATAGAGGAGACGGTGGTTTCAAAAGGAAGGTATTAAAAAAAATCAAGCGTTGGAGGAAATTATTCTAAAAAATATACTACTTAATAGATAATTCTAATCTTAATAAGTAAAGAGGAAAATACTTAAGCTCATTAATAGTTTAGCTATAATTAAATGTTATTGAATTGTTGGCATTGGATTGGATGGAACATGAAATAGGTTATATTCGGTTAAATTGGAGTATATATAAACACGTTTATACTTTGCCGAGGAGTATCACATTCTTGATCTATTTATGCATATAGCGCAAAGAATGCATGAGGATATTTTGGAGCTTTCCATATTGGCCAATATAGTAAAAAAGGAATGAGATTTGATTTACCTCTTCTAAAATACTATGTGGTGGAGGATGCATGAGGTGGAAATGGTAAACTTAGAAGTGGATTGTGGATAAAATTAAAAGTTGAAAATCTTGCAATGGTCATGTATGTAGCTAGGGGCCGAGCTAGCTTAAATGCCATTAATTGTCTGTATTATAAAAATATTTCTGCCCTCTTAAGCTATTTTGTCATCGCTAGAAAAGAAGAACAGAAATTGCTTTTAACTTATATATGTTTTTGTTTTTTTTATGTTGTAGCATATATTTTTGTAGGTGTTATTATATAATTGATATTACATTATTATTTAAATATGTTTGTAAGATTTTTTATTTTGATAATATAATTAAAAAAATTATGTTGATTTAAATTGTGTGGTGTATATAGAAAGTATTGTCAATAGTTGATTATTAAAAGATATTAATTATAAGAAAACAATATTTATAAAAAAAAGAAAGAAAGAGATATATACCAACAGATAGATTCATCTTATACATACGGAAATCTGAAATGAATAAAGTTATTAAATAGTGTAATTAGTTGTTGGTATAGCTTTGAAATTTTATCCAATGCTTGAAAATGATTGTTGGTATAAGAAATTGGGACGACAATTTGTCGTCGGTATAAGGAATTATAGTTGACGGAAACAAATGTCTGTTGGTATAGGTCTTTTGACCTTTGACAACGGTTTTGGATATTTTCCAACGGATTTTTGCCGTTGATAAATGGCAAATTTATTATAGTGTGGATTACAAGTTGTTTCTCTCCACACAAAGATACTTTGATAGTAGTTCTTTTTAGTCCCTCTCATTGAATTTGTTTGTGTTTTTAAGTCTTAGAAGAGTAATAATGGTCCACGAAATAAATGATTATTTTCAATCTATTAGTGTTATGTTCAATGGACAAGTTTATCATTATTGGAGTATGTAATAAAAAATTTGAAAGTAAAGAGGATGTGGAATTATATTGACGGAACTTTTATTATGTTCGTAGATAAAAAAGATGATGAATCATATGTTAAAGAATTAGAAACATGTGATTGGATGTTAGTAATTTGAAGATCCTTATCAATAATTCGGTTTCTTATTCAATATGTGTTCAACTAGCAAAATATGATACAATTAATGAAGTTTGGAATCATTTGAAATATTTGTATAATCAATCCAATTTTAGAAAACAATACTAACTAAAGGGTGACATTAAGATTCTTAAACATAATAGTATTGATCATTCAAGAATTTTATTTGGTCATGATATAGTTTATGGGATTAATTGGCTTTTATGGAATCAGATGAATTAAAAAATTTTAAATCATATGCAAAAGAAAGGAGCAATATCTCATTCTCTTCGGGGTCATTTTGAGAGTCTTCGTGGGAGTATTACATTATACTCTTCTTCTCTTCTCAAAGTTGATTCAGCAGTTAATAAGTTGGAGACGGAAGAAATTTTATTCTAGTTTCACTCTAATCTGATTTCAAATAAAGGAACTCTCTAAACTCCTATTTTTATTTTAGTTGCTTATATTGTTAAAGTAAAATCTCAAGGCATAATTGGAGTTGGGATTGACAAATGCTAATTTTACAAGAAAAGGGTCATCGGAAGTGATAGTATCTAAAATATTTAAGAGAAAATTAAATAAGAAGATTTTTAATAGTCCATCATCCAAAGTTTGTTGAGGATCCTACTACCATTGGATTTGGTTTTGACCATGTAAACCTATCTTATAAGACCGCTTCACAAATCTTTGATATTACAAAGAAGCTCCAAAAGATTTATCGCTACAAATAATATTATTTCATGACAAAACTTTCACTCCAGACAATTAAAAATAAAGATCAAATGACCTAGGACACGTCATTTTAATTTTTTTTTATAAAAATTAAATCTTATCCCTCAATTTTTTAGAATCCTTATTATATAAAAGGATTTTTAGAAGGCGCTATTTTTAGAAGACACGTGGAAGCCATTGGATGTAGGAGGCATGCAAGCTTCGAACATGGCGTAATTCTAGAGTAGGACCGTTAGGGTCGAAATAGTATAAATAGAAGTTTTAGTATTAGAATTTCAGGTGTTCATTTTGTACTAAAAACTCTTATATACTCAAACTACCAATTGATTAAGGGAAACGAGTTGCGGATATCATGTACGTATGGAACACCATTGTTATACTTTTTGCAGTTTAAATTAAAGTCATTTACTTTTATCCTTGCTTTTACAGTTTCTTTCCTTTTAAGTCTTTCGTTTTCCTTTACTTTTCAATCAAGCATTTACTTTTCCATAAACCTTTATTTTCCTGTCAAAGTCTTTTACATTTTATCCACTTTACTTTACAAAGTCTTATATTTAAATTTCAAAGTCTTTTCTCAAATCGAAGTCAATCACTAGTTTAGGCATTATTTTGTTAACACATTTCGTTACATAAGAAATTGTTCTCAAACGAATTCATAGAATTTATTATAAGATTCTTGTATTATACCTTGAAGATACAAATCCATAGATAACAAGTAAAATATGAACATGAAACTTAATTCAAACATAAGAAATTATTACACATGTCCTAGGATCAATCTAGTCGATCCTGCAAGTAACCAAAATCAATAATTTGGAAGACTAACGGTTGTTTACGAGAAATCACCATAAACAGCCCTGTGAGATCCCTAAAAAAATAGTTTAGAAATAATTTATATAGAGTAACATCTATCCCCTTACAAGTCAGTTTGGTAATTATGGATTAGGTCAAACTCTAATTTTAATATGGTATCAAAATCTTTCAATTCATACCACTCATCGTTTATATCCACACACCAAGTCCAGTCATATTGGACGTGTGGTGTATTGAAAAAACTAAGTCTCATGTATCGATAATTCAAGTTATCCATCATTTATATTCATGCACCCAATCAATAGTGTTGGACATAAAAGAGTGTATTAAAAGAAACCCAAAATCCACATTGGTTAAAGGTAAAAACCTATAATAAAAAAAAAGTATACATAGTGACATCTCCATCAGTGAAGTCAAACTCTAATTATAATATAAAAAATTCTTTGTATTCTCATCTTTTATCTTCCTCTTTCTTAATGTAGACTGATTATATGTTATTTTTGTTATGTAAGGCTATTTATTTTGTTTGAGGGTTTTTTTTGTCTCGGATATCTTTAGTTAACAAAATCAATATTATTTTGTTATGTAAGGCTATTTATTTTGTTTGTCAGTTTTTTTTGTCTCGGATATCTTTAATTAACAGAACCAATATTATTAGATTTCGAGATAATTTGATAATTTGGTGTGGTTGAACCTTTTTCAATTACATCAAGTATAAACTTCTTGAACTATAACTAAGTCTTATTAAAGGCTACCTAAGTCTAATTAAAGGCTAACAAGTAAATCTAGTGAATGTATAAAAACAAAGACAATAAGTAATGGATACAAATAAACGTAATAAAGGAAGAAAGTAAATGGTAAGCAATAATCCAAGATAGATGAATTTATATTTGTATTGGATATTTGGATTATTGTGTCATTCATTAATAATGGTTCTTATCTTACACTATGGTTGTCTTCTACATTCTTGAATCATTAATGCACATATACACCATGTAAGTTTGTATTATGCAATACAAATCTTCCTTAACTAGCACTTCAATCCTCAAAACGTTTGAACCAATCACTAATGGTTCTAGCAAGGATTCTAGTATCACTCACAGAAAGAGATTTAAGCCTTTGTGCAACAGCATCTGCTGGAGTGTACAATTTGCCTACTTGCCATCTTGGTTCCTGATCTCAGTGTGTAATCAATCACCAAGCAATTAGAAAGAAGCAAGACAAGAATTTAAATTAAATGAAATACAAGACTTTTTATATGAAGGATTTTGCATAAAAGTTTTACCTGGATGCATGGTGTGATGTGGTTACCACTCAATTCTACTTTTTCTACCGTACCGCCAAATGAAACGACACGGGGCGTGAGTGTTTCTTCAAGAAGATTTGTCTCGTCAATAGTGTCGGAATTGAATTTCACCTAAAGAGACAAAAACAAAGAGAAAATCAGACACGTCTTACCAATGTTAGCCATCTATCAAAATTATACTTTTGAGATACAGGGCATCAGACAAACCAATAATGTGTGTTTCACATTGTAAGATGTTTTAAAGCAATCACGATTTTCTGATGGTGTCGGCTTGAACTCTGATACTCCTTGTGTAACCTGACAGAAATATATACACATTAATAAGAAATTATATACATACATATATAATATAACCATTAACTTGTATAAAGAGTGTGTTTTAGGCAACATTGTGAAATTTGCCTTGCAAGATGTGGATATTCAACCATGCTTGAGTCAGACACATATGTTACACTCACTCACTTCTATTTTATCAAATTATTACATGTGTCTACATGTCAGTGTCGTGTTCATGTCCGTGTCAATCTTGCATAGATCATTATAGACCATGGTCACTAAAATCACCATAAGTATTTTATAGACTAACCGAAGGTTTTATAAGCATCAAATGAACTGCAAAAAACGACTCTTTCACGTGCTTTTTCTAATAAGTAGGAATCAAACTCAGTACTCACACGGCACACTATTCGCTTGCGCTAGACCCAAAGTTCTTCCTTTATCACATACTACTAGTTACTTATTGGAATAAATAGCATCATATAATTTCCAAAATAAACCGTTAACATATACCTCGTTAAATACTAAAGGCAGCTGATCAACAAATTTAGTTATAGAATTCAGAACTTCCTGCTCGCTTTCCTGCAGAACTGACCCGACAGTATCCAGCATCATCTTCCATGCATCTCCTGCACATGTTGGAGATGACATCCATAATCATTATATAAATATACTTACATAAATCCTTATAGTTAATCTAACTTTAGAGGAGCCTGATCCAAAGTTAATATGTTACGTACTCTAACAAATTTAGCAATGACGACAACGCTATCTTTTGGAGGAGTTAGAAAGTTTACACGGCCAAAGCCAAACTGTGCAGAATTTCAAAAGGAGCACAAGCTAAGGAGATACCTGGTGCATTTCTAGCTAATGACAGAATAGGATTTGCTTCCACAACCGGCATCATCTGGCTGACTGCAGGACCCAACTGCAGGACACCAATACAAAGTTTTAGATACCAATAAGAGTCTTAGTAAAGTTACAGTATTAGCATACAACAAGTGTGAAAGTTGTTAATACCTGCTCAAAGTAAGGAACTGCCTCTGTCGCTGGTCTGTTGTTGTACGCAAT
The DNA here is from genome assembly GCA_021764765.1 of Vicia sativa. Classification (NCBI taxonomy): domain Eukaryota; kingdom Viridiplantae; phylum Streptophyta; class Magnoliopsida; order Fabales; family Fabaceae; genus Vicia; species Vicia sativa. The sequence goes on from CM038795.1 coordinate 213,558,245, forward strand.
TACAGCATTTGCCTTTCATAAGAGATACATATCTTTTCATCACATTCCTTGAATTGATGTTAACTATATAAGTTTTATTAAAGAAAATAAAATATGCTTACAATAATCAAATTAGTTTAATACTCTTGAGTGTTAATTTGAAATGCCAAAACCTTTATGTGCATAGATAAATGCAGTCTTGTGTTGTATTCTAGCATAAGGTAAAATAACCGAACCTTGGGTAACTTCTCAGAAAATAAGCTTCCTGTGAGTACTTGAAGAAGTGCACCATTGCTACAAATTGAAACAAAAACAAGGGTAACTGTTACTAGACCTTAATCCCAATAAGACTAGTAAAGCCCTGACGCAGACACCAAACACATCTTCAATCCGAAAGTGTCGGTGACACGGTATTACATACTAAACAAAACAATCCACCTAAGGGACATACCTATGGCCAACAGAGAAAAGAGGAAGATCACGAAGCTGAGCAGGTGACAAATTGAATTGAGGCAACCCAGATGTGAGGATTGTATTCAAACAAGTATGAAATCTCTCATACACTTGTTTAGCAGCTAGAGAATGATCAAATGTCACATTGTAAGGCACCACAACAATCAGAAACCCTTCCTTAGCCAATAACTCAATCAAATAGCTACAATTTACAAATAAAATAAAAAACTTCAAAATTATATTACCACAATGAAAAAGAATCAAGCTTTACATTGAAAAAACAAAAGGGTGAGAAAGAAAAGAATAATATTAATACCCATAAGTAAGTTGAGGAATAGCTCCAATGAAAGCACCACCAATGAATTTGATTATAGCTCTAGGTTTGATGGAAGTGGGTGGTGGAATCACAAGACAAGAATCCAAGTTTGTGTAAATCTTGCTGTTGATTCTGCTTGTGTTTCTTCCAACATACATATCAGAAGCTATGTTTGAAGTAGCTGACACCATCTTAGAAGACATAGATTGAGATTGAAACTGAAATTGGAAACATTTGTTGAATAAGGAACCATTTCCATGAAACACAGACAGATACCTAGTATTCTTCGAAGATAATGTCAAGTTGAAATTTGAGAAGGTTGTCATTTCCATTGTGAAATGAAATGAACCAACAACACTTTTGGCTTATGCCTTGTGCTTTGTCCCTGAGTCTAATTTTTAATGTCATTAAATTATTATTACTCCGATACTATTATTATTATTATTGGATGTTGCAAAAGTTGGTGTATGTGTGTTAAAGATGTGGCCACGACTTTGAGGCTTTGAGGCTTCACCACCATGTTTGTAATTATGTGTCTCACAACAAAAATTCCATTTCATTGTATGGGTTATAGTATAAATATGTTATAATTAACTATCATATTTGCATTGATTGCATTGATTTGAGTCAATGTATATGTACAATTAGTGGTACCAATTTTTTTTTTCATCTCAACCCCAAAACCTAGACAAGGGGTATATGTAGGAAGTTTAATCTTTATTATTTTAAGTTCATTCATATACATTTATATTGTACTTTGATATTTCAACAGGATACGCCGTCTAACCACTATTATGTAAGGAAGACTTTCGATATAAAGAGTTGGTTCCTTAATTGAACCATTGTATGGGTTATAATATAAATATATTATAATTGAGTATCATATTTGCATTGAGTTGAGTCAATGTATATGTACAATTAGCGGTACTAATCTTTTTTTTTCATCACAGCCCCAAAAGCTAAACAATGGGTATGTGTACAATTATGGGTAGTTTAATCTTCATTATTTTAAGTTCATTCATATACATTTGTACCGTACTTAGATATTTCAACAGGATGTAAGGAAGACTTTCGATATAAAGAGTTGGTCCCTTAATTGAACCACCGAATCTGATACCATTGTTGAGGAGTTCGAGAAAGTCGGAAACAACAATGGGACTAATGCTCCAAAACTACAAGAAAATAACAATGGGACTAACGATCCAACACCTGATCCAGCTCTCGCTCTCCACCAAGCCAAGTGAAAAAGACACATCATATTCACTAAAAATCGTAAGGCGATGGGTGTATAGGTCATCTCATTTATAAAGTGATCAACCTCCACTATTTCAAGCAATGTGGGACTAATAACTCACACTTGTACACAATAAGGTCGCCCTCACATATTTATACATTCAACGGTCCGGAAACCTAAGCAATGTGAGACTTCAAACAAACTTCAACAACACAAATACCAACTTCAACATCCACCCTCACGCCTAGCGTGAGTATGGGTCAAATGCTCAAATTGCAATCCTTAACCCGACATCGATACCATGTTAAATATGCTTGGATCTACCACAAAATCTAGTTCAAATAGGTGAGGTCGCTCTCACATGTTTATACATTCAATAGTTTGAGTATCTAAGCAATGTGAGACTTCAAACAAACTCCAACAACACAAATATCAACTTCAACACTCACCCCTCACGCCTAGCGTGGACTTGGGTCAAATACTCATATTGCAGTCCTTAACCCAGCTTTGATACCATGTTAAGTATGCTTGGATCAATATTTAACGTCACAATTATCAACTTCAACACACACCTTCATGCCTAGCGTGGGCATGGATCACAGTCCCTAACCTGACACTAATACTATGTTAAATATGTTTGGATCTCAACCCGGAAAACTAGCTCAATGGGTGAGGTCGCCCTCACATATCTATACATTCAACAGTTCAGGAACCTAAGCAATGTGAGACTTCAAACAAACTCCAACAACATAAATACCAACTTCAACATTATTCACGTCATTATGCATAAATATATTCTTTATTATAAAAACTACGGTGAACAATGCATACGGTGTAAATATTTGGTGTAGGAAATGTGTGTAAGTATAGCATTATTGGTTTTTTTTTGTATTTTCATCTTATAATTAATATAATTATTTCTAACTTAATTATAAGATTAATTATTTAGGATCTCTATTGTGTTACATAATGTGTATATTAAAATATTTCGTTAAAATCACCTAAGAACACTTAGATGAGATGACAAAAATTTTAGATTATGGATTTGAAATCAGCCTTGAGCACGCAACTAACAACCTGGTTTATACTAAAAAAATTATTCTGTTAAAATCATCATTTGCACTCTATCTTGGTATCATAACACTTGCATAAAGGCTTTAGATCCAAGAGAAATGTTACACTTACTCTTTTATTAGATAAAATATACGTGGGTCCTATCACTTTATGTGTGACTCATTTCTAAAATGAGAGACTCACATGTGTTTCACCCAATAAGAAAGTACTCCTCCGTAACAATTTATAAGCAAACTTTGCTTTTTAGATTTACTCAATAATTAATGTATCTGGACTATATATATAGACCATATCTATTAATTATTCAATGAACCTAAAAAGTAAAATTTACTAATAAATCATTATGCAGAGAGTAAGTGTTAGAGAAAGTGTTAAAAAGATATTGTTCTTAGCACTCCTCTAAATTCAATCATGGAATTAGATGCTAAAAACCATTTATATCAAGCTAGATAAAAATAATTATCCATTATGGAAGTCATTAGTTTTTCCATTGATTAGTAGACGTAGTCAAGATCTCTTAGGGTGGCTAAAGATATCAACGACCATCGACATTACAACATAGTGTTCCATTATGAAATATCTAAGGAAATTCTAGATGAAGCTTAAAACCTAGCAAGGGCGCACAAAAAATCAAGAAAAGACTATCTAAAATCAATATCTCGCAATACTTTCTAAGGAGAGATGTAGATGGACCAGTATCTCATCAAAATGAATAATTTTGCTAATAAATTGAAGTTGATAGGATCACCAATCTATAATTCAGACTTGTTGATCCAAAAGTAACCACTTTCTTCCCACAAACATGTCTAAATAGTATCAGGTCATCACCCAACAATGCAAAAATTCCAAATAACCCTTAATGATCCAAGACAACTTCAAACTTCAAAAATCAAAAATACTCTCGCGCCTGCCAACATGGGTCGTGTTAGGTGACATGGGCACCCATGTTGGCCATCTTCCTTATCCACACAAGTTTCAAAGTATCAGACATGCTGACACGGGCCGTGTCAGCCAACACGGGCACCCGTGCCAGCCCTACTGATTCTGCTATTTTAACTGCTCATATCCATCTCTTGACACAGGCTGTGCCATTTGACACAGGCACCCATGTCAAGGATTTTTTCTTGAGCAAAATCGACTCTAAACATTGCATAATTTATTTCGCCTTTGCATCAGTTCCTCAGACTATTTACTTGCACCTGAAAACACCAACACTACCAAACCAAGACATCATACACACCTTAGTTGACATAAAATTCAAACTAATTCAATGCAAGAATACAAATTGTGAAATATGAAATAACTTAAGAGAAAATGATAAAAGACAAACCAACGTGTTACCGATTAGATGGATAATTGTCGAATAATTTACGAAAACTAAGTAGAATTGGTGACCGATCAACGCTTGATAGTCTTCCTCGACCAACTAGATATAGTAAATCAGTTTAACACGAGTCTTTAAACTTCTCAAATCCTCATTCTTATCCTCGACCGGCACCGCAACATCCTCTGAGGCAACTATCCTCTCCTCGAGTATTTTTTTCTCGGCCAGTAGGGCAACATGGACATCTTTTAAACCAGACATCTCTTTTGCTTGCTTAGCCCACTAATTTCTCCCCCTTCAACTACTCCTTCTCGAATTTTAGCTTTTTCAGCTTCTCATCGAGAGCCAAGTAGGTCGCTTAGACCTTCTTCAACTCGATATCCAAGGAGGTCCCCTCCTTTGTATAAACCACTGTCATGCTTAGGATCCTCATCAGAGCAACGATATCCTCAACCAAAAGTTTCCTTTTGCTCGGACGATTAAGTTCCTCGAGAAGTAGGGACTCTGCCCGACAGACTATCGAGGATGAGCCTTTGAAAAAGCCACTCTGATGGAAGCATGAAGGTCGCTCAAACTGGTTTTTGCCCTTATCCCCAGTCAGGTCGATGGTCTCCTTTAGGCAAAAACGCTTTCGGGCCGAAGCAACCTATTGGGGGGAAGATTGCCCGACGACGAGGTGGAAAAGGAAGTCCCCGACCCAATCGGGGGCGGAACCACGACACCACCCAGAAAACTCTTATGAGGTTGAGATTTTCTCAACAACTTGGTCAAGAATAATACATGAAATGATTCAAGAGAATAATCCATGTATTCCTAAAAAAAAAGATTCAACAACCCACTACCATTATAAGAGTGAGTGATTATGATTTCTAAGAAACTCTAAATTATGACCCACAAAATCTTTAGCCACTCATACCGGTTTAGGGGTACCACATATGTACTCTTTTTAATAACAAATACACTTATTTACATATTTATAAATAACATAGCTTTCTAAGTAGATTAACAACTCAATCATGATTTCGAAAATGTTAAATTCATGCTTAAAAATAAACTTATGAACTACTACCGGCCCGGTCCAGACGTTTTAGAGGCCCAGGTCAAATAATAAAAAGGGACCCTAATAAAAAATATTAAATAATTAATTAAAAATTTTAGTTATAAATAATACTATTATTTTTAATTTTTAATATATTATTATAAAAAATACCAATAATAATTATATGATATTTCTTAGCTTAAGAATTTAAATAATTTAGTCATATAAATATTTTAAAAAATAAAAATAATCTAAAATTTATATCAAGTCAGGTTTAGATTTTGCCAAAGTTTTCTATTTTCGTACTTATTTGAACTTAAGAACCCATGTGTTTGATGTTTAGGAATACATATAAATATTTGAAATTATTTAAGATATTTTTATTGTTAATACTTAATTTTAGATTTGCTAAGAAATTAAAATTATGTTAGTTGTAATTAAGGAATTAGGATTTATATACTAAGGAAATTGTTGTTAGACTAAAAAGGTACCAAAAATTTGGGCAGCTCTTCATCTTTACAAGTCAATAATCAAACCTAAGAAAAAGATTTTAAAGTTATATGGTTATTAATTATATGACCATCTTTGACCTTAAAATCGCTTATTATTTTAATAGTGTTTATTTAAAAAAAATAAAAAATTTACTTTGTTTGTTACATTCATATATTGAATCAAAATTTTTAAATCAAAAAAATTTGTAACAAACCTTATCTTAAATCTAACAAAATCTTTTTTTACCATTTATATCTCAACCGAATAATAATAAAATATATATATATATATATATATATATATATATATATATATATATATATATATATATATATATATATATAACAACAAATCTACTAAAAAATAAATCACATTAAAATTTCCAAAAAGCACCGTATCTTAGTTTTGTTACTTCAGTTGTTTGTTTGTTTCTCCGATTCCTCTGAGTCGACTCACCGCCATGGATAAACAACCTTCCACCATCGACCCTTTCCTCCTCGATTATCAACCTTCCGAACTCCGAATCGCTTCCGAATTCTTCTCCACATGGCTTCCTTTTCTCTCCAAAGATCTCTGCCGCCGCTGTTCTCAATCACTCTCCGATCGCATCCGTTCAATTGACCCTGGTAACAAAAACCCTAATTTTCAATCTCAATTTTTTTGTGTTTCAGTGATAAAAATTTATGCTTTATTGAATTTTATTGAATTTTGCAGAGTCTGAAACTGAAAACCGGGACAAGAATTCGGAAGAGGTTAATTTAGAAGAAAATTGTGATTGTCATTCTCTTGGGAGCTGGAATGATGGTGTGCAGGGAAATAATTCGGCTGCTTCGGAAGCTCCGAGTCCGCGGGTGTTGTGGGCTGATATGGCTGATGAATTTGGTGAAGATGAGATTGAGAGTGAGATTGATCGAAATGACAATAGCACCGTTGGTGATGGTGGTGGTGTTTTGGAAGAGAATTTGGGTGAAAATAGAGTTGTTGTTTCTGATAAGGCTGTTTTGTCGAGGGAACGAAGAGAGTATATTAGGTTTATGAATGTGAGGCGGAAGAAAGAATTTATTTGTATGGAAAGGATTAATGGAAAACTAGTCAACATTGTTGAAGGTCTTGAGTTGCATACTGGTATTTTTAGTGCTGCTGAACAGAAGAGGATTGTTGGATATGTTGCTTCTTTGCAAGAGATGGGAAGAAAGGGAGAGCTCAAAGGTTTGCCATTTTCTTCTACTTTGATGTTGTTATAAGTTTCATCAGATTATTTATATGTGTGTGTTGTAGTTTTCATATGCATATACTAAACTAGTCTCATGAATTTGATGATCATACAAATAATCAAGATCTAGTTAGTTTATTCTATGAAGATTTCTTTTGGATATGTTATTGTTGTTGAGTTATCAAGTGTCTATGCCAATTGATTTATTGAATCATCATTGTCTAGATTTCTTATTTTGTGAAGATTGTATTGAGAATTCAACTTTAAGATGGAAATTCAAACTGCTAACATGGTTGTAGAATGTGAAAAGCACCCTTTAACGTTTAGTGGTTTATAGCACATTGAAAGCATGCCTCATTATCAAAGGTGTTAACATTAGAAAGAATTGAAATAATTAAATTATCCGACTTTTTTTAATTTATTTTTGCCGTGAAAAATTAGCTCTTCAAGGCACAATGCAACAAAAAACTCGTGCCAAATTGAAGAAAGGCGTTCCGTTAGAAAACATTTCATTATTTGACTAGCTCACTTGTATTTTCTATGCAAATTAGCAACACACATGTCTCATTGGAGAACAGCGTTAACATTTGAAAAATTAGAAAATGTTTAAGCATTTGACTCTTTTACTTATATACTTTCCTTGTAAGTTAGCTACTTAAGCATGATTGGGCTCATACTTTACCTTCTGCAGGTAAACTTCATGTCCTAAAATATTGAAAACAGAAACAAGCTTTGTTCTTCGCACTTAATTGGCTATACAACATTGACAATTTGGTAATATTGTGTTAAATGGCATTATTTTCAAGGAACTGAATATATGGTGTTGATTCTTAACTTTTTCAGAACGGACATATTCAGCTCCTAAAAAGTGGATGAAGGGCAAGGGACGCCAAACTATCCAATTTGGGTGCTGTTACAATTACGCAGTGGTTAGTCTCTCGTAATGTCTTTATATTTCTTTCTTTAGAAAGAATATGACTAAACTATTATTGTTTAAAGCATAGGATAGTGTTTGACGAGCATCATAAATGGATGTATAACTTTCAAAATTAAACTTCTGACTACAGGATAAGGATGGTAACCCACCTGGTATTCTTCACCATGCATCCATAGATCCTTTACCCGATCTTTTCAAGGTCATCATTCGACGCTTGGTCAAGTGGCATGTACTCCCTACTACCTGTGTGCCAGATAGCTGTATAGTGAATGTCTATGAAGAAGGGGACTGCATACCTCCACACATAGATAACCATGATTTTGTTCGACCATTTTGCACCGTCTCATTTCTTAGCGAGTGCAACATACTTTTTGGATCAAACCTTAAGATTGTAGGTCCTGGTGAATTTGATGGTTTGTTTGCTATTCCTCTACCAGTAGGGTAAGTATTCAATCTTTGATTTATCCAGTACTCCGTCGATTTTGCTTATTAACCATTTGTCGTTGTTATGGAGGATTCAAAATCTTTATAATCTCTCTTTTTTCTCTCCAGATCTGTACTCGTCTTAAATGGAAATGGAGCTGATGTAGCTAAGCATTGTGTACCCGCAGTTCCTTCAAAAAGGTATTTACGGATATGATAGTATATGTTCCCTTTTTGTCTCGATTTTTCTTTTATAAAAAGGTTATGGATTTGTATTATTTTTTGTTGAAACTTTTGGTAGGATATCAATCACATTTAGAAGAATGGATGAGTCCAAGCGACCTGCCGGGTACGTCCCAGAACCTGATCTTCAGGGGATCCAACCATTGGCCTATGAAGCTGAGCAGGAAGAAAATAACAAATCAAGTGGTGGGCACAACAGATCAAATAATCGTCAAACGTATAGAAATAATGACAGAAGAGGTGGCAGGATTGATGGAATGGGATCTGCACCTAGAAGCGACAGATTCTCAGAGCCTCGCGAGTGGTCTCAAAATTCACAAAGATCTGCACCGACTAGAAACAATAGATATTCCGAGCCTCGTGAGTGGAGTCAAAATTCACAAAGATCTGCAGCTAGAAACGATAGATACTCAGAGTCTTCAGAGCCTCGTGAGTGGAGTCAAAATTCACAAAGATCTGCAGCTAGAAACGATAGATACTCAGAGTCTTCAGAGCCTCGTGAGTGGAGTCAAAATTCACAAAGATCTGCAGCTAGAAACGATAGATACTCAGAGCCTCGCCAGTCACCTCAAAGTTCACAAAGATCTGCAAATAGGTGGAGTAGGGTAAAGCCGACTAATTAACAAGGTGGCGAGTTATTAGTATCCAAGATTCATACCAGTTCAAAATTAAGTTAATTCTATGATCTTTATGCCCGTCACTTGGCAAATAGATTTGTCATGGGAGGTTTCTGAACTATGGTTTTCCGAGAATGTTTTACTCTGCAGCAATTTTTGTCATATCGGTGTATGGTTACAATTTGGTCGATTTGCGGGTGCTTTGTCACGTTAAATTACTTAGCCGGATGTGGCGATGTAAATTATTAATTTGAGGGAACTTACAACTCAATAATGGTTGCAATTTGGTGATAAGTTGTTGTATTTGTTGACATTTTTAGTACCAAGCTAGAATGTAGCTGGGTGATATATTGACTTTTATTTTTTTATAGATTGATGCTCTACACCTAAAAACACATTCATTTTTGAGGTAATAATATTTTGGTTTGCTTTGTAAGGTCAGCATTGTTAGAATTGTTTGAGATTTGCTGTGGGATCTAATCATTATGAATTTGCTTGCTTGTGAAAAGATGAATTGAATGATGAATTGAAATAGTGATAAAGAGAAGAAGTACACATAAGATAGGTGGTCAAACATGTTAATGTTATGCAGTAACATAACAGTTGTTTGTTATGTTTAGAAATGCATGAGGAAAGATATAGGTGGACCTATAACAGAACAGTTTAAATAATTGTACTGTGTTTGTTTTGTCCAAATTCATCATACAATACAATAGAATAAGCATACATAGTACTATAATAAATTTGACAAATCTCAACTAATTAAGGTGGTTAGTTTCTTAAGGTACCTTATAGCATCTTTAATAAGGGAAATTTCAATTATTGTTTAACTTACTCTTTTTTTGTGGGTGACTCCAAATTGCCACACAATATTGTGTTTTTTTAGGGTGAATTGCTGCATTAGGGTAGAAAATTGAACAATAAATCCTAAACTCTAAATCCTATACTTATTTAAGTGATTCTTAAGCAAATTTTTTATTTTAATGGTGATAAAATCAATAACTCAAATTGCTTCTGTGGCCTCTAGAATTTATTATTAAACAATCATAATCTTCACATCATCATACTTCAATGGTAGATCAATTAACCTCAAAATTAATAAGCATGGAAATGAGAAACTTCTTAAACCAATTCTACATGATGATGGGGCCTATCACATTGTCGGGGTTGCTAAAGGTATCTTAAGAATTGCTACTAAATTCTATGAAAAATTTAAAATATTGTTAGATTTTTTCTGACGCATTTCAAACACATTTGTTCTTGAATCAGATTCTAAAATTAGGCTAAAAATCATTATGAATATGCATCTGCGTGTAACTTACGAAGATGCATCTTCGGATGGTATGTTAAACAAAAGGGTACCTGTCAGAAATGTCAACTTATATTCGTTAGTGGGGATTCTTGTGAGAAATTCTCTATTTGGGGCTTTTAAGATAGGAAATTTTTCCCTACTGAGACGGGGATGGAGAATAAAGTTCTCCCAAAGGCATTTCAAGGACGCGAATATCAAAGATATCTTTCGTCCCGCGGAATTCCCACCTTCGTTTAGAATACTATAATATCCTTAATTTATATATGATTTTAAATTTTTATGGAGGTTTATTTGTCATTTTATATAATTTATTTTATAAATAAATTTAAAATAATACAGTTTATTTGCATTTTATATAATTAATTTTATAAACAAATTTGAAATTTAGTGGTCATAATTTTCAAGAGTATAGAATAAATATTGTTAAAAAATATATTTAGCCCAAAGGATTAATTTTTTAATGTTTCGTTGTTAGTTATTGAATTTTTTACTATTAATTTGGTTAAAAATAATAAATAAATAAATAAATAATTTATGTTTATGGATTTTCATTGGAGATTCGAGGGGATTCGCGGAGACGAGAATGATAGATAGGGATGGAGAATAGATTCGAAAGTGGAGATGGGAATGCATCTCTTGTCCCGTCCTGCCCAATTGACATTTCTACCCCTGTCCCTTTTCTCTTTCCTCACTTCTCAAAATACTCTCTCGAACTCTCAACTTCTCAAGTATGAAACTCTCTCAACTCAAATTCTCTCAAAATCATTCAACTCCTTTCAAATCTTCTTCCATCAAACCAAATTGATCAGAGAGCTTACAAAAGGTAAAATTTAACTCACATTTAATAAGTTTTTTATTTCTTTAAATTTTTATGATTTTCTATATACATTTGTAGAATTGAGCATTAGGTTATGTAATCGATAGTTTAGATATGTCATTTACATGAACAATGTGTTTGGTAGGTAGTTGTAATAATCAATGTATTATTTTGGATGTTTCCATGGAGTGTATTTCCGCCATTAATGTCATTATGAGTTGCAGAACCTTACAAAGATGCATTTCCGAAATTTTTTAACGTTTTTCTAAAATTCAGAGTTGCATCTTTGGAATTTATTTGTCTGCATTTTTTTGCTTTACCTCATTGTGTTTCATATGTATAATGCTTGTGTAATTTACTTATAGGAAATGGTTGATAGATTGAGGCATGACAGAGTTGCGCAACATGCATAGAGGGAAAAACTCAATTATGGCAAGCACTTGTCATTTCTTGCTTGGTTGATGCGGAGGTGTCAACTTCTAGGACTCGTACATCTTCGTCTTTATCTTCCCGTAGGAGATAGATGTGTCACCCACTGAGGCACAACAGACACTCAAGTCTCTGCAAGAGGTACCCAAAGACTCGCAGGCATCCGAGGTTCCACATGGATTTGGAGGAGGCTCGTTTGACTTATCGATGTTGCCTCTATACATGGACCATATTGCTAGACATATTTGGGATGGAGATGTAAAATTCAATTGTACTCATTCTTTGAAAAAGATGTTTGCTATAACTTATATTATTCAAAATATTCTTTGAAAGACATATGCCTGACGATGATTTATTTTTCTTTAGGATCGTGATGCTTTAAAATTCATCAACCATGACCGTAAGATTACGAGTCTACTACAACCTAATGAGTTATGGTTTTAGGATGTGATGCATCTATCTGCGCTAAGAGACTTACGTAAAACTGGTTATGTTAAGGTTAACCATGATATGTTATCCACATTTGTAGAGAGATGACACTTAGAGACATCATAATTTTTTCTTTCACGTGGTGAGATATCTATCACACTGAAGGATGTCTCGTTTCTGCTATATATTTGGATCAGGGGAGACTATTAGACCACGACACAATTAGCAGAGATACCACATTGTAGATGTTGGAGTTTGCCCAATGAAAGCCAAGAAGGAATTATAAGCCACCTGAGGGGCTCATGCTAGATTTTGATTCCTAGAGGGATTGTATACACAAAAAATACATAATTCAAAGCAAGTTGATGGTGATAATAATCAGGTTCCACAACATATAACATATGTTCTTAGAACATACTTGTGGCATTTAGTTGGCACACCCGTTTTTGTGGAAAAGAGTGTCACTTATGTGGATGTTATATATATTTCGTACTTCGCAAACTTGAAGTGGATCCATGAGTACAATTGGGAGGGCTTGTTTGGTCAACCTGCACTCTAAGTTAGTCGAAGGCAATATGTGGAAGACCAAACAGGTGACAGATAGCATTACAATGTTGACGGTAATATTTATGCATCATTGTGTCATTTTCGTAACACTTTTCTACGTCCATTTTTGCATCTTTTGCTAATTATTTATATGTACCATTTTTAGACATAGATTCTCCAACACTTTCCACACATATCTGGATGGTCATGTGTGTCGACCTACACTGAGGGTATGCCACGTGCTTTTGCAATTGACCCGCTCAAAGAAAACCATGCGACATATCCATACAAAGTGTATCTTGACTGCATGGGAGCCGAGGATATACACTTTACGCGTCCCTTGGATGAATTTACCTCTAGATGTCATGATGGGGGAGACGGTACAATACACGAGAGACGTTCTAGATGCCATGACGAGGGAGTTACTACAATACATGAGGCAACTTAGGAACAAGGGAGCTTAATCCCATCATAGGCAATAATATATAGTATTTGTATTAGGAATACTATTTTCGGTTCTATTTTATTTTGACTTCATTGTGTACTCCAAATTAATTGACTTATATATATATATATATATATATATATATATATATATATATATATATATATATATATATATATATATATATATATATATATATATATATATATCATTTTCATATTACTCCGAATGTGATTTAATTTATACAAAATTGAAAATGATATTATAGCTATAATATATCGTAAAATATGGTCAAATTCATCGGAGCATCTCTAAATCAAAGTAAGAAATTATTGTATGGTATAATTCAGAAGATGCATCTCCAAATTATGTCTGGTATGAATACGAAGATACATATTTGAAATAATTTCTGTCAATAGAAGACGTTTCACTGAAGAATGCATGTGGTGTATAAATTGTTTCGGAGATATATCTCATAAATAAATTGTGAAAAAAATTAAGATGATATTAAGTTCGAATGAAGCACATAGTGTGTCCGAAGATGCATCTTTGAAATCAAAAAGACAATTTTAAATTTTCATAAAATGTTTTTTTGTCACATAAGATGAGATTAACAATTTTCTTATCATATTACTCAAACGCCGTACTTTAAAAAATGCTCTAACAAATTTAGAGAGAAATGATTTACCAAGCATTTGGTTCTATATGAAGTTATATTTCCAAGTTTTAGGTTCTATTAGTGCTTATTGTAATGCTAAAACAACTCTTTACTCAACTTTGATGGTTTTTTTTCCTTATAAACTGTTCATTTTGTACATCAAAGTTTATCAAAATTTGTTTAACTATCGATCCGACAAACTCAGAGATCAGTGATCAAACAAAGAAATTATTGGTTGAATTGTATAACTCAATCGAATAAAATCCGATGACTAGAAATTATTGGTTGAATTGTATAACTCAATCGAATAAAATCCGATGACTCAATCATATAAATCGGTATCCATAATAAAGTTGTGTTAAAATATCATTTCCCAGACTTAATTTAACACGTTGGTTAAGCAAAATTCTTCTGTCTTGTATGATAAAATACAAGAAAACAGTTTTGATATTTCCAAAAAATTTCCCAAATTTATTGTCACGCTCACCATTTTCTGATGATGGGTTTGTGATTGATTATTCATTGCAATTCTTTTTCTCCTGAATGGCTAATTGGCTTCATTTTTGAACCCTTCAACATGTTTGGAAAACTATGAACATGTATGTGATAATATGGAACACATGAATCAATGCTCTCAACATTGTTTGGAATCAAGTGAGATTTTTATTTTCAAGGAATATCTGTCATAACAAGGTTGTCCTACAAACTTGTGAAGAGATCTATAGTTTCAAATAATGAAGAATACACACAACTATTCACCAACTGAATATCCATCTAAACATACATGAATTCACCACCTCGAAGAGCATTTGCAGCGCCTTTCCTCTCCTCTTCGGCTTCCTTTTCGCGTTCCTTCCAGCTCTCATACACATGATCATCCGTTTGCAGCTCATGACGACAGATTGGACACGAATTGTGCTCATCCTGCAACATAAATGACAAAAAAAAAAACAAACTCTTTAGTTCATAATATAAAATGCAGAGAGGTTGGTTTTAAAAGGGTAAAACAGAACTTTCAGTAAATAAGTGAAGTTCGAAACAATACCAGCCATGGTTTTAGACAAGGTGGGTGGAATGTGTGCTTGCACGGTAACTCTTGCATTTGGTCGTTTAATGCCAGATTTTCCCTACAAATGGCACACTCTGCATCTTTCCCCATATTAGCAAGGATCTCCTCGGTGAGAGTAATGACAGGAAGTTTCGCCACAACTTCTTTACTTGCCGGAGGAACTCTTG
Organism: Vicia sativa; assembly: GCA_021764765.1. Lineage (NCBI taxonomy): Eukaryota > Viridiplantae > Streptophyta > Magnoliopsida > Fabales > Fabaceae > Vicia > Vicia sativa. Next base: position 213,573,461 of record CM038795.1, read on the forward strand.
GAGCGACAGGACCATCATTCTCCATCTAACCATTTTTATTTTTGAAAAACAAAAGAGAGAAGCAATTAGTATGTTAATGTTTCAGACAATGCCTAAGTTGCATAGTACCTCTTTCTTGAACTTAGAGAAACTTAGTCTAGAAAATCAAAGTCGTGTTGATATTTAAGAGAAATAAATGAAACCGAATAAGGGGTTATTAGAGATACATGAAAAGATTTCGGAAATATACCAGCGGCACAACTTCTTCCAATCTATTTCTAAGCATTTCAAGCACACTAGCAACATTTTCTGGCGTGGCTTCATTTGTGGCTAAACCTTGAGAGGATTCAGCTTCAAATAGGCTAGCAGCTGCTGTCAAGAGGTTTGCCTGCACCAACCATTCAGGCTGTGGTGGCTCTTGATCTACCGTAAGGTGCCCCTCAAAAAGATATCCTGAATCAACACATAAAGGTAAAAGCAAAGTACTAATAGTTTCGAAACCACAAAAATCAATAGTAAAAGAAAATCACCTCTGTTTGGAAGAGTCTCTGCAGGTCGCAAAGTTTGTGAAGGGTCGTCTCCTAAATGCAAATGTTCCCTGGCCTGATCAATGCATGCCTTCAAGTGCACCTTCTCAGAAGGTTCAGAAACAAACAATATAGCCTGCTCAAAAAGGCCTAAGCCAGCACTCCAGAAACCAGGTGCTGTGTATCTGGTCTTCAACACCGTAGCAACTCGGCATATAACAGTATAAAACTGCAAACCACCAGCAACACCACAGTCAGTTCATTATATTTCAAATATCCGTCAATTCCCCACATATACATTAATTATCCAATGAATCTAAAAAGTAAAATTGTCCTATGTTGGACAAGTCATATATTCTTATATTCAATCACTTTCATTTCCTTAAATCATGTCTATAACATCATAACATAGTATAAAGCATAAATCAATCCAATCAAATTCAAAATGAGTTCTTTTAGACCAGACATAAATAAACATAGAAAAATGAACAAAACCCAGAATCTTAAAAATTAAATTGAAATGAAAAGGAGCATACAGATTTACGGAGAGAGGTAGAAGCTGATGGATAGGAGGTTTGAAGCAGAGATTTAAGAGATGAAACAGCGTCTTCGAATTTGAGCTTCTTCCCCAATTGTTTCTGCAATTCTTCCAATTCTTGTTTAACTGAATCTTCGGAAGCCATGAGATTCTTTTCTTTGTGAATACGAAACTGTGAATTTGAAAATTTTGGTTGTTATTGAAATTCAGAAACTTTTTTTTTCTTGTTGTTCTGTCTTTGTTTTTGAGATATTTTTATATGGTTCGTTTGAGCAATGGATTTTCTTCGGGAAGGGGAAACAGAAGGGAGTGATCCTCTATGAATCACCCTACTGTTATCTCGGTAGGTTGTCTAATAATTTTGCCGACTTTATTTTATTTTGTAATATATGATTTTTAGTAATTGAAAAGATATTGGATTCAAGTTTAGTATGGTTGAATGATAGTTTTTTTAGTTCCACAATTCGATAAGATATTAGTATTTCGTCCAAGTCTGTTTATATGATGTAGTCGAAGTAGGTTAAGATTGTTAGTATTTTGAATTCAACTTTGTAAAACTCAATTGTTTAAGGTAGTTTGTGTAATGGACATGTGTGTAAAATCTCATTATTTTAGCGTGTTAGTTTTCTTATAAATAGTGTATTAATCTCTCATTATTGCAACAATGTAAATCCTAATTAGAGCGAGAGAGATTATTTGTTATTTTGTAACACTTGTAATCTTATTTCAAAGAGAAAGTAAATAATAGTAGTTTATAATCAATTTCATTGTATTCTTCTTGCTTCCCCTTTTATACCCTAGTGGGTTTCTTATCGATCAAGAAATCAGTTATACTTTGTTATTTCTGTATCATTTTTTATAATAAATTAGTGTGGTGAGTGTGTAGAAAATAACGTCAACGAAGTATGAGATGGAAAGGTTCAACAGAGTGAAAGATTTCGGTCTGTGGTGCTTGAAGATGAAAATCCTACTGGTTCAAAGATGTTATTTAGAAGCGTTGAAGGGAGCCGCATACATGGATGTTAAGTTCACGGAAAAAGAAAAAACAACTATGATAGAGAAAGCTCACAACACCATCTTATTGAGCCTTGGTGATAAGGTTCTCCGACATGTCTCAAATGAGACGCCGACGTCAGGTTTATGGGTAAAACTTGAAAGTTTGTACATGACCAAATCGTTGGCCAATCGTCTCTACCTGAAGCAGGCGTTGTATTCATTCAAGATGAGTGAAGACAAAGTCTTGACTAAGCAATTGGATAGGTTCAACAAGCTTATTCTTGATCTTGAAAATATAGATGTCAAGGTTGATGGTGAAGATCAAGCGTTGTTGTTGATGATGTTGTGTGCTTTGCCCAGATCACATGCTCACTTCAGATAAACTTCTTGTATGGAAGAGAGTCTCTGACATTTGAAAAACTTCAATCGGCCTTGTACTATAAGGATTTGAATGAGCGAAAGGAGCACAAGCCATCTTTGACTGGTGAAGGTCTGTGGGTTAAGGAGAAATTCACAAATGGAGATGACAAGTACAACATGAAGAAGGGTAAAATTCAACATAAGTCTTATAGTGGTGATATATCTGATATTCAATGTTATCACTATAAGAAAGAGGGTCATACAATAAAGGTGTGTCCTAAACACCTGAAAGATCATGGAGGAAATGATAATGGAAACACATCCATTGTTCAAGATAATTTTGATTTGTCTGATATTCTTGTGGTTTCAAGAAACAACTTGAGTAAGTAGTGGATTATGGATTCAAGTTGCACTTGGCACATGATTCCAAACGAATACTTATTCAAGGAACTATGTAACCAAGATGGTGGATCTGTATTGTTAGGAAACCACACAGCTTGCAAGATTGCATGTGTTGGATCTGTGAGATTCAAGCCCCATGATGAGTCAGTAAGATTGTTGACTAAAGTTAGGTAAGTACATGATTTGAAGAGAAATTTGATTTCTCTTGGTGAATTCAACAAGAAGTTATATGTTTTCTAAGGAAAGAAAATATCATAAGAGTCATGAAGAGGTCGAAGGAAGTCTTGAGAGGCATGAAGAAATAAGGCTTGTATACCTTTGAGGATGAAGTTGTAAGTGGATCTGTAGATGTTATATCCATGAAACCTTTATCGAAGACAAAAATTGGGCACATGAGATTAGACCATATCAGTGAAAGGGGTATGTTCGAACTGGGGAAACAAAGTATACTTGGTTGAGATAAATTCGAAAACTTAAAGTTTTGTGAAACTTGTGTACTTGGAAAATCTTGTGGAGTAACGTTCAATAAAGGAAAACAAATGACACATGGATCCCTTGATTACATCCATGTTGATATTTCTGGACCTATAAGGTGTCCATCACATTCAGGAGCAAGGTATGTTCTATCTATAGTTGATAATTATCCCTGTTCCAGACTGGGCCCAAGCTATCCAACGCTAGGCCCATATCCACTAAGGCCCAATCTAGAGCATTAGTGGGCAGTTTCCCCTCGCCCTTCTATTCGTCCGTCGGTCACGGCATTCTCATCCGCGTTTGCTCGACTATATACCTCTCCGCAAGGGCCGACGAGCTGATCAAGACTCCTAGGTCTGCAAACCTCATCCCCCAAGGACGATGCTGATCGAACAACGAGCAGACGACATCACCTCATAGGGAAGAACCTCATGTCCCGAATATCACAGAGTCAACCAAGAATGCAAGGAGACCGTTGCCACTATATCCTGATACTTCATAGCAGTTCCTTCAGGAGCGGGACCATGTGCTAGTCCCCACACACTCGTGAATCCTGACACTTCTCTTATGGGCTTGCATCGCCAACCCACTAAGAGGACCTTGGCCCAACGCTGAGGGCTATAAATACTCTCTCATTCGAGAGGGCCAGGTATTGAACACTTTACACTCTCTTACTTTCACTCTGATCCCATAGATAACTAACTTTGGCATCAGAGTACCTTGCAGGTACCCCCATCTTCTTCCTTAAACCGTTGCTGACCAACACCTCCATGGCCTAGACGATTATTCTGATCAGGTACGATCAATTCCAGAAAGTTATGGGTATTCATCCAAAAGACTAAGGATGAAACTTTTGAGAATTTCAAAAGTTGGAAGACTCTGGTCGAAAATCAGGCTGGAAGAAAGGTCAAGAGGTTAAGAACCAACAATGGCCTTGAATTTTGTAATGAGGTGTTCGACAGTTTTTGTGCGGTATCTGGTATTGCAAGGCACTGAACTACTGCGTGTACTCCCCAACAAAATGGTTTGGATGAAAGGTTTAATAGAACCATTTTAGAAATAATTATATGCATGTTGACTAGTAATGGATTAAAGAAGGTGTTTTGAGCAGAGGTTGTTTCGACAACAACATGTCTGATAAATAGATGTCCTTCGACTATGTTAGATATTAAGACATTTGAAGAAGTTTGGTTGGGACATCCACCAGATCTCGATAAACTTAGAGTATTTGGTTATGTAGCTTATGCTCATATTAGGCAAGACAAGTTTGAACCTAGATCTATGAGATACATCTTAATGGGATACCCTAAGGTAGTCAAAGGTTATAAGATATTGAGCCTAGAGCCATGTCACATAAGGTGTATCACTAGTCGATATGTATTTTAATGAATTTGTGATGGATTTCAAGAAAACTGGTGACATTGGCCTAAGTGTAGAGATATTTGAAGAAGAGCTGGAACAAGAAGAGATTCTTGTTGAGGTGAAGCATGTCGATTCTGAATTGCGTATCCTAGAACAAGTCCAAGAAGAAGCATAAGATGCAACAATACTGAGGAAGTTGAGGAAACTATCAATGACTATCTGTTGGCAAGAGATATGCCGAGAAGATTAATTAAGCCACCTCAGAGACTTAGGTATGCAGATCTCATAGCTTATGCATTAATCTCTGTAAATGGAGTTCTAGATGAGAAACCTAGAGACTATAAGGAAATTACGAGGAGTAGAAATAAGACTAAATGGATGAAGGCCATGGGTGATGAGATAAAATATCTTCATGATAACCACACATGGAAACTGATCAAGAAACCTGCTGGATCCAGATTAGTCAGTTGTAAGTAGATTTTCAAAGTTAAGGAAGGAATCAAATGAGTGACGTCAAAAAATATATAAGGCAAGATTGGTCTCAAGGGGTTTCACTCAGAAAGAAGGTGTTTACTTTAATGATGTGATCTCTCATATTGTAAAGCACATGTTCATTCGAATGCTACTTGACATGGTGGCATTGTTCGACTTAGAACTGGAACAAATGAATGTGAAAACCATTTTCTTATATAGAGGTCTAAATGAAACAATCCAGATGGGGCAAATTGAAGGGTGTGCAGAAAGAGGAAAGGAAGATTATGTGTGCAAGCTAAACATGTCATTATATGTCCTAAAACAATTTCCTCGGCAGTGGAATAAAATATTCAACAAGTTCATGTCACACATAGGTCTCAATAGAAGTCAGTTTGACCATTGTGTTTACTTCGAATTTGGACCTAGAAATTCATTTCTTATTTTGTTCCTTTATGTGGATGATATTCTAATAACAAGCAACGATATCAAAGATGTAATGAAGGTGGATGTTGATCTAAATAAGGAGTTCGACAGGAAGGATCTAGGAGTTACATCAAAGATTCTTGGGATTAACATCCTAAAAGATAAAAAGCAGTCAAAATTATGCTTATCCCAAGAGACATATCTATATAAGATTCTCGACAAATTTGGTATGTAAAATTCAAAACAAGTTGCGACCCTTACAAACCATCAATTTAATCTGAGTGTAGATCAACTTCCCAATATTGTGGTCGAAAGATCTTATATGAATAACTTCCCATATACTAACGGTTCTTTGATGTATGTCATGGTTTGTACTAGACCCGACATAACATATACAGTAAGTCTTGCAAGAAGGTACACGGAGAATCTTGAAAAGGCTCTCTGGAAACTATTTAAATAGACTCTAAGGTAGATAAATCAGTCTCTAAATAGAGTCCTAGTTTATGGTTGAGCCAATGCTAAAGATATTAAAGTAGTAACCAAAAGACATATCGACTCTGATTATGCAGGTTGTATGGATTCAAGAAAATCTATTTCTAGATATTTGTATACTATGTTTGGATCAACAATTAGTTGGAAAATGATATTTCAAAAGGTTGTGGCCTTACAACCACTAAAGTGGAATATATCACCCTCATTGAAGTTGTGAAATAAACATTGTGGCTTGAAGGATTTGCTAAGAAGAAGAAACTCCAAGGTCGAGTTATCATTGTTAAATATGATAGTCAAAGTGTTATAAACTTATCTAATAATTCAATCTATCATGAGAGAACCAAGCACGTCAATGTGAGGCTGCATTTTGATAGAGGGGTAATCTAGTGTGGATAAGTACAAGTGCTGAAGGTTTCAACTGATCACCCACTAAACACCAACAATATTTTGATTTTTTGGTTTGTCTATAAACTATCATGTTTGATTTTTCTCTATCATCTTTATATTCTCCTGTCTGGCAGCTTTCCATCCCTCAACATTAGTAACTTTAGCATCTCGTGTAGTATCTAATGTGGCTATGTCATAAATATCATTCAAGGTTCTAGTACCTAGAATTGAAAAATCAACATCATTATCATAATTTTCTCCTTCATCTTCTAAATTTAGATATTCCAAACTATCTTCCATAGACAATACCTTACTTGAACCTTCAACTTTACGTTTCTCCCAAATCCATTTAGAGAAGTCACTAAACTTCACATCTCCGCTAACCATAATTTTTTTTGTCTCCAAATTTTAAATTTGATCCCTTTGGAGTTACTATTGTACCCCAAGAATATACCAACCGCATACTTTATTTCCAATTTATTAATTTTCACATTTGGAACAAGGACATAACATAAGCATCCAAATATTTTAAAATTTTCAACAAACTACTTTATTTTATACAATGCTTCAAAGGGTGTTTTTCTCTTCAAGGCTTTGGTAGGAAGCTAATTCAGCAGGTACACCGAGGTATTTAGAGCCTCAACCCAAAAGATTTTAGGAATATCTTTCTCATAAAGCAAACTTTGAGTCATCTCTATGACTATCATGTTCTTCCTTTTACTCGTTCCATTTTATTGAGGAGTGCAAGAAATACTAATTTGATGTTGGATTTCAGCTTGCTCACAAAAAGTTTTAAGTTCCCCTGCTTTATACTTAGTTCCACTATCATATTCGGGCTTTTTAATTTGATAATAAACCTCTTTTTCAACCATAAATTTGAAACTATGAAATATAGCAATCACATCTGACATCTACCTTACAAAAAAAATACCTAGTTCATCCTTGTAAAACCATAAATAAATAAATAGTAGAAAATACTTGTTGCCATTTAAAAATGTCATTGGCATCGAACCATGCACATCAGTGCATATGAGCTGTAACTTTTCACAAGCTCTCCAGATTGACGCAATATCGAATGATAATGTACCTTGTTTTCCAAATTGATACACATCACACATGTCAACATCATCATTAATGATTGATAAATTTTCAACAAAATCATGAGAACTCATTTATTTTAAGGTTGAATAACTAAAGTGACCCAACTTTTTATGCCACAAGGAGGAATCACCAACACTACTTGAAAAAGCATGCATAGTTGTTTTCTTCCAATCAATTGAAAAATTTTTAACTCTCATTTCAACCATATTTAACTTAGATCCATAAGGATCTAGAATAGTGTATCTCATGCCTTTTAAATGCAATGAATAGTTATTTTTCATCATTTCCCCCACACCTAAAATATTTTGATTTATTTCAGGTACAAGTAAAACATCTAAAATGTATTTGACACTTGAGGGAGTTTAAACATCTACATCACCTTTCACTTTGACATCAACATGTTCTCCATTGCCTATATTAACTTTAGAGTAGAAGGACTTAGCAAGTTCCTTAAAAATGTTAACATTATGAGTCATGTGATTGGTGCACCCACTATCTATTAGATATATTTTTGCCAATAATGGCTGACACTACTACTACAAATAACGCATCTAACGTGTAACACGGTGGGAGAACTAACTTGATTGTTTTGCGTTTTATCGCAAATGTTGTAGATGTCAAGAGTTGCCGCCGACTTTTATTTATCCAATAAAGGAAAGGTGAAAAGAACAGGAAAGACATTTAAGAGATTCTAAGTAAGGGAGGTAATTATGAAAAGGGGAGGTATTAGCACCCTTTCCATCCGTAGTTATCTACGGGATCTTAATTGCTTTAGCTCACTTTTTGAAAACTTATTTTCTGTGTTTGTGTGATTTGAAAAGTATTTTGAAAAGTATTTGAAAAATATTTCATTTTGACTTCGTAATGATTCTTGTATCAGTCCGCAAGAATGTATACGAAGTGTTTGGAAATGTTTGTTTGGAAAAATTTAACTTTGTAATGATTCTCGTCGGAATGTATACAAAGTGTTTGTTTGAAAGTATTTTCAAAAGAATGTGAGGTGTGAAAAGTATTTTTTGAGTGGAGCAAGCAATTAAAAGTCTTATTACCTACTCAGAAGGGTCGTTCTTGTTATTTTCTTTCTCCTTTAGGACAGCGCTATCCATACCATTAGTTGGTAGATAACCCTATCCATTGGATGTGAAGGGACAGGCGTAGGGTCATCGTATGGTCATTGAAGGCAACATGTAAGGATACCTTAGCATTTCGTAGGGACGATCATCACTTTTCGTAGGCAACAATCGAGGGATGAGATCATATATTCGTAGGCAACAATCGAGGGTCATCGAGTGACTATGATCTTTGTGATGATTAAACTGAGGAACTTTTGCTAATGGTACCCCTAAGTTCGAGGGACATGACCATGTTTATCCGTAAGGAAACAAGAGAGGATACCTTAAGGGTGCAAGTGTGAGAGTAGTGTGTTTGATTCAAATATTTTATCTTGATTATTAAGGTGATCTAAGATTGATTTTAACTCTTGTTATGCAATCCTATTAGCCATACATCTAAGCAGTTAGAGATATATACAATTTATAAGATGTGCGGAAAGTAAATCCTACGTTATTACAAGGCTTTGGGCAGTTACATTATAAGAGGTGCGGAAAGTAAATTGCGAGAAATTAAATCTGCGATATTACAAAAATAACCTTGCAACCTATAAATTGATTTCTAGAATTTAAATGCGAAAAACATTAAATAAATGATGAGAAAAATAAAATATTTTTGTGTTTAAAATTAATTAAATATTTTTTAAACCTAAATCTAAAACAAAAATATTTTTTAGGGTTTTTTATAATGGTGAAAATAATTTGTGAAAAGAATTAAAATTGGTTAGAAAAATAAATGAAATAAGAAAAAGTTAAGAAAATAAGTGGTAAAAAATTGGTTTTGGCCTCCCAGGGTGTTGAACTCGTGACCCTGGGGTTACAGGCACAAAACTTTACCACTCAACTACGTGCCATTGGTGTTAGAAACCGACCTCTAATTGTATATGTGCATGAACCTGTAAAAGTCAGAAAATTGAGAAAAAATGGCAAAAGGCAATGATTGAACCCGTGCCAAGAGGGACAAGAGGACTAAGTGCGCACGTTCTACCGTTGGGGCGGCCATACATCCATTAATATATGTCACTCAATAAATATATATGTGAATATGAATTCCAGAAATCCTAATTAAACAAAACGCGCGCCAGGTGGGACCCCTACGTTTGAATGATCGAATCATAATACGCCATGCCATGGTCAAAAGGTCAGAGGCCGGAGGGACGCCAGAGCCCTAGCTCCGGTCGTCTTCTCCGGCGATCCAAATCTCCAAACCTGCAAAATAACAAAAATTAATGTTCAAGAGGGACCCTACCCCCTAATCGAGGGTTACAGATCGATTGGTGGGGTTCATTTGGCCTGAAAGTGTCTGTAAATAGGGATACAAAAGTTCCAGTTTGTTATGCCCTAGCAATAGCACGATGTGATTTAGGCACCAAACCTTGCAAACGATGGATCAAACCTGTTCTATTATATCTCAGAAAATCATTAGCATGGTTAGTTCACATTAAAACACGATATAATTTGAAATATGAATTTCACGAATATGATGCAAACTGAGTTTATGATGCGTGAGATTCAAGGAGTTTTGGCCATAGATTTCGATCCATACTTACTCTGTGTTACCTCAAGAGCACGAATAAGTGCTTGGAACTGGCTGGAATTTGAAACATGATGGTGCAAGTTTGCTTGATATTTTTAAGACAAAACCCTAGCTTTATGGTTGCAAGAACTCGTCCTCTTGATGTCTGAATGTGTTATGTATTTGTAGGGCAAGAGAATTAGGTCAAAACTTGAGAGAGAATATATGTCATTCAATGGAAAATATTTGATTTGAAAAATCAAATGTAATGTTTCCAAAATTGTTCAATCTTCATGCAATCATCCCTTGTACAATTTGGCCAGCTTGCAATGACTTACTTGGACCTTAAGATATCTAAATAACAAAGCTCACACGCCTTGGCCTCTTGTCTTGAACTTTATTTTATTTAAAATTGAATTTTAATGGAATAATTCAAAAATAAATTAAATAAATGATGGAAGGGCGTGTACTTGGACTTAGAGGTCACGGGTCATCTTAGACACAAGTTCAGATCATAAAACCGGAGATAACCAAATCAAGCAGATAACCATGTCTTTTGATGAACTGAGCATGGTCGGGAATTTCTGAAACCAATTCTTTGAGTTGAGAAGGGATACCCATGAAGTTGATTCGGATAGTCTTTCTAGAAGCCATAATTCCTACAAAAGCGAGCAAAGATAAATCCTAGGTCCTTGAAATAGTTAGAAATGATATGCAATGCGGATGATGTCATGATGTCATGTTTAGCACACACAAACAATTCACACAATGAGCCTAGGGTTAAGGCTTGCATGAGGTATAGGTGATTACCCCACCAAAAGTTTGAGTTGGTTCATCTGTCCTATAATAGTAACCGGTTCTAGGAATCTCATATCACGATTTTTCTCGTAGGCGCTTATTTCAATCGACGCCAAGTGGTCGATCGAAAATGTCCCAAAAGTCTAATCTCAATGAGCGTAGTATCGAGTATCAACCAACCTCGGTCTACACCAAAGCCGCCATCTCACTACCTTCTAATGGCCAAGATGGGTCAATTAAGGTTCTAAAAGTTTAGTTAGCGCTTGATGACACCACGCAGAGCCAAATACTTTCTTCAACTTGGGAATGAAGAGTATCGGGCAACCAAAGTGTCACGCTAACGTAGCCATCATGTTGACCGCGTAGTTATCGCCTAGCGGTCGCGATGATCTAATGCTACTTACCTAAAGGAAACCCGGATCCGGTGTAGGATCCCCAACAATATAATACCCAAGCAACCCTTAAAGATAAAGCATACAAGTCAAACAAAAAGCATTAAAGGTTATCTAGAAATCCCTAAGGCAATTCTCTCTTGGGTGTATCCTCAGAGAGTCGCTTACGTGATACGGTGAACCGACTTTGTAGGATTTTGTATCCAAATGTGCGGATAGCAAGAGTCGCCACCGACTTTTATTTTTATCCAATTAAGGAAGGTAAAAGAAAAAAGACCTTCGTTAGATTCTCGAGTTCGGGAGAATGGTTATGAAAAGGGAAGGTATTAGCACCCCTTTCCATCCGCAGTTTATTCTACGGGCTCTTAGTTGCTCTAGATCACTTTTTAAAATTGCTTTCTGTGTGTTTGACAAGAATGTTTTGAAAAGGCATTTCGCTTTGACTTTGTAATGACTCATGTAGGAGTGTATACAAAGTGTTCGGAAATGTTTTTGTTTTGAAAAGAATTTGAACTTTGAAAAAAGTGTGTGGTGTGAAGAGCATTTGATAGAGCAAGCAACTAAAAGACTTATTTACCCACTCAGAATTGGTCATTTTGTTATACTTCTACGTTCCTTTAGAATAGCGCTAGCCATACCATTAGTTAGTAGGTAGCTCCATTCGTTGGATGTAAACGGGACATTCGAAGGGACATCGGATGGTCATAGAAGGCAACTTGTAGGAAGTATCCTAGCACATTCGAAGGGACTATCATCATTTTTCGTAGGCGACAATCGAGGGTCAAGATCATGTATTCGGAGGCGACGTCGTGGGTCTTATGATCTTTGTATCGAAGGGACTATGATGATTTGTTTGGAAGGCAACGGTGCTAGAATACCTCTACGCTCGAGGACATGACCATTTTGAATCGAAGGCATCGAGAGAGAATTACCCTAAGGGTGCGTGTGATGAAGTGTGTCAAATTCAGATATTTTATCTTGAAGATTAGTGTGAGCTATGTCCAATTATTATCTTGCCATACGCCTAGTTACTAACATTGATAAGGGTGCGGAAAGTAAAATGCGGAATGTAAAGGTGCGGAAAGATAAACCTACGCTATTACATGGCTTTGGGGCAGATACATAATTTAAACTTGCGGAAAATAAAAGCCTAATTAAACTATTACATCCCATGAGCAATTACATAATTGGAAAAAAAAATGATAAAAGAAAAACGTCCGAATCGGAGCAACCTGTGAAAGTGTGAGAAATCGGAAAATACGAGATGAATTGAATAAGAGGGAAAATGTTAGAAAAATGCAAATTTTAATATGAGAAAATTAATATATGCTGGAAATAAGATAAATAAGTTAAAATAATTTTTTGGGATTTTTTGGAAAAGATTTAATAATTAAAATGCAATTTATAATGATTTAAATGCTAAAATAAAAATAAAATAAATATGCATGCAAAAATTATATTTTTAAATTTATTAAATTAAATAAAGGTTTTTATGAAAATAATGTAAAAAGAAAAAATGTTTTTGGTAATTTTTTAATGCAGAATAAAATATAGAAAAGAAATTAAAATGAATGAAAATATTGAAAAATATGAAAATATGGAAAATATTGAGAAAATATGCAGTTTTGTAAAAAAGGAACTCAAACCGGTGCTGGCAGGGATCGAACCCATGACCCTGAGGAGAATCTTCCCAAAAGCCAAGCCTTAACCACTGGGACAACGTGTCTTTGGTGTTTGGAAAGTGAGAAACATTTGAATAAGAACGTTGACACGTCCTGGGTATATTTGAAAACACAATCAGCGTGCGTGGGCCCCAGGTGGACTGAATGGACGAATCGGATTGCTCGCTTCTGCCACGCATGCCTCGCCGGAGTCTGAATCGGTCAACGACGCCGGAGCCCTAGCTCCGGTCGTCTTCTCCGATGACCTGAAATCAAAAACAAGCAAAACACGTGGGATAAATGGGAAAGGGGGACCCTACCCCCCTAAATCGATGGTCATGAGTTCATTGGTGCCATTAGTTTTGAAAACGACCAGTAGCTACGATGCGATGAAGACAACGAAAATCCTAGCCATGGAAAATCGAGATTCTTACGTGAAAGCTTTGAAACGATGGCCCAGATCGACCATGTGGAGTCTCAGGAACACAACCAAATCGTTAGAATCAATTAAAACAAGCAGGATAATAAAATGCAAAAATCACAAAGTTTGAATATGTATGTATGTATATGCATCGATCCGGCTTGTTTTAAACCATGGCATGAGTGTATACTTACTCAAACTTACCCTCTGAAGACAATGGGATGGTTGAGAGAGGCTGAGGATGGCTGCTTTTGAAATTCGAATTTTTCAAGAATCTTGAAAAATTTTGCAAGAGTTTGGGTTTGTTTTTAGGTTAGGGTTCCCGTCCTCTGGCTTGTGTGTATTGCTTGATATTTATAGGAGGTTTTGGAAGAGAAAAAACAAGGAAAAAAGATTGGGAATTGAATGTGCAAATATTTTCTTTGAAAATCAAATCAAATTTTGAAGAAAATATGATTTTCTCATCAATGTCATGGCTTGCACGAATTTGGTAAATGGTGTGGGCTTTCTTGGACATTAAGAGAGATATAAATCCAACTTAATTGAAAAAATAACTTAATTTTCATATTTTACATAATTTATTTTTGAATTAAATGTTGTAAAATTCAAATATAAACCATGAAAATAGAAAATCACCAATGCCAAGCTTTTATGGGTCAAGAATAACATCATGAACAAGTTTGGATCAAAAGATTATAGGCCCATTTGGAAAATTTTGCAATTTGACCAAAATGTCCTTTTGCAATGTCCAAAATTGCCCAACTTCTGAATAGTGTATCTTGCTCAATTTTCCACATTTTTGAGTGTTCCTGGACTTTTTGGAAAGCTCTAAGAGTCCTCTAACCAATGCTTTTGGTCTCATCTCAATTGGAGTTACCATGCTCAATATATCTTCAAAACAAAAAGTTGACTTTTGTTGACTTTGAAAATGACCGTAATGTTTTGAGCTATACCTCTCAAATGAAGCATTTTTGGACATTCTTGTGAGACATGAAGTTGTAGAGAATTGAATTTCCTTCAAAACAAGAGGTGGTGGAAAAATTTCGAGAAAGTATGAGAAAGTTATGACCATCAAAGTTCATTGACTTTTCATCTATAAACCCTAATTTAGAAAGTTTGACTTTTGGGCAAATCTTGAGTTTTCTTGATGAATCATGATCAACCCTTGATCAAATGATGAATGTAACTTCAAAATGAGGATGTTGACCAAAATCGAAGTTTTGATGTATGTTGACCACAATGACTTTTGTCCAATACACCGATTTTCAACCATCCGAGCAATTGTGCGAGGAAACGACTTGAAGCTTGAAACTTGACATGGAGAATCTTTGAAGCATATGAGGAGGCATGAAGACCATTGGAGATGTTGGAAATCCATCTTGACTTGAGAGATACCAAACCCTAGTTTGGGTTGATTGTCTAGGAGAGAGTTTGTCCGATCAACTCGAGGAATCCTTGAGTATGGATGTATGAAATCTCTTGAGTAGATGGAGGGCAAATTTTGGGTATGACAGCTGCCCTGCTCAATCTTCTTGTACTGGAGGGTTAGATTGACACGCTTGTCTTCGTGACTGGAGGTAGAAGATGATTGAACACCGAGTACACCCGAAAATTTGCACTCTGGTGGATGATGCGGAATGGGCTTACGGATGCCATTTGGAGAAGTTGGAGACTTGGGGAACAGTCGACGCTAGACTCGGGGTTGTTAATAGGAGAGCGACGGAGATGGGCTTAAGACGCCATCCGAGAGGTCATTGGGGGAGTGAGCCGACGCTAGCTCAGATGTTCTGGAAGTGGAAGGAACGGAGATGGGCTTAAGATGCCATCCGGAGGAGTCGACGTTAGACTTCGTGCTCATCTTTGAATGAAGTTATTGGTTTGTATTGATTTTAACCATATATGCAGATTCGAAAGTGAAGCATGTTGATAAGTAGTCGGAGATGGGCTTAAGATGCCATCCAAGGCAACCGAGTCGCACGCTAGACTCGTAGTTGTTGTTGATAATCGGGATAAATCTTCGCACCGACTACTCGAGAGAGATTGTAGTTGGCGAATGTGGATAGCTTCCTGTTGTGCATCGGTGTTGATCCATTGCATTATCGGAGGATAACCAGAGGTGGTCTTTCGGATAGTTTTCCGTCGGTTCGGGCTTAATCTGGACCACCGTCGGAGGTGGTCTTTCGATAGTTTTCCGTCGGCTCGGGGCTTAATCTGGACCTGTTTGCGGTCTTTCAGATAGTTTTTCCGCCTCGGGCTTAATCTGGACCTGTTTCGTCGGTGATCACTGCTTTGGAGAAAACAAGAGAAACTTTGATAGAATATTTGTTAGTCTTATGCAAAGTATGATGCATGACAGTGTATATGAATGACATATGCATGAATTATGACTTTATGAGTAATGTATGAATGATAGATGTTGTGGTATTTCAAAACATATCCATCTTGAAGAAGATGCGGATGTTCTGTTTGAGGATTTCGACCGCTTGGGAATTGAGTAGGTGGAAGTCCCCGCTTGAAGGAGAAGAAAGATACCCTGGATTCCTCCGATGCACTATCTGACCAAGTCTTGGGCCTAGATATTGTTGAGGAAGGTAGAGATTTGAGAGGCTCGTTGTTGGAAATCTCATATATGGACCCTGCTAAGGAGAGTCTGGGAGGCGATCTGTTGAGGACCTTGTATGTAGATCCTGCTGAGGAAATTTAGGAGATGCTCTACTGGGGATTTCGAGTGTAGATCTCGCTGGAGAGCATTTGATGGTCGCTGAGAGACCGGGCTAGAAGAGTCTGGAGTCCGTTGTAATCTCTTGGGAATAAAGGTGTATGTTTCCTCCGATGCACTATCTGACCAAGTCTTGGGTCTGGATACCGCTGGGGGGGGAGGATTGAGAAATATCCGCTGGGGATGAAGTGTTACTGCTTGGAGACTGAGGTAACGTTGCTCGATTGAGCGGATTCACTGCTCGTGGATTAACATATACTCCGTTGGGGAAGGTGTGTTGTGGGTGACACCTTTATGCTCGTGGGGAACTATTTGTTGACTTTCGTCATCCCAATTCAAACTCGTAGTAAGTACTTTTGTATGTTCACTTTTCGTATGTTTGTGATCGATTCTTATTGTCAAATGCGTATAGTCATTCAAAGCAAATGTTGGACTTATTGCAAATAACAACAACAGAAATTGTAAAGAGAAAGAAGCTGTATTTATTTTAAAGGTGGCGTATGGCCAAGTAGTTTGTACACAAGAAAGGTAAAAAGCTATGCGGAAACAATCTCGTTAGGTTCCAACTATGCTAGTACTCATATATTTCGACTATCTCATCTCCTTGCTGTCAGTAGAAAGTGAGTAGACCGATCTTCGCCATTTGAATCTTGAATGCTGATAGTAGTCCGAAGCGATGATCCGGAAGAGACATAGTCGTGCGCTTAAATCCCTAACTTTTGCCTAGACCGCCTTTCGGTTTTCGCCACGGATACCTTTTTGCCCAAGCCGCCTTTTCGTGTTTTCGACTTGCGGTGTACATGTTTTGTATATATCCTTAATTTTGCCCGAACCTTTGGTTAGCCAGATGCCCTTATTTTTGCCTAGGCTCGCCCTAGCGGGTCTCTTTTATGCGTAGTATGTTTTGACTATGTCTGCTCACGTGGTGTGGGAAGTCTTCGCCATCCATGGTGCTAAGTATCATAGCTCCTCCGAAAATCGTCTTGACTACAAATGGTCCCTCATAGGTGGGAGTCCATTTGCCCGGATCACCTTGTGGAAGAATGATGCGCTTGACTACTAGATCACCGACTTGGTAGACTCGATGCTTGGCCTTCTTGTTAAATGCTCGATCATTCGTTTCGATAAATCATCCATGGCGGATGGACGCGAGTCGCTTCTCATCAATCAAGTTAATCCGGTCAAGGCGAGTCGACCCAATCGCTTCGCCTAACTCGCCTCCGGAGGACTCGTTGAGGGTATCCGAACCTCGATGGGTAAGACGGCTTCCATACCGTAGACAAGAGAGAAGGGGTTGCCCGTTGATGTTCGTCAAGTGTGATAACCATGAAGAGCAAATGGTAACATCTCATGCCAATCTTTGTAAGTCACAATCATCTTACGATAATCTTCTTAATGTTCTTGTTGGCGGCTTCCATCGCGCCATTCATCTTAGGCCGATAAGGAGAAGAGTTGTGATGCTTGATCTTGAACTGCGTGCGAGTTCGGTGATCATCTTGTTGTTGAGATTGGAACCGTTATCGTGATAATCCTTTCGTGAGTGCCATACCGGCGATAAGATTATGCTTGATGAATCGAGCCACAACATTCTTGGTAACAGATGCATACGGTGCTTCTACCCACTTGGTAAAGTAATCGATTGCCACAAGGATGAAACGATGTCCATTGGAAGTCGTGGGCTTAATCTCTCCAATCATGTCAATGCCCCACATTGCGAAGGCCACGAGAAGTTAAAACATTCGAGGTCTTGGAGGTACGTGCACTTTGTCGGCATAAATCGCATTTGTGACAAGATCGAGCATAGCGGTGACAATCGCTTCCATGGTGGACCAATAGTAACCTATTCTCAAAATCTTCTTAGCCATAGTGTGTCCGGAGTGGGTACCAAATTAGCCGTGTAACTCTTCCATGATACGTATTCTGTTTACACGTAGTAAGCACAAGTCGTGGTTGCGCTTGTATAAGATGTCGTTCTGAGGAAGAATTTGGATGCAAATCTTCTCATGAACTTCTTATCATTAATGATGCCCTGGATATTCCCGAGTCTCAAGATACCTCTTCACGTCATAGTACCAAGGTTTCTCTTCGTCAAGCTCACAACAATAGCTGGTTCGTCAAACCTCTCAATGATGATCCGGGAGCCTCGTTGTCCCATCTAACCTTGAACATAGACGACATAGTAGCCAATGCGTGCCAACCGATTCTCTTCGTGGAATATGATTGAAAGTGATCTCTTCAAAGTAAGGAATCAAACTCGAACATGCTCGATATGGAATGAGATTCGGATGCTTCGTATCCCACGCCCTTAATCTGATGATCACTAAAGTCGAGTCTCCATACACTTGTAAGAACTTGATTCTTAAGTCAATAGCAGCTTTGATACCCATGATGCACGCTCGACTCGACCATGTTGTTAGTGCAATGAAACATAATCTGGCGGTGAAAGTGTGTGTGAGGGATGTAATGATGGCGCCAATGCCATTGCCAAGTGCGTTTGAGGCTCCATCAAAGACCATGGTCCATCGGGATCCTTGTTCGTGTCCTTCGTCTGGTTTTAATCTGTAACTAGTAAAACATCTTCGCTAGAAATCGAATGCATAGTAGTCATCTACGGCTTGATGAGCCAAATGATCGGCTACTACACTCCTTTGATCGCTTTCGAGAAGTGTCCGATGTCATATTCGGTCAAGATCATCTGCCATCTTGCTATTCTTCGGAGAGAGGTTTCTCAAAATGTATTTTATCGGATCCATCTTGAAATCAACAAGGTAGTGTGAGTCAACATATATGTCTTAGCGGCAGTAAAGCGTTGCAAGTTTTCTCGAGTATCTTGTTTCACGGTAAACTTTTGCTAAGGTAGTATATTGCATGCTCTTTTCGACTCGCCATGTTGCCCCAACACACACCCCATTGAGTTCTCTAACACCGCAAGTACATGATAAGAGGTCTTCCTTGCATGCATCGATGATAGGAGGATTTTGTAGGTATTCCTTGATTTTGTCAAAAGCGATCCGCAATCGTGCTCCATTCCACTACTTGATCTTTCTTAAGTAACTTGAAGATTGGCTCACAAGTAGCGGGTGCAATGAATCGCAATGTAGTTCAATCGGCCCAAGAAACCTCTGGTGCGGGAGCGCATCTCGAATAGCTTTAACCTTGGAGGATCAACTTCAATACCTTTACCATCGACAACAAACCCTAGGAGTTTTCGGATCGACTCCAAAGGTGCACTTGTTAATTAAGTCTTCAACCTATCAAACAGTTTCGCAAATGATCGAGATGTTCTTCTTGATGCCGAGAGCTATGTCGCCACGAGACCTCTATCTCGTGATGAATCATGTCATGAAACAATGTCACCATAGCATATAAGTGGCGCTGCATTCTTCATCAACGGCATAACCTTGTAGCAAAAGTGTAACAAAAGTAGTCTTTCCATGTCTTGAGGAGCCATTTTGATCGATTGTAACCGGAGAAACCATCCATGAAGGAGAAAACCTTATGGCGGTATTGTCAACCGTACATCAATATGAGGAAGTGGGAAATCGTCTTTCGGACTCGCTTTGTTCGATATCTAATCCACACACATTCTTACCTTACCATCCTTCTTAGGCACGGGTACCACATTTGCAACCCATGGGGAGGTGACTAAGAAACCAGGTTGAACTGCTTCATAACTTCGGCTTTGATTTTCTCGACATCTCGGGCGAAACCTTTTTTCACCGGAGGAAACCTTCTTTTGCGGCAATCGGTACCACAATATCAATGTCTAAACCAGCATGTCTTCGTATGACCAAGCAAAAACCTCAATATAGTCTCGTAGCATCCCAACCTTTCTTTAACACGTTCTCAAGACCCGCTCCTATCTTGATCTCTTTTCGTCTTCGTTAGTACCCAAATTCACAACCTCAACTTGCTCTTCGTGGGGTGGTCGCTCTTCTTGTTGTAGTGCCGCAAGTTCTCCGGCACTTCACAATCTTCCTCACTTCGGCTTGGTAGATCGGATTATCAAGTCATATTTAGCACTATTAATGTAGATTCGGAGTGATTCTGCGGTGTATCACGTGGGTGTGTAAGAACACATAGCTTTTGAAGGGTGATAAAGTAAAAGAAAGAAAACAAATAATTGAATGCAAAAGTCCAACGATTTATTGAATGAAAATACGCAAACGACGATAATAACCCTCGAACGAGCCATGATGCCCCGCAAGACACTAGGCTTTCAAAGTTTATTGTTCAAAACATAAAGAAATACGAAAAAAAACAAAAGCAATTACTCCGGCTAAAGGAGATTGGTATGACGTCTTCATTCTTCCAATTCTTGAGCCCATGATCCGAGTTGGGAAGATCCACTTGCTGTCGAAGTCGTTGTCGCCGTCTTCTATGGCATGGATTCCACTGACTGCGGAAAGGAAGTTGGCGGCACGTTCGGCGTATCATCTTCGACCTTTGATGGTGAAGCCTAAACCGGTCTTGTCGATTTGAACGGAAGATCGTGGAGCGACCCCAAAGAACTACCTTCTTCAACAGCAGCTTGAGCATCTTTCAATGAGGCCATCCTAGGCGGAGCTTGTGTAACTTCGGGGAGGAGAGTCACAGTGCATGACTCGGTATTCAAAAGCTTGACAGGAGTCTCAAGAATTCACCCTCCATCTCGAGATAGCGGAATGACGTAGATGATGACCATATATTCCTATTCACCACATACTGACAACCTTCCCTTTCACCGGTATTTCATTTCGATGTAAGGTAGAGGTGCCGCCCCATGTATCCAAGGGCGTCCAAGTAGGCAAGAATAAGCTGGACGGATGTCCATGACAAAGAAAGTGGAATCAAAAGTGGGAACCGACTTTAACAGTGAGTGAGCTCTCCAAGTACTCGCTTAGAACCGTCAAAAGCTCTCACAATAATGTCACTGGTCTCGAACCAACCCTTCGACATCAAGTCGATCAAAAGCGATCTTGGAAGGATATTCGAGCAACGTATCAACCAAAACATGAGATAATGTAGTGCCCTTGCATTCAAGAGATGTGCAAGGCTTTGTTATGTTTCTTTCCGCAGAGGCAAATCAAGATCGAAGCCTAGGCCGTTGTTGGCAGCCAGCTAGCAATACAAACTTGAACTGGTCGGTGGTAGTGTCTTGCGGCACATGAGCATTCTTGAAACTTCACCAAGGCATTAGCATGAGCCTCGAGCACGAGCGAGCAAGCATGGAGATCTTGGACGGAGTCTGTCCTAACTGTTCCACAACATTGTAGTCACTCTTCTTGATGATCTTGAATTTCCTCCATTTCTTGTTTGAGGTGTCTTGATAACTTCCTTTGGTACTTCGTTGAGCGGGATGAGTCAGTTCTTTCCTCTAGCGGGATATTGATTGAGTAGTGGAATGCGAGTGGAGTCGCAGTGTCTTTTGGAGGAGAGATCTCCGAGAGAATACCCTTCCTGCTCGGTCACCTTCGGATCCGGTGATGTTGTCAATGTCGAATAGAAACTTCAATGGTAAGATCTTCAATAGTCGAGGGTCTTGTTTGACACCATGATAGTAAACATCACTCCATAATTCCAAGGGATAGCCTTGTCGAGGAATATGGAACAGGTCTTGAGAAGTGATAATGAGAGGTGCCACTCTAGGCACGGATCGCAGAGGAAATCCTTATTGTGTTAACATCGGCATAGTCTTCGAAATCGTCACCCCATCCGGTCGCCTTAACATCTTCAATAGGAATCTTGTAACTATCGTGATGTGTACTTCACCATGTAATCATACTTTCCACTTGGCTGCCCCAAGGTATCCCACACAGATGGCACAGTTTCGTTCGCATTGTCAATCTTCAACTTAGACATTTCTTCACACAGCTTCTGCACAGGTGGTTTCAGGAATAGTATCTCACGGTTATCCATCATACACTGAACGCGTCTTCTCAACCAAGCACAACCATCAGGCGCAGAGGGGCACCAACGACAATCCTCTGGGCATCCTGGATTGACACCGGCTTGCAACAAATTCTTCTTAACGGTCATCAGAGGGATGGTCAAGTCATCTATGTTGAAAACATGAGTATCGTCACCGACAGATTTGGAACTCTTGTCATGGTTAGGCATAGGAGCGTTGATCACATTCGGAGTTTCAACCGGAGGATCAAATTCAATCTGCTTAGCTTCAATCATATCTTGAATCTTGTTCTTCAGAGCCCAACAATTGTCAGTGTCGTGCCCTGGGCTGTTGGAATGGTAAGCACACTTAGCATTTGGATTGTACTTCGGAGAGGAAGTGTTGACATTCGAGGAGGATCCTCAAAGTAATCACCGCTTTCAACATGTGTTGCAAGGCTTGCGACAATGGCATGTTGATCTTCGAATCTTCGTGGCGCGCTCGCTACGCGCTATCTCGAGGTTGTCTGATGTAGGATTGAGATCACAACCGCCCTGATTGAGCGGTCGGTCTTGGCTCGGCTTTTCGACCATACACAGATTGGCTTCTTTCTTAGCACCAAAAGATCTCTTCGCAAAGATTGAAGATGTCTCTATCTGAATCTTTCCACTCTTGATACCAGCTTCAACGCTGCTTTGTCAATATCACTCGGTGAATCCGGATGAAGAATTTCCAATCGATGATTGAAGAATGGGCCGGTGTTCCCATAAACATATCAACCAACTCCCTATTGGACAAGGGTGGTTGAACTCACTGCTAGATCTCTCCACTTCGAGCATACTCCTTGAACTTCTCGTCACGACCCATAGACATGCTTTGTAGTTGCATGCGGTGGGTGTCAATTCAAGATTGTACTCATATTGTGCAGAAAGCATCAGCCAAATCACTCCAAGTACGGATACGGTCATTCTCTAGCGATAGTACCATTCCAACTGGTTCGGACAAACTTTCTTGAAAATAGTGCATCCACAACTTTCATCATCAGTGTGGGATTGATTTTACGGACGAGGACTTCAAATGCACTTAGGGCAAGACATGCCATCATACTTAGCAAAGCAGAACTTTGAACTTGGGAGGAATCACAACACCGGAACAAGACTCGGATCATCAAAATTCAGCCGGACATCTTGAGTTTTCCACAAGATTCGACGGTCTTCAAGTTGTTTGTACTTGTCATCTTCCTCAGAGTACTGGCCATAATCAGAGTGGTCCTCTCCTCCTTTCTTTGGCTCACGCTGCTCACCTTCATCACCCTTGGTACTCCCCTCGGTATGGACACTTCCTTCAGAGAGCTCGATCCGACTAACCACTTTTGGACCCCCTTTGAAACGTCTACCCATGTTGAGGAGACCAACAACCTTCTTCTTCTTGTTGATGAGCTTCTTCAAATCTTCTTGGCCTTGGACCAAGTTGGTGAACATCTGCTGAAACTGAGCATTCTGAGCCTGGAGATCTTTGACAGTCTGTTCAAGAGCCATTTCTGCTAAAATAAATAGCGAGCAAATGAGAAAACCAATCTCCAATGTACCTGTGATGCAATGTTATGCTATGATATGCAATGTTTATGCGAATGCAATGCAATGTTTTCAAGGACCTAAGAGATTTAAATTTGTTAAACAAGCAATGAACAAACATTTATTAGTACTTCTTTTTATTATTCCTCTTTTTTCTTTTTAAGTACAAAAGATAGTCCAAAACAATAAAAGAAAAGCATAAAAATCCTAAAGCTCTAAGTCTCCCATGGGCGCTTCCTCTTGGTGCCGATGTAAGCGTTGATATTTCGCTCCTCATGAAGTAGCTTGGTCAACTCTAGAACTTTCTTCTCACTTGCATAACACTGAGCTTCAAAGGTATCCCTTTCTTCTTTAAGCTGAATCCAGGATCGCTTCAGGTCTTCAAAATCAGTAGGCATGTCAGGATGGAGAACAAGATAGGTACGTCACCTATAGCAACAGTTCCATAATTACTTGGTAAAACAGCGTGAATGGCATCATGAGGTTTGAGCTCGAGCTCGCACCCATTTAAGGTAAGGTTCCCAAGGAATGGAGTTCGGGTGCCCCAAAGTCTTGGTATCAGTCTTCTTTACCATGCCCCAAGCGTGTATGAACCTTCGTCGGTAATTCTGGAGATCGTGATTGTAGTCGAACACAACATCTTGGAGAAGCATATCATGTGGACCATCTCTTGAGCAAAACCAAACGACGTAGAGCTAGAGGTTGTAAGTAATACCTCCCCTTATACCAAGTAGTGGTACATTAGGGAATTCTCCACAACGCTCAATGAAGGCGAAGTCCTTTTGAGAGAAAAGATTCCAACGGATATCGGAATGAGAGAGTGACATCAACCTTTGAGACCATCTCAACCTTTGTTCATTCTTCAAAATTGATGGAGGAAGGTGCGAAATAAACCACCTTGAAAGTAACGGTATACAACACATGAGAGTTCCTTGTCGCTTAGTAGTACGAGTGTGGAGAGAATGTAGGATATCTCCAAGTAAGGTAGGCACTGGATTGCGGGTAAGAAACAACTTGATGGCATTGATATCGATGAATTGATCCGAGTTAGGAAATAGAACCAAACCATAAATTAGCAAGGCCACAATATTTTCGAATGCATGGAAACTCATAACTTTGAGGAATTCTCGGGCTTTCTTAATTAAGAACTTGGAAAGTAAACCCTTAACTCCACTTCTAGTTTCCCAATTGGCTTCAATATCTGAACGCTTAAGGTGTAAGGCTGATGCAATGTCTTCGTACTTAGGAACCTTTTCCAAACCGGTAAATGGCATTTGGTCAAGAATAGGTATCCCAAGTAGCTTAGAGAACTCTTCCAAGGTAGGAACCAACTGATAATCTGGGAATGTAAAGCAATGGTGTTTCGGATCAAAGAACTGGAATAGGACATGCATCATATCTTCTTCAAAACCGGAGATAACCAAATTAAGCAGATAACCATGTCTTTGATGAACCGAGCATGGTCGGAATTTCAAACCAATTCTTTGAGTTGAGAAGGGATACCCATGAAGTTGATTCGGATAGTCTTTCTAGAAGCCATAATTCCTACAAAACAGAGCAAAGATAAATCCCTAGGTCCTTGAAATAGTTAGAAATGATATGCAATGCGGATGATGTCATGATGTCATGTTTAGCACACACAAACAATTCACACAATGAGCCTAGGGTTAAGGCTTGCATGAGGTATAGGTGATTACCCCACCAAAAGTTTGAGTTGGTTCATCCTGTCCTATAATAGTAACCGGGTTCTAGGAATCTCATATCACAGATTTTTCTCGTAGGCGCTTATTTCAATACGACGGCCAAGTGGTCGATCGAAAATGTCCCAAAAGTCTAATCTCAATGAGCGTAGTATCGAGTATCAACCAACCTCGGTCTACACCAAAGCCGGCCATCTCACTACCTTCTAATGGCCAAGATGGGTCAATTAAGGTTCTAAAAGTTTAGTTAGCGCTTGATGACACCACGCAGAAGCCAAATACTTTCTTCAACTTGGGAATGAAGAGTATCGGGGCAACCAAAGTGTCACGCTAACGTAGCCATCATGTTGACCGCGTAGTTATACGTCTAGCGGTCGCGATGATCTAATGCTACTTACCTAAAAGGAAACCCGGATCCGGGTGTAGGATCCCCCAACAATATAATACCCAAGCAACCCTTAAAGATAAAGCATACAAGTCAAACAAAAAGCATTAAAGGTTATCTAGAAATCCCTAAGGCAATTCTCTCTTGGGTGTATCCTCAGAGTCGCCATTACGTGATACGGTGAACCCACTTTGTAGGATTTTGTATCCAAATGTGCGGATAGCAAGAGTCGCCACCGACTTTTATTTTTATCCAATTAAGGGAAGGTAAAAGTAATAAAAAGACCTTCGTTAGATTCTCGAGTTCGGAGAATGGTTATGAAAAGGAAGGTATTAACACCCTTTCCATCCTTATTCTACGGGCTCTTAGTTGCTCTAGATCACTTTTTAAAATTGCTTTCGTGTGTTTGACAAGAATGTTTTGAAAAGGCATTTTTTGACTTTGTAATGACTCATGTAGGAGTCTATACAAAGTGTTCGGAATGTTTTGTTTTGAAAAGAATTTGAACTTTGAAAAAGTGTGTGGTGTGAAGCATTTGATAGAGCAAGCAACTAAAAGACTTATTTACCCACTCGAATTGGTCGTTTTGTTATACTTCTACGTTCCTTTAGAATAGCGCTAGCCATACCATTAGTTAGTAGGTAGCTCCATTCGTTGGATGTAAACGGACATTCGAAGGACATCGGATGGTCATAGAAGGCAACTTGTAGGAAGTATCCTAGCACATTCGAAGGGACTATCATCATTTTCGTAGGCGACAATCGAGGTCAAGATCATGTATTCGGAGGCGTCGTGGGTCTTATGATCTTTGTATCGAAGGGACTATGATGATTTGTTTGGAAGGCAACGGTGCTAGAATACCTCTACGCTCGAGGACATGACCATTTTGAATCGAAGGCATCGAGAGAATTACCCTAAGCGGTGTGTGATAGAAGTGTGTCAAATTCAGATATTTTATCTTGAAGATTAGTGTGAGCTATGTCCAATTATTATCTTGCCATACACGCCTAGTTACTAACAGTTGATAAGGGTGCGGAAAGTAAAATGCGGAATGTAAAGGTGCGGAAAGATAAACCTACGCTATTACATGGCTTTGGGGCAGATACATAATTTAAACTTGCGGAAAATAAAAGCCTAATTAAACTATTACATCCCATGAGCAATTACATAATTGGAAAAAAAAATGATAAAAGAAAAACGTCCGAATCGGAGCAA
Source organism: Vicia sativa (assembly GCA_021764765.1). Classification (NCBI taxonomy): domain Eukaryota; kingdom Viridiplantae; phylum Streptophyta; class Magnoliopsida; order Fabales; family Fabaceae; genus Vicia; species Vicia sativa. The sequence continues at coordinate 213,600,335 of CM038795.1, forward strand.
CCTGTGAAAGTGTGAGAAATCGGAAAATACGAGATGAATTGAATAAGAGGGAAAATGTTAGAAAAATGCAAATTTTAATATGAGAAAATTAATATATGCTGGAAATAAGATAAATAAGTTAAAATAATTTTTTGGGATTTTTTGGAAAAGATTTAATAATTAAAATGCAATTTATAATGATTTAAATGCTAAAATAAAAATAAAATAAATATGCATGCAAAAATTATATTTTTAAATTTATTAAATTAAATAAAGGTTTTTATGAAAATAATGTAAAAGGAAAAAATGTTTTTGGTAATTTTTTAATGCAGAATAAAATATAGAAAAGAAATTAAAATGAATGAAAATATTGAAAAATATGAAAATATGGAAAATATTGAGAAAATATGCAGTTTTGTAAAAAAGGAACTCAAACCGGTGCTGGCAGGGATCGAACCCATGACCCTGAGGAGAATCTTCCCAAAAGCCAAGCCTTAACCACTGGGACAACGTGTCTTTGGTGTTTGGAAAGTGAGAAACATTTGAATAAGAACGTTGACACGTCCTGGGTATATTTGAAAACACAATCAGCGTGCGTGGGCCCCAGGTGGACTGAATGGACGAATCGGATTGCTCGCTTCTGCCACGCATGCCTCGCCGGAGTCTGAATCGGTCAACGACGCCGGAGCCCTAGCTCCGGTCGTCTTCTCCGATGACCTGAAATCAAAAACAAGCAAAACACGTGGGATAAATGGGAAAGGGGGACCCTACCCCCCTAAATCGATGGCTGCGAGTTCATTGGTGCCATTAGTTTTGACTGAAACGACCTGTAGCTACCGGTACGATGAAGACAGCTCGAAAAGCCCTAGCCATGGAAAATCGAGATTCTTACGTGAAAGCTTTGAAACGATGGCCCAGATCGACCATGTGGAGTCTCAGGAACACAACCAAATCGTTAGAATCAATTAAAACAAGCAGGATAATAAAATGCAAAAATCACAAAGTTTGAATATGTATGTATGTATATGCATCGATCCGGCTTGTTTTAAACCATGGCATGAGTGTATACTTACTCAAACTTACCCTCTGAAGACAATGGGATGGTTGAGAGAGGCTGAGGATGGCTGCTTTTGAAATTCGAATTTTTCAAGAATCTTGAAAAATTTTGCAAGAGTTTGGGTTTGTTTTTAGGTTAGGGTTCCCGTCCTCTGGCTTGTGTGTATTGCTTGATATTTATAGGAGGTTTTGGAAGAGAAAAAACAAGGAAAAAAGATTGGGAATTGAATGTGCAAATATTTTCTTTGAAAATCAAATCAAATTTTGAAGAAAATATGATTTTCTCATCAATGTCATGGCTTGCACGAATTTGGTAAATGGTGTGGGCTTTCTTGGACATTAAGAGAGATATAAATCCAACTTAATTGAAAAAATAACTTAATTTTCATATTTTACATAATTTATTTTTGAATTAAATGTTGTAAAATTCAAATATAAACCATGAAAATAGAAAATCACCAATGCCAAGCTTTTATGGGTCAAGAATAACATCATGAACAAGTTTGGATCAAAAGATTATAGGCCCATTTGGAAAATTTTGCAATTTGACCAAAATGTCCTTTTGTGCAATTGTCCAAAATTGCCCAACTTCTGAATAGTGTATCTTGCTCAATTTTCCACATTTTTGAGTGTTCCTAGACTTTTTGGAAAGCTCTAAGAGTCCTATAACCAATGCTTTTGGTCTCATCTCAATTGGAGTTACCATGCTCAATATATCTTCAAAACAAAAAGTTGACTTTTTGTTGACTTTGAAAATGACCTGTAATGTTTTGAGCTATACCTCTCAAATGAAGCATTTTTTGGACATTCTTGTGAGACATGAAGTTGTAGAGAATTGAATTTCCTTCAAAACAAGAGGTGGTGGAAAAATTTCTGAGAAAGTATGAGAAAGTTATGACCAGTCAAAGTTCAGTTGACTTTTCATCTAGAAACCCTAATTTAGAAAGTTTGACTTTTGGGCAAATCTTGAGTTTTCTTGATGAATCATGATCAACCCTTGATCAAATGATGAATGTAACTTCAAAATGAGGATGTTGACCAAAAATCAGAAGTTTTGACTGTATGTTGACCACAGCTGACTTTTTGTCCAATACACCCGATTTTCAACCATCTGAGCAATTGTCTGAGGAAACCTGACTTGTGAAGCTTGAAACTTGACATGGAGAATCTTTGAAGCATATGAGGAGGCATGAAGACCATTGGAGATGTTGGAAATCCATCTTGACTTGAGAGATACCAAACCCTAGTTTGGGTTGATTGTCTAGGAGAGAGTTTGTCTGATCAACTCTTGAGGAATCCTTGAGTATGGATGTATGAAATCTCTTGAGTAGATGGAGGGCAAATTTTGGGGTATGACAGACTCCATGCTCGTCTTTGAATGAGGTTATTAGTATGCATTAATTTTTAACCAGATATGCAACATTCTGCAGGTGGAGAGATAACCATGTGCAGTCGGAGATGGGCTTAAATACGCCATCTAGAGATAGTTGATGATAAGAGGGAGTCAGAATAAACCTTCATCTTGGATTTATCTAAAATGAGTATTCGTCAGGATGTAGATAGTTTCCCGTCTTGTTTCGGGTATTAATTTGTATCCTGTTGTCTGTTGGTAAACTCATCTGGTTATTCAGATAGTTTTCCCGTCTTGTTTTGGGAATTAGTCTTTGATCTTCTGTCTGGAAATTTGTGAATAATTTTCACCTGTTTGAGAATTTAACCTGAAAGAACGAGGTTACTTTTATTCACATTATGATGCATACGAGTATGTAGTAATGCTCATGAATGATATATGCACATATTATGATTTTTTTAGGAATGATGTATGAATATGATGTTGTGATATTTGAAAACATATCCATCTTGAAGAAGATAAAAATGTTCTGTTGGAGATCTTCGACTTCTGCTTGAGGATGTAGTTGTTGGAGACCCTAATTGGGGAACAAGAAAGGTGTGAATTCCTCTGATGCGCTATCTGACCAAGTTTCAAGTCTGGATACAGATGTTGTTGGAGGATGATAATCCTTGAGTGATACTTAGTCGGGGATGAATATCTTGTGTATAATCCTTGCTAGGGAGTGATGTATTTTTGAATAGCTTAAATAAGTTGATGATAGCTTGTTACTGCTCGGGGACCAATGTAACAAAAATGACGTTCACTGTGCGGCGACTGACGTGTCAATGTTGATGATCACTGCTCAGGAACTAATGTGATGAGTTGAGACAATCACTGCTCAGGGACTAATGTGATGAGTTGAGACGATAACTGCTCGGGGACTAATGTGATGAGTTGAGACGATCACTGCTCATGGACTAACGTGATGGTTTGAGACGATCACTATTCGGGGACTAATGTGATGAGTTGAGTCGATCACTCAATATAAGTGAAGTCCTTTTAAGAGTAGAGACACCAACGAATATCTGAATGAGAGAGTGACATTAACCTTTGAGACCACTTCAAGCCTTGTTCATTCTTCATCACTTGATCGAGGAAGGTGCAAAATAAATCACTTGGATAATAACGATATGTAACACATGAGAGTTCCTTGTCTTTTCATAGTACGAGTGTGGAGAGAATGCAAAATATCTCCGAGAAAGGTAGGCACAGGATTATGAGTGAGGAGTATCTTGATGGTGTTTACGTCTATGAATTGATTTGGATTAGGGAATAACACCAAACCATAGATTAACAAGGCCAAAATGTCTTCGAAAGCGTGGAAACTAATAGCTTTTAAGAATTCTCGAGCTTTCTTTATCATAAACTTAGCAAGCAAACCCTTAACTCCACTTCTTGTTTCCCAATTAGCTTCAATCTCTGACCGCTTGAGGTCTAAAGCTGATGCGATGTCTTCAAACCTCAGAACTTTTTCTAAACCGGTGAAAGGTATCTGATCAAGGATAGGTGTCCCGAGTAGCTTAGAGAACTCTTCCATTGTAGGTACCAACTGAAAGTCTGGGAAAGTAAAGCAGTGATGTTTCGAATCAAAGAACTAGAATACGACGCTCATCATATCTTCTTCAAAACCAGAGATAACCAAGTCGAGTAGATAACCATGCATTTTGATGAACTGAGTGTGATCGGGAACTTGTAAGACTAATTCCTTGAGTTGAGAAGATATTCCCATAAAGTTGATTTAGATAGTCTTTCTGGAAGCCATAACCCTACAAAAAAGACAAGATAAATCCGTAGGTCCTTGAAATGGTTAGAAATGTTATGATGATATGATTTTATGTTGTCATGTTTAAATATCACACACAAGTGATTCACGCAGTAGCCCTAGGTTTAAGGCTTGCATGAGGTATAGGTGTCTACCCTACCAGAGTTTATGTTGGTTCAACCTGTCCTACAACAGTAACCTTGTTCTAGGAATCTCATATCATGGAACTTTCTCGCAGGCTTTATTTCAGTACAGCTACCAAATGGTCGATCGAAACATCCCGAAAGTTGAATCTCAATGAGCGTAGCATCGAGTATCAACCAACCTCAGTCTACACCGAAGTCGGCTATCTCACTAACTTATAATGGCCAAGATGGGTCAAGTAGGGTTCTAAAAGTTTAGTTAGTGCTTGATGACACCACACAGATGCCAAATATTTCCTCAACTGAACATGAGGAACATCAGGATATCCAAAGTGTCACACTAACCGGAGCCATCATTTTAACTGTTTCGATCTACACCGAACAATCGCGATGATCTATTGCTACTTACCTGAGGAAACCTGGATCCGGGTGTAGGATCCCCCACAAATATAATACCCAAGCAACCCTTAAAAGTAAAGAATACAAAGCAAACAAAAAGCGATAAAAAGTGATCTATAGCCCTAAGGTAACTTCTCTTTGGGTGTTTCCCCAGCAGAGTCGCCAGTTCTGTAACACGGTGGGAAAACTGACTTGTTTGTTTTGCGTTTTATTGCAAATGTTGCGGATAGCAAGAGTCGCCACCGACTTTTCTTTAATCCAATAAAGGAAGGTGAAAAGAACAGGAAAGACCGTTGATAGATTCTGAGTAAGGGAGGTAATTATGAAAAGGGAAGGTATTAGCACCCTTTTCATCCGTAGTTATCTATGAGCTCTTAATTGCTTTAGCTTACTTTTTTAAAACTTGTTTTCTGTGTTTGTGTGATTTGAAAAGTATTTGAAAAGTATTTCGCTTTGACTTCGTAAATATTCTTGTATCAGTTCTCAAGAATGTATATGAAGTGTTTGGAAATGTTTGTTTGGAAAAATGTAACTTTGTAATGATTCTTGTCGGAATGTATACAAACTGTTTGTTTGAAAGTATTTTGAAAAGAATGTGAGGTGTGAAAAGTATTTTTTGAGTGGAGCAAGCAATCAAAATTCTTATTACCTACTCAGAAGGTTCGTTCTTGTTATTTTCCTTCTCCTTTAGGACAACTCTATCCATACCATTAGTTGGTAGGTAACCCTATCCGTTGGATGTGAAGGGACGGACGTAGGGTCATCGTATGGTCATTGAAGGCAACATGTAAGGATACCTTAGCATTTCGTAGGGACGATCATCACTTTTCGTAGGCAACAATCGAGGGACGAGATCATATATTCGTAGGTAACAATCGAGGGTCATCGAGGGACTATGATCTTTGTGATGATTAAACTGAGGGACTTTTGCTAATGATACCCTTACGTTCAAGGGATATGACCATGTTTATTCGTAAGGCAACAAGAGAGGATACCCTAAGGGTGCAAGTGTGAAAGTAGTATGTTTGATTCAGATATTTTATCTTGATTATTAAGGTGATCTAAGATTGATTTTAGCTCTTGTCATGCAATCCTATTAGCCATGCATCTAAGCAGTTAGAGATATACACAATTTATAAGAGGTGCAAAAATTAAGAGTGCGGAAAGTAAACTCTACGCTATTACAAGACTTTGGGGCAGTTACATTATAAGAGTTGCGGAAAGTAAATTGCGAGAAATTAAATCTGCGTTATTACAAAAATAACCTTGCAACCTATGCATTGCTTTCTAGAATTTAAATGCGAAAAAGCAGTAAATAAATGATGAGAAAAATGATTTAATAATTTTAAACCATATTCTAAGCCCTAATTATTAAAGAAACTATTTTTGGAGTTTTTTTGTGGTTGATTTTAATGTGAAAAAGAAATTAGAAGTTAATTTGAAATTAATTATGAAAATAATTAAAAATGATGATAAAAATAAAATATTTTTGTGTTTAAAATTAATTAAACATTTTTTAAACCTAAATCAAAAACAAAAATACTTTTTAGGGTTTTTATTAATGGTGAAAAGAATTTGTGAAAAGAATTAAATTTGGTTAGAAAATTAAAAGAAATAAGAAAAAGTTAAGAAAATAAGTGGTAAAAATTGGTTTTGGCCTTCTAGGGTGTCGAACTCGTGACCCTGAGGTTACATGCACAAAACTTTACCACTCAACTACGCGTCATTGGTGTTAGAAACCGGCCTCCAATTGTATATGTGCATGAACCTGTAAATATTAGAAAATTGAGAAAAAATGACAAAAGGCAGAGATCGAACCTGTGCCAAGAGGGACAAGAGGACTAAGTGTGTGCGTTCTACTGCTGGGACGACGATACATCCATTAATATATGTCACTCAATAAATATATATGTGAATATGAATTCCAGAAATCCTAATTAAATAAAACGCGCGCCAGGTGGGACCCCTATGTTTGAATGATCGAATCATAATACACCACACCATGGTTAAAAGGTCAGAGGCCGGAGAGACGCCGGAGCCCAAGCTCCGATCGTCTTCTCTGGTGATCCAAATCTCCAAACCTGGAAAATAACAAAAATCAATGATTAAGAGGGACCCTACCCCCCTAATTCGAGGGTTGTGGATCGATTGGTGGGGTTCGTTTGGCCTGAAAGTGTCGGTAAATAGGGATACAAAAGTTCTAGTTTGTTATGCCCTAACAATGACATGATGTGATTTAGGCACCAAACCTCGCAAATGATGGATCAAACCTGCTATATTATATCTCAGAAAATCATTAGCATGGTTAGTTCACATTAAAACACGATAGAATTTAAAATATGAATTTCAAAAATATGATGCAAACTGAGTTTATGATGCGTGCGATTCAAGGAGTTTTGGCTATGGATTTTGATCCATACTTACTCTGTGTTACCTCAAGAGCACGAATTAGTGCTTGGAATTGCTTGAAACTGGCTGGAATTTGAAACTTGATGGTGCAAGTTTGCTTGATATTTTTTAGGCACAACCCTAGCTTTATGGCTACAAGAACTCGTCTACTTGATGTCTGAATGTGTTATGTATTTATAGGGAAAGAGAATTAGGTCAAAACTTGAGAGAGAATATATGTCATTCAATGGAAAATATTTGATTTAAAAAATCAAATGTAATGTTTCCAAAATTGTTCAATCTTCATGCAATCATCCCTTGTACGATTTGGCCATCTTGCAATGTCTTATTTGGACCTCAAGATATCTAAATAACAAAGCCCACACGCCTTGGCCTTTTGTCTTGCATTTTATTTTATTTAAAATTGATTTTTAATGGAATAATTCAAAAATAAATTAAATAAATGATGGAAGGGTGTGTACTTGGACTTAGAGGTCATGGGCCATCTTAGAAACAAGTTCAGATCATAAAAATCTAAGCCCATTTGGAAAATTTTCAAGTTTGATAAACATTTCTTTCATACACTTTCTCAAAATTTCCAAACTTGCACAAGCCATAACTTGCTCAATTTTTATCATTTGAGAGTGTTCTTAGACTTTTTTAGAAAGTTTAAGATATCCTCTATAATGTCTTGACCCATAACTCTCAAATGAAGCATTTTTGGCCAAAGTTTGTGATATACAAAGTTGTAGAGAATTGAATTCTCTTCAAAATGAGATTTGGTGGAAAAATTTCTGAAAAAGTATGTAAAAGTTATGCTTGGTCAAAGTTCTGTTGACTTTTGATAAAAAACCCTAATTTAGAAACTTTGACTTTTGATCTATTTTTTTGACTTTCTTGATGAATCATGATAAACCCTTGATAAAATGATGAATGTGACTTCAAAACCTTGATGTTGACCAAAAATGATGAAGTTTGACTGTATGTTGACCACAATTGACTTTTTGTCCAATATAACTAATTTTTAACCATTTGAGCAATTGACTGAACAAACTTGAGTTGTGAGGCTTGAAACTTGACATGGTGACACCTTGAGACATATGAGGAGGCATGATGCTCACTTGAGGTAATAGGAACCATATTTGACTTGAGAGAATCAAAACCCTTGTTATGGTTGATTGCTTAGGAGTGAGTTCATCTGGTCAATCCTTGAGGAATTCTTGAGTATGTAGATGTATATTGTCTTGAAAAATAGGAGGGAAAATTTTGGGGTATAACATAACGTCAGGCGCGAAATATGATTTACCTCGTCTTCTGAAGCGAGGTAAATATGGTCGTCATGAAAAGTATGAATGTAACAACTCGGTGTTTATAAGACCGAAGTAATATTTTTTAGTGCATGGGTTCAATATATACCGTCAGTGTTTTTATTATTGACAATAATAGTGCCTAATGTATCTCAATTTATCAATAAAACCGAGGGTATTTTTTTAATTTAAACATGTTACATTGTTTACACAAAAAAATAATAAAATAATTTACTTACAAAATACAATGTTTACCCAGAATATTAAACTAGTTACATTGTTTACACATAATATCAATATAAAATTTAAGTTGTCCATAAAGATCATTTGTTGGATCTTTAAGTCCTTGATATCATAGGAAGATAAAATGGTGGGAAACAATATATTTCAATTGCTTTTCTTTGTATTTGTTTATGATATTAAAAAAAGGTTAGATAAATCAAGGGTTAGATGAAAAAAGGGTTAAATAAATAAATATTTAAGTGGACAAACCTTAAACGTAAATAACTTTTTTCTCTTGCAATTCATAATATATAACACATCATAACAAAGACTCTTGCATATCTTAAAGTGAAAGATATTTTCAAGCGCTTCATGACGTCTTATTATCAAGTTTTGATATTCACAATGCTTTTATAATGAAAGTTAACATAGTTTTCACACGGATAACTAATGTGGTAGTGTATTGAGCATTGATAGTCATGAAAATGGACGACAGATTTAACTAAGGGAGATGACTAATATCATCAACAGTAACGCTAAAATTTCCCCTCGGTTTTGAGAAAAACCGGGGTAGAAATATATTTATTTTTAATTATATTGTTTACAAAGAATATCAGGAAAAAATATTACAAAAAATTTCAAATTTAGGCTTACCAAATCTATCGACAAGTAGAGAAAATTAAGAGAATTTTTTTTAAGCAATAGATCTTTGGATGAATTCAAATTTTGTTGCATATCTTTATGTTGCATATCGAAAAAACACTCCATAACTTACCCATCTTCGAAGTTATTTTAATTTCTGCACTTACAATCCATCTCAAAGATCTGTTCTTAAGTGTTTCTAGATCAAAAAATTTATCGTAATGGACAGTAGTAAATATTTCATGTGTCTGGTGCAACGACACATAAGTTAAAATTAGGGTAAAATATGATTAACTAAGGTATTTATAGTAAAAGTTGGTTACTTTACCCCTCAAATTTACATTAAAAACCGAGGTATATTATAGTTTGAATTTATGTATCACCTCGGTTTTTAAAAAAAACGAGGTGAAATGGGTTTTTTTAACTTACAAAAATAAATCTCCGCTCTTTTGAATAATATCTTCGCTGATATCCATCATGCGATTAGTTAAATTCCTTTCTTAACTTTCTTCACTGATATCCATGAAGGGAGAATGAGTTTTCTGCAATTGCAATCTTTCAAATGAACGAAAATACAACAACAACACCAAAAACAAAATCAACACCACCAAGAACATCAACACCATTATGTGATATAGATTGCAAGAGCAGAAAAAACGTTTTCTATAAGAACATTGTAGTTTTTTCTGTCTTGCAATTCATCCTAACGAATGATGCAATTTTGAGTTTTGGGAGGCTACAAAAATAAGTAAGGATTAGGGTGAAATATATTTGCTTTTTATAGTGTAATCTGATTATTAGTCCCCTCAGTTATATCGAAACATTGAAGGGTTAATTAATTTAAATTACAATTATAATCAAAGTAAAACATAAACTACAAAAACTAGGATTCAAAGCGCGTCCAGAATAATTTTACCCGTCAGATTTATTAGAAATCGAGGTGGATTGATACTTTTCCCATTAAAAATATATAATACATGTCGCGTCTAGGCTTAATACCTCGTTTTTCTGGATGACGTGAAAGCTCCGTCGTAAAAATCATTATTTATTGTTATTTATTGTAGTGTGAATAGTAAGAAAAGCCATGAATAATTTCTCCTCTTGTTGGTGGTGTTCAACAACTTGGGCTTGTTGTCCCTGTTGATTTGCTTTGTTTTTGCAACTCTTCTCCACATGACAAAGTTGATTGCAAGCTTTACATTTAACTCCTAATTTGTACCAACAATACCTCTCTAAATGAGTATACTTTTTGCAATGTTCGGAAGATGAAAAATTCTTTTTTCCAACTCTCTCATTTATTATTGACTTCCTGCCTTTTTCCTTTTCCTTTCACCTCACCAAAATATTTTCTCCCAAAATTGTTGTAACTTTAGTTTTTGTCTTTGGTGCTGGTCACAAAAGTACCTTCAACATCTTCTTTCTTCCTTATAGATCTTCTCTGCTTAGTAGCTTGCAAAGTATTAACAAGTTCTGCAAGACTGATTTGAGAAAATCCTTATTTTCTTTGAGCGAAGATATTTTTGCTTCAAACCTCACTAGAAGACACATCCGATTTTTTTCACAACTCTTAGATCACTGAGCTCATCTCTCAGCAATCTAATTTGTAAAAAAACCTTCCAAAGTTCTATCAAAAAATTCTCTAATAGTTTTGATTTATTTCATTTTTAGTACTTTGAACTCTCTTCTCAAGTTCAACACTTGCATCTTCTTTGTTCTTTCACTCCTTAGAATTTATATATATATATATATATATATATATATATATATATATATATATATATATATATATATATATATATATATATATATATATATATATATATATATATATATATATATATATATATCAAGTAAGAGTGTTATTTAAATAAGAGATGGGAGGATTCAATGTTAACCATTGGATTTGATAAATGATCTTGATGAAATCATGATAATAAATGCTCATCAAGATCATTTATCAAATCCAATGTTTAGCATTCAATCCTCCTATCTCTTAGTAAATATCACAATTTAATCTCAACCTTTTATTTTTAAATCTAACAGTTGTTATTCATTCTCACATTCTCATATAAGTTATTCATTCTCATATGATATATATGAATTTCTTACTAAATCGGAAGTATATGAAAATCCGAAATTGCCCTTCACAAAACCGAAAGTATATTTCTGGTACGTACCATTTTGAAATATTTGGATTTAAACCGGAAGTATATTTTTGATTTCAAACTAAATAACAAAATATTGAGAAATTATTCATCATTCAGTCTCACATACACACTTTATTCTATCAGTAAAATAAAACAATTTGATTCAACAAAATAAAATCAAATATTAAGATTTAATTTAGACAGATAAAAAATTTATCGTATATTTTGGTCTAAAAATCAAACAAAATAATGATCAATAATTACAGTCTAATTACACATGGGTTGAAACCGGAAATATATTTTCGGTTTACACCCAACTCTTTTCAACATGATTTTTATGATATGAGGTGCGAACCGGAAGTATATTTTCGATTTCTAGGAGCATTTTTGGAAATTCACATGATGCGTGAGAATGTTATTAAGAATTATATATATATATATATATATATATATATATATATATATATATATATATATATATATATATATATATAACATCATGTAGTGTTGTATATATTTTCTACAAAATATCATAAATTTCGAGCTCTCAAATAAATTTTCATTTTTACAATCCATAAATGATAATTTTCTCCTACAAACATAAGAAATTGAGGTAAATACCTAATGTTGAAACACTCTTATAATATTTAAAGATTTTTTTTGAATGTTTTTTGTTGATTTTCTTTTGTTACATACCCATTAATCTTAATCTCTTGATACCATTTAAGAAAGACAAAAGATATTTTACTAAGGGTCTTAAAATTGAAAAAATACATTACAAATATATAGAGTCATACAATATTAGATTGATATGTCATAAAAATATCAATATCTAACAAATCATCTCCATATTAAATATAAAGAGAAAATATGAATTTTGTCAGACTTTTACAAAATTCGATGTCCATTATATAACTCTTTATATAATTTTTTGTTGTGATTAATTCTTAAATAAAAACTCAAACAACATATTAGTTTGATTACATAAACATGTAAAAAAGTAAATGGTCACTTATTGTCACGTGAGGGCTTAGAGGCATCTCAATATCTTTTTATCTCATTAACTCTCCATATTCCACATAGGAACTTCATTAGAACCTTCTTCTTCTCTTTTGTATTAAGATGAAAAATGAAAGATGCCAAAAGTAAAACCAGTTTAAACAAGCAATGCTACATTAACCTAATATCTTTTGTCTATGTATGAAGCATCTATCTACATGAAGTGAAAACACACACCCACACACACGAGGAACAAGAAAAGAAGAACTAAAAAAAGATCAAAACTACAACAACATACTTTACTTTTCCATATTTTCCTCCACAAATCTAGTTTTATTATTGTATGATAAAAGACTCCTATAGTTGTCTTGTGAATGGGGTTTCACCATTGACTTTGTAATAAAAACAGACAAAGATTCGATAACGAGGACCCAAAAGTGCTTTTGTTTCACAAGGGTCAGCTGCAACAAAACCACACTTTGACAATTTCTACATAGTGATTCCACTTTCTCTTTCTTTTATGCAACACTACATTATTAAACTAATGTTTTTGTTTTTGTTTTTTTTGTTTTGTTTCAACCGAATCCAAAGCTCCTCTAACCATAGTCAACTAGTTATGTGAAAATCCGTTGACATAGATTTGCAACCGAATTTAATGTAACAAAACAAAGTACACAAACAACATTAAAGCAAACTCACACGTGTGTTTGTGTGCGTGTGTCTTGTGAATGAGAATACACACACAACACTACACTAGTACATTGCACTACTGTCAAAGTGTCAACTATCCATTGTTGTTGTTAACATTAATATTATAAAACTCATTTTCTAACGAAGCTTCCTCTCTCTTGAGTTGAGAACCTCACTTTCTCTTTTTCACTTTTTGTGAGTTTCATCCTTCAACATAAACCCCATTTTCATTCATTCTCATCATCTCACCTTCAACCACAACCACCTTCACTTCTTTCTCTCTTTCAGGTACCTTTCTCTTCTTACTTTGGTTCATCTTGTGTTTCTTTGAGTGAGTGTTATTTGGAATTATGAGTTTATTTTGAGGCTTTCTAGTAAAAGGGGTGTTTTTTTTTTGTTTTTTTTTATTTTATGATTTTAGCATTTGAAGTTTCAAGGTTAATGTTTGATTTTGAAGAATAGGTTCTTGAGATTGAAGGGCTTTTTTAGAGTTATGTAAAGTTTTGATTTTTAATTTGTTAGCATAGTGAATGAAGCTTTGCAATTTTTGTTGCAAGATTAAAAGGGGTTGGAGAATGAAAGGGAAAGTTTTGACCTTTTTCATGGTTACCCTTTTCTTGATATGTTTATGTATTCATATAAAAGTGATTGTTATTCTCATCAATTGGTTTTTATGTTGGTATTGATTCTGAAAAATGAAGAGAAAAAAATGATTTTGATTGGTGACATTTGCTAATAGTTACTTTGTTTCTGCAGTTGTTTGCTTCAAATTTGTTGTCAATGGCACATAGTTTGAAAAGAAAGTCTCCAGAAAATGAAGACAGTCTACTCTTCAACAGCTTTTCACTTGATGACCTGAATGAAGATCTCTTTGAAAGAGTACTGTCGTGGCTACCGACTTCGTCTTTTTTCCGCCTTACTTCTGTCTGCAAAAGATGGAAATCAGCTGCTGCTTCTGTGAGTTTCAAGCTTGCTTGCTCACATGTTCCTTCAAGGGACCCTTGGTTTTTCATGGTTGCTCCGAGTCTCAACCAATCTGTTATCTTTGACTCGGCTGAAAACAGTTGGAAAAGACTCAATCATCCGAATCTTCTGCTCGAAGATTCCAACAAAAGTTGCATACCTGTTGCAGCCTCTAATGGCCTAGTTTGCTACCGCACGACGTTGGGAAACTTCATTGTGTCCAATCCAGTGACCGGATCTTGTTGCGAACTTCCTCCGTTGAACTTCAACTCAGAAAACCAATCTCTCAATGCTGTTGTTATGAGTGCTGCTTTCAGTGACCAAATGTCCTACAAGATTGTATTGGTCTTTGGTGAACTCCCGAATCTATCGTTTAAAGTCTATAACTCTAGCTCAGCCTGTTGGGAAGACGAGAATGCTCTCGGGAGGAAGGTCGATGATAGTTCGTCGGATTGTGATTCAACTGATGACAATGTAGTGTACTTCCTGAGCAAGGCCGGAAACGTGGTGGCAAGTAGCATGCAGAGAAGTACAACCAAGCAATATTCATCGGTCATTACTAACAAAGACAGTCAGGAGATCGTCTATTTTCTGAGCACCTCCGGAACTGTTGTAGCATGCAATTTGACATGCAAATCTTTCCTGGAGTACCCTAGGTTGTTACCAGTTTTCTGCGAGTACTCTATCGATATTGTCGAGTGTAACGGTGAGATGCTAGTTGTTTTGTTATCAGAATTCTTGGAAAGCACAAGTCTTCGTGTGTGGAAATTCGATGAGGCTAACCGATGCTGGCAACAGATTGCAGCAATGCCTGCATCAATGTCTCACGAATGGTACGGAAAGAAGCCGGATATCAACTGTGTTGGTGCCGGTTCTCGGATTTTTATATGCTTGAACTCTCCTGAGCTATGCAGTTATGTTATGTGTGATTTGGTGACCAACAAATGGGTTGAATTGCCAAAATGTTGCATAAATGGAGAAGTCATGGAGTTTATGTCTGCGTTTTCGTTCGAGCCGAGGATAGAGGCTTCTGTGTGACTGCGAAACGGCCCAGCTCAGAATTATGGATTTGGTTATGAACCCTTTTTATGTTCTGTTTCCTTGAATTTTAATTTGATTTGTACTTGACTTTTATTCATGCAACATAGCTAGACATGGAAGCTAACCAAATGATTTGATTGTTTGACAGATTGATTATAATTTATATGTTTCTTAACAGAATGTGTGATGTAACACTGTTATCATTTAGTGGTATGAATGATCTTGTTCATGATTTTATTGAGTAAAAACTAGCATAATATCTGACATTTCCATGAATTGTAAAGTTACAGTTCATATATAAGATTGATATTATAAAATATAGTATTGATATAAAGTGTTTTACAAGTTATCACATAATTAGTCATATATTTATTTAATCGCATAATTATAATTAGTCTTATAGAATTCTGAACATTTCGTGTTTTTAGTTAGATTGTTTGTATTTAAAATTGGCTAGTATTACAATAAATATATTGAATAAATAATGAATAAGAACTAATAATATAAGAAGTTGTATATTCTAGAAATATCCATAAAACATGCACAAATCAACTGAAAGGATAGAAGGAAAGATTGTTATCTTGTGGTATTAGCAGGTTTAGACATTCCTGTTGTATTTGGTGGTGGAGGCTTGCATGACGACTACAGTTGTGAGGGCAGTAAGCATCTCATTTAATTTCATTATCTTCTTCATGGTCGGAGTCTCCTCCATTTTAATAAGTATGTCATGCTTATCGGGGTTGGCTTCGATGCCTTTTTCGGTCAAAACTCAAAAATGAGTCGGCACTAATCCTGAAGGTACATTTTTTGGGCTTAAGTTTCATGTTATATTGTCGGACCCGGTTGAATACGGTGGTGAGGTGGCTGTCATGCAATTTATCTTTGCTGAATTTTATAATCATCTTGTCCATGTATACTTCTAGCCATACTTTGGTATGTAGCACCCTCATTCTACAAGCCGATGATGTTGTATCAATAATTTGTGTGTTCTATCATGAAAGCAGTCTTGTGTCTGTCAACTTCATGCCTAAGAATTTGATTCTACCTAGAATAGGTGTCCATAAATAACATTAGTTTGTACTCTACCAAATTTTCCACCAATTTATCGATGCTAGGAAGTGGGTGTGAATCTTTTGAAAAATCCTGGTTAAGATAAGTTTAATCGACACACATCCTCCACTTGACGCTTTTTTAACCAGAATGTAGTTTTAGACAACTATTTGGTGTACTTCAGCTTAGAAATGAAATTAGCTTGAAAGATCCCCTGAATGATCTTCTCAGTGTCTTCAACTTTTTCAGAAGATTGTTGCATTCTTCTCTGGGCCAAAAATCTCACACAAGGATCAATATTCAACTGATGACATGCTAAGCTCGGGTCAATATCGAGCATCTCATAGGAAGAAATCGCAAAAAAAGTTAGTGCTGGCTTTGAGACATTTGATGAGGTCCTTTTCTATCGGGGTTAGTAAACCGGTTCCTATCTACACTATTCAATATTGTTTTTTCGTCAAGTTACATGACTACAAATTCTCCATATGGAATTGGTCTTGGGATTTGCATCCTTGCCTCTCTTGGGAGTTCATGCTCATCATTCATTGTGGTTTCGTCTAGTCGTGTGTCGAAATAATGTGGTATTGATGTTTGGCCGCTCCGATGGGGGACGACAATCTTTCTTGTTTTCTTTGCTTGTTGGAGGGTAGTCTAAGTTAGATCTTTTAACAGCATCTCATATATCAGACGAGCTCCGGATAGGTTGGCATGAATGGTAATTGGTTCGTCACTGATGTTGTGGTATTTCATCTTTAGGTGGACGTTCTAAGTGATTATGTCGAGTGCCACAAAGAAAGGTCTTGTAGAATAGTTTGAATTGGCTATCTCAAATGCCACAAATAAAGGTCTTGTAGGGTGCAGTTGTAAACGTCTCTTTCTTACGTCCATTATCCTTACGTCCTTTCCTTCTCCCAAAGAGATTGATAACTCTATGGTTCCCCAATATCTATGATCGCTTGAATATACATGTCTTTGTAAGATGATAATATCCCTTTATCAAGTCCTAGCTCTTCAAAGAGATGTCATATGAGCTTCCTCCATCAACCAGAATTCTTGGCCCCATCTAATTTGATATTTTGACGGTTTTTACCAACAGAAGCACTTTGTTGGAAACATTGTACACTAGGATTGGTCTCTCATCTTTCGGTTTTCTTTTCCCATCATTATCTATGATCTTGGGACATTTTTCTTCGCGCATCTCTTGGCCTCTTTCAGGCTGGAAGATCCTTTGATAATCAAGGAGACGACATGATGTGGGACATGGGTTGAAATTGAAGCGGCGAATCCACTCATAAGACCATATGATACCATTATCAATTTGGGGAAATGTTGGTGAGACGACACAACAAAAAGGATCTGATGAATTCGACGTGGAAGTTCCTGAGAATTAGAGGACAATTCCCCCTGAGGCACCATGTTCTAGTGTTGAATAGAAGATTGATGACATGTAGATATGAAGTTCTTCTTATGCGGTGGTGTAGGTCTAGATTGCGGCAGAACAGAGATGTGTTTGCAAGGTTAACACTCCAACACCTAAGTCAGTGAAGTCAGAGAGGTATAACTTGCAAGCGTGAATGAAATTGTACATGTTTATGACGCATAAATGAGCTAATATATAGGGGTGGTTAAAATTTCTCCAAGTTGGCACGACACGGAGTGCAGAACAATAGCTGATGATGAGCAAATAGTCTAGATTTAGTGTGTGGTCCACTAGCAGAAGTCTACATGTTCATTACTCTTCTGCTTGAGAGTATTCTGGATTGGACCATTGGTGTTGGACGTTTGGCTGGCCCAGAACACTAACCGTTGCTGACCACGTATTGCATCGATGACTGCATCAATATCTCATGAATATAAAAAGAAGGATATCAATTGTGTTGATGCTGCAAAAATGAAGAAGTGGAGGAGAGGAGTTTATGTCTACATTTTTATGTCTACTTTTGTCTCATGCTAATGTTTGTAAAGTATTTTATAAGGTAAGATGAAATTTAATTTATCTGCTATTAGCTTTGGCATACGTATAACTTGAAAAGCTATGATGACCGCTTCATATGACAGTTTCATTGAAGTGTTACACTCACAATCAAATGATAGGCAAGACACCCTTCCATTGTAACCACCATCTACCTTAACCTTATGCAGCATTTAGTTACCTAGTTTGTTACGGCACCTCATTGGGAAATTTCAGTGTCTCAAATTCCGTGATCGAATCTTCACGAGATTTGAGAAAATGAAGTTTCTGAACATTTTTGTTTCTTTGTAAAGCAATATTGAGCAACCATTTCAATTGTAGGTTACATTTTTCCTTCAATATCCACTTATTCAATCCTAATAGAATTTGATGTGGCAGAACACATATCTTTTTTTTCTTCTATTTCTATTTGTGAACTACCAAAATCAATGACATGTAAGAAATCTGTTTCATTATACTAAAATATAAAATCATCGACCCTCCTAGTTTTCAGGCTTTCGACATGTGATAATGGCAAACTTAATTACACCCTTCCGGAATCCTTCTATCATCAATGGCATAGCCAAAGCTCCTTTTATAGTTTTTCGCCCTGCACACAACAACAAAAATCAAATATTTCTCAGTCACGTAGAGTTTTACTTTTGATTATGTAACACAAAATAAGTTATAGATAAATGAAGGAGTTTAACACTTTTAAAAAAGTATTCTTATTAAATATTAAGCATTAATCATGATAAATTATCATAAATACATATTAGAGTATAATTTTTGCTTACCACTCCTTAAGATTGAAGTGAAACCCTTCCATGTTAATGCTGAACGTATCACTGCTGGCCAAAATGGAGCAACATAGGGAGACCAATCTGCTGATTTGATGTCCTAGAGAGATAGATAGTAACCAATGTCAAAATAGAAACAGAGTCTAAACTGATAACACAAGGTGTGGTTGATTAAGTGCTTATCCAATAAACTATTATACACAACAATGCAATTATATCGTTTAAATTAGCTTCGTCCATGAGGTGCTAGCTTAGTGGTAAGAACTTCTGAAAAATTGAGATACAAAAGTTATTTACAACTACTATAAGAAATCATTTGAAAAATTTGTAATCAACAATAATTCCACCTTCACAAGTGTTTCTTGAGAAGTTCTTCCATACGGACTTTGGGCTTATTCATAAGTTGTTATGAAGAGTTTATTAAAATAAGCCTAATACAATTATTAGACATTACATAAATCATTTTCAAAAGTGTATCCAAACACTAGACTCAAATGAACTCTATTAAATAACTCAACTCATAGCAGAGAATGAAATTTTTATAATTAAGTTAAAAATATTCATTAACTACCTGAAGGGACATGGTCTCAAGCAATTTGACATATTCAGCAGTTGAGCACCATGCTGGAAGATAAAATGAGTCACATATCTTCTTCAAGAGATTCTCCTCCCATGGTTGTAGGGATTTTTCATCCGGACGAAGATCCCTATGGCACCATGTTACTATAATTATGGTGCCACCTGGTGCTGCTACACGGACTAACTCTCCAACAAACTGAAACAGATTTTGAATGAAACGGTAAATTGAATACAACGTCATAAGATAAAGAAGAAAGTGAAGTGGAAAGCAAGTGAGACAACAAGAGAATTGGAACCTTTGATTTGTTAGGCATATGCTCTCCACTCTCCATCGACCACACCAGATCAAACTGGCCGTCAGGGAATGGTTGCTCTAGAGCATCAGCAACTTGAAAGGAAACCTACCATTGCATTACATAAACATAGAACGTAAATATGTCAGTCACACAATGAGTCACTGATATAGACAGTAGACACACCAGAAAAACGATACTGACAGAGACACGGTAATAATTTAAGAAAGTGGAAGTGATT
The DNA here is from genome assembly GCA_021764765.1 of Vicia sativa. NCBI lineage: Eukaryota > Viridiplantae > Streptophyta > Magnoliopsida > Fabales > Fabaceae > Vicia > Vicia sativa. Next base: position 213,620,380 of record CM038795.1, read on the forward strand.
GAACATGAGTATATAACCACATGTGTCAGTGCTGTGCTAAGTGTCAAACACGTGTCGAATATGAGACATGTTTTCAATTTGAAGTGACATGCTACATATGCCACACCAATATATTTTATTCTATACTAGTTCTTAAGACCCTTGGTGAGGTTTTCATTGCAATAATATCATAGCTGAACAAATATTGAACAGCAAGAAGCAAAGTGTGTAAGAAAATGATAAAGGAGAAATTATCCAGAGAAAAAAAAACCTTGTCAGCTAATCCTTGAGCAGCAGCTAGAGCATTTGCTCTTTCAGCTTGAACAGGACTGAGAGTGATGCCTACACAACTTGCTCCAAATTTCTTTGCCAGGTACCTTGAACTGCCCCCTATGCCACACCCAACATCAACTACACTCTTTGGCCATTTTGTTGAGTCCTCTGAGCATATTCATTCATTCAATAACACCAAGTAGTCAATACTAGTAAGGGTCAAATTTACCAGCAAAAATTGAAAATTCACTTTAGTTGATAACATCTAAAATTACACACACACACGCACTGTATCATGGTATTCTCCAATTGAGAAATGGTTTATGATTATTTACAATAACCAAACCTTTTTCTATGTGGCCCCAAAATTTCATATTGAAGGTGTATTTGATATCTGACACTGACACCACATTATCGTACATTCAATCACTTCTATTTCTTCAAACCATTACCAGTGTTGTGTCTAATGTTCATGACTCATATCTCTCCTTCATAGCATTGAGTAAACAGACATTTTGGTCATTAAAATTTGCTAATAAAGTCCCTAAATGTATCAAAATTATATACAACAACAACCAAACCTTATCCTAGTAAGTGGGGTCGACTACATGAATAAACTTTCGCCATATTATTCTATCTAGAATCATGCTTCTATTCAAATCGTTAATCTCGAGATCTTTCTTAATAACTTCTCTTATAGCTTCTAAGTCTTCTTCTTCCTTTAATTGTTTCACTTCTTTTCATCTGATTTACTCTCCTTATCACTGAATCTACATGTCTTCTCTCTATATGCTCAAACCACCTAAATCTATTTTCCACCATCTTCTCTACTATAAGTACTACCCGAACACTCTCTCTAACATATAAAAAAAAGTCTCAATTGTGTTTTCTACAGTAATTTCATGAACCAAATTGCCTAACTAAAGACACATAAATTGACTTACAAAAATACATATTTATGTAAATTTTTCTAATTTTGATACATTCAAAGACTAAGGTAATACCAAACAGACTCACCTACAAAAATGGCAATTTATTTTCTGTCCTATAAATACCCTCTTCTCATATAAATTACTAGAAATAGTGAATTTGACTCATACATATTCAATTTCAAAACCAACAAAATATAGTACTATTTGCATTAAAAACCTATAGCACAAGTCATTATTACACCTACACCTCTAAAAAGCTCTAAAAAGACTTAGACTTGTGTTAGTATAAATATCTGTATCCATGCTTGGTAAACACAAGATATTATTATGAGTATGAAGAAAGTAGAAGGAAAAGAATACCAGAAAGAGAAGCAAAATTCAAAGACTGTTGAATCATCCGGATCTGAGCATCCCGATGATCCGAAACGGAAACAGTAGAATCCGGAGGATAAAAGCCATGATGCATATGCTCCCCCCAAATATCCTCCCATATTCCAGAAGACTCGTCGTAAAACTCAGCAATCCCTAACTGAAGCTGCTTCTTCTTCTTCTCTTCTTCCAACACAATTTCTTCGTCCTTAGTATTCACCGCCATTGATACGCCAACGTAACTTCTTCTTCTTCTACTGAATATTGTAGCACCAGTAGTAGTAGTAACGTTTCTGTTAGAGAGAGATTGAGGTCGAATCGATGAAGTGTGAGTGCAGCGTAATAAAGAAGAGACTCTCGTCGTAGCCATGGTTGTTGTGTTTAACACCACTTGAAAAATGACACGATGCAAAAAAAAATATAATAAAATAAATGCAACAATATATTTTCTAGGTAAGATGCGTGATTCAGAAAATTTATTATTTTCTCTTCACTCTGAAAAATAATATGAAAAAGGTTATTTTACGCATTTTCTAACCGACTTAGTTGTTTTTTGGGACTATGAATTTACTAAGAAATAATGGAGGATAGAATCGACTTTACAGAAAAATATAAGGTTGGAAATTTTAAACTAACATATCTTACTACTTGGATTTCCTGTTGCTACACTTGCTTAGGTTGTTTGTTTATGTTTAATTTTAGATTAAAAAAATAGATTTTAAATCAAGGTTGAGGTTTGCTACTCTATCTATCAAATTGTGGGAATATATTATTGGACGAAGTGGGAAACTCATATATTATGGCCTTTGAAAATTCAAATATAAGAAGAAGAAAAAACTAGTCTAATTATTAAACAAGATATTCATCGAAAATATATTTAAAGAAATTGAAAAAGAGATAAATTATTATGCAATACGAGTGTAAAACTTTTTACCATCAATCCATCAAATAATCTCAATCATTCACAAATACTATTTGGTAAAGCAATCGCAATCATTCATAAATAAATAATTAAAATAAAAATCAAACATAATTTATAATTTAATATATAATTTATTGGCCATGTATGATTTTTTTATTTCCAATTAAATTCTTTTAAAAAATACTTAAAGAAACAAAATATTAAATTTAATATATTTACATTTCAACAACTATTTAATACTACATTTGTCTCTGATTATAACACTCTTTTGAATTTTTTCTTCTTTTTTATAGCATCATCATTAACTTTAAAGGTGTAATAATTATTTTTCTCAAAACATAGTCTTAATTATATTACATTTTTTTCTACAATATAAAATATATTTGTATAAATATTAATTATTTTTTCTCTTAAAAATATATTTGTAAAGTTGTATAAATAATTAATAAATTTAATACTCTAATCAATTTTTTTTAATTAGGACAATTTAGCATATAGATCTTATATTTAGAGATGGAGGTAGTAGTTGATAAGCTATTTAAAATATTTGATAAAATTAACGGTTCAACTATCTTATAAATGTAAAATGACATGAAAGACATTTAATATATAACTATTTTATTTAAAATTAAAATAAGTTATAAAAGATAAAAGTGAATTTTTATTAAAATAATAAAAATAAAAGTGGAAAAAATAAATAAATTATAAACTAAACTAAAACGCTATTTGAAACATGTTTATGTTTATGCATTCAATTGAGAGTTGTTTATGTAACGTGTTTATGATGTCTAGGGTGGAGTCTGCACATTGGAGACTGAAAAAACAAACCGTGGTGATTTATGTGCAAGCTGGGATGCTGTGAACACAATGTTGAAGTTGTAGTTAGGTTCTATAAGGGTGTCGTTTCAAAAAAGTATCGTCAATATTGATCACAAGTATAACACCCTATTCTATTTTAAGTTACACGGTTTTGTTTCAAGACAGTATTTACAACTCGTTGGAAAGGAACTTGAAATAGTCAAATATGTTGGTGCAAGCAAAAAGAGATGTGTTGTTGTTACATTAGAAAATCATATGGGTTACCGTGTGCATGTCAGCTTGCAAGTTTTTCAGATTTTAGGCACACCTATACCTTTGGAAACAATTCATATGTTTTGGACAAAATTGCAAATTCTAGAATACGAGGAGGTTCCTGAAGAGAAAAGGTGGGATTTAGAAGAGGAGTGCGAAGAGTTGAAGAAACAGTTTAGTGCTCTGGATATTGTGGGACAAAGAGTGTTGAAAAAAAATCTGTGACCTAGTCTATCCATCAACAACTTCAATGTTCCACCGCTGGTGAAATATAAGTCATCAAACAGAGGAGTTAAGAAGAGTAAAAAAGGTACGGAAAGTGATGTGTATCGTGATCCAAGTCAATGGGAATATGTTGAAGCTTCGCAATGGAGTCAGACTACAAAGAGATCATGCACACAACCAAGTGGGAGTCAATCGTCAACCATACCGATTCATAGGTAACCTTGTATCAATTCTGCAAAAGGTGAGTAGTTGCCACAATTTCCTACTTTCTTTCGTCCATACATTGAAGATATTATTGATGTAGAACCAGATGGAAACTGTGGTTACCGTTGTATTGCAACTGCGTTGGGATGAGACACAGATGCATGTTTTGATGTTAGGATGCAGTTGGATACTCATATCCATCAACACGAAACATTATTTTCCAAGGTGTTCTACGACATTGTGTCTTATGTGAAGAATTCATTAATCGTGAAACACTTGGGTCCTCAGGGTAGGGAGAAATGGATGTCGCTTCCAGATATGAGTTACCTTATTGCTTGTAGATATGGTGTTGTTTTTGTTTCTTTATCCATGAGAATTAGCACGACATTTTCTTCGCTTCACATACCTTCACTCATGTACACGATTCATCATACAATCGTTGCAGTCGCTTTTGTCAACGATAATCATTGGATTCTGCTAAAATTGAAATCCGGTTATCCATTGCCTCCCGTCACAAAGTGTTGGAGGATAATTGTTGTGATGTTGCAAAATATTGGGAATCCGCATATGCGGGTTGGGGATAATTGTTGTGATGTTGCAAAATGTTGGGAATCAGCATATGCGGGTTGGATCAGACATTGGGCAGTACTGTCTGAGAAGTGATTATATTTTATTTATAATGTATTTATGTATAACATTAATTATATTTGTTGACATTAATTATATTTGTAATGTCTCTATGTATGACATTAATTATATTTATGTATTCTATTTAAGTAAAAGTTTTAAGTAAAAGTATAAAAAAATCATGAAAATTTTTAAGTCCCAGTAACACCGAAAATTTGAAATTTCCAATATTGTTTTTATACCTGAAATTTCAAATTTCCGGTATGGTTATTAACTAAAATAGGTACCGTAAATTTGAAATTTCCAGTACTGTTTTTGTATCGAAAATTTCAAACTTCCGGTACTATTGTAGACTGAAATACATACCGGAAATTTCAAATTTCTGGTACAATTGTAAACTAAAATATATACCGTAAATTTGAAATTTCCGATATAAAAACAGTATCAAAAATTTCAAATTTACGATACAGGACATTTGAAATTTGCGGTATTTAAAGACGGTAAAATGGTAACTTTTTTAAAATTTCTGATATTTCTTCCAAAATTTCTGGTACGCGCCGGAAATTATAGCTTTTCCGGTATTTTCTAGGAACATTGTGGTAAAATTGCCCTATTTGAGAGTGCCAAGTTTAATTGGGAGTAGTAGGATAAAATTTCACCTAGTGGCCTTGTCTAGAGCCTACTTTTTGTTATGGATCCAGCAAAGGGAGATTCATAGGCCTTGAAGCATGTTAAAGACGAATTTTTCGATTATGTATGTGTTTTTTTGTTTTGTTATGATCTTATGCCTAGTGGTATGGTGGATTTTTTGGCGAGAGGGTGGTGTAGTTGGACTTGGACGCTTGCCAAGGTTATCGTGTTTTCCTGACAGCTGCTCCATGATAGGATCCCCAATAAACAAAACTAAAACTTTTTTAGGAATAGAGTCATGGTAAATCTTGCAAGAACGACTGATCCCCCAATAAATAAAATTTTGCGAGTGGTGTTGAAATGATTGATCATTTGTTTATCATTTGCTTCATTATTATAAATATTTGATATAAATATTTTATTATTCAACATTTTATTTTTTTATTTTTTATCTTTCATATCATTTTTTTTTCCACCTAATAATTTAACACTCATTTAATTTGTATTCACTACAATAATTTTATTTAATAAAATGCAACATCCTATCTCACCACCATTCACAACACAGATTCTCATTCCCTCTCATTCAACATGTTGAATCTTTTCAACATCAATTAATCCACATAATTTTCAACACCTCATTCAACACTCAATTGTAAGCATTCAACTATTGAATAATTTATTCAATCAATTAATCCACATCATTTTCAACACTTTATTCAACACCCAATTACAAACATTCAACTATTGAATAATTTATTCAACACCTCCATTGTATGTAGTCTAATATCTTTAGGTATTTAATGAGATATGTGAATATTTCTATGTCTATTGTCACTAGTTTTGATATCAAAACTATTGTTTCGCGAAATAAGGGTGTTGATTTGTATGATATTGTTGTTTATTGTTAACTTGAAGCTTAGATTCATGTTTAGAGTAAGAAATAGTGTTGATTGGATGAGATCATAGGGGTTTTTTAATTTTTCTAGAAAGAAAAAAAAAAACCTCAAGAATACCATCATGTTCTTGAGTTGATTCATCTTTGTTCTTATTTTTTCTAAGTATGGAATGTTGTTTGATCTGTTCTTTTTAAGAAAGGTTATTGTTTTTGTGTTAGGCGTGGAGAGAGAGACAGGTCTTCTAACTTTTATAACTAGGGTTTTGAGATGGGTTTGGATCTCCTTAGGCCCAACCTAATTTCCTATCACCCACCTTCTAATTTACTTAGCACACCCCTGGGTCTCTTGGCTTCAGTTGGCCTTGTTGGACCAGTGGACTTGGGCCTTAGAGCGTCTCACCCTTTAATTTCCTTTTGCACCCCTTTATTTATTTATTTTTTAGTTTTTTGTTCTTTCCATTAGGCTAAGCCCATTTTATTTTACTCTTACCACTCCCACCACTTTTCTCTTTTTGTTAGTTAGATTATATTTGTTTAGGTTAATTAATTAAAGGGTTAATACTATTTTATCCCATGTCATATAGAAGACTTCTGATTTTGCCCCTTGTAATTTTATTTTTTTAAGAAAACACCCTTGTCATTTTAAAATACTAACAATTTAGTCCATAAAATTAAAATCCGCAGATTTTCTGCATATTTTCTTTCGGATTTACCTGCAGACTTTAGGGACTAAATTGTTAGTATTTTGAAATAGCAAGGTGTTTTAAAAAAAACTTACAGGGAACAAAATCAAAAATCGGCTATATGGTAGGGGTAAACTGGTAATAACACTTAATTAAATAATAAATAATTAAAATTAATCTCTTAAAAAATAAACTACAAAAAAAAAAAAATTGATCAACATAAATTAATTTTCAACTCTTTAATAATTTCAAAAAAATAAATTATTTCATCAAGATTAGTCTAATAAAGCCTTTTCCAAACAAAATCAATTCCAAATAAAATCAATATTTTCAAACAAATATGAATCAAACACTTTCAAGTTCTTTTTCCGCGTAATCAATAACATCAAGTCGTTTTTCAAACTCAATCAAAATCGTTTCAAAATCTTTTCATAATCAAATCGGTTGAAAAATGATTAGTTCATAATATCCTCTCGTTTCCCAGTGTATTTAAATGATAGACGTACTTAATTTATTGTTCGAATGTTTGTCTTTCGTTCAAAACATGATAATTAACCTAATTTAGTTTGATCTTTGATGAAAAAGGATTAATTTGGATCTTTCGTTCAAAACATGATAATTAACCTAATTTAGTTTGATCTTTGATGAAAAAGGATTAATTTGGACCTTCCCCAAGTATTTAGTTTGTTCTTCAAAAACTTGTCTCCTGTTAAAATCTTATGACTTAATTCGCTTTACAAATTTTATAATCGGACGTAATATCCCCCTTTTGCCCAAGTATTTTGGTCGAACTCTCTTTTCTAATCTAATGGTTAGTTGTCGTACAAAGAAAAGGCAATAGTACAAATAAGAAAGAAAAAAAATGAATTAAAGATTGAGATTAGAGCATTACAAAAACATGAGAAAAGGTCTTTCAATCAGTAATAAATTTGGTGCTAATTTGACATCAAAGTAACAAAGTTCTTGATAGAGTATTGGACCAAACTATTTTGTATCAGCTATGCATGAAAATAAACAAAATAACAACTATGCTTTTCTTTATGTACAGAATGAATAGAAGAGAAATAAGAACCAATATCAGTATAATTAATCAAATTAGATATTATAATCCATCTAGAAAGGTTAAAATAAGATCCAAGGCTCACACAAATAATGAAACCCCAGAAAAAAAATTCCCAACTCACCATCTCTTTTTGATGATGGGATATAAATGATGATATCAAGGAATCAAATTTAGAAAAAACTAGACCTACATTATTAACTTATCAGCTGATATTTCCACTTTCTTGATTCCATTTCCTATGTCCTTTTCAGTGGGAAATGAAGGAACACCGGAAAATAGAGTACCGGCATCTTCATGCGGAATGGCAGATTTATTTGCATTAGCATATCCATTGCCATAATATGCATCCTCTTTGGTTAGCAGCTTGCATTTAAGCGCATCGAGGTGTTCTGAATCTTCCTCCACATTTCTATAATCAATTGAAACAGAAGAATGCTTATCCAAGAAAGAAAAATCGTTTGGTAAACCTGAAGAAGGACAAGACCCAGCCACACTAATATCATCATCTTGATTTTGTGCATAGCCTGAAGTCTCTTCTATAGGTCTTCCCATATCTACATCGATCAAATTGTCAACAGCGTGAGAAATGGGCAAATAAGATGATTCAACAGCACTGCTAGAAATATCATTCGCAATATCAGTAGACTCAGCGTCAATCATGATTGTGTCCTCCGACTGCTCTCTTTTAGCTTCTGAGTTCAATTCAATGGAAGACTCGTCATATTCATAACTGGAAGAAACCTTCAACTCAGGACTAATATCAGATGGTGAAACCTCACAATCACTACTGTAAGTCAAAGCCTTCGTAATTGAGAGGCACTCAGCTTGTTCAGTTTGGCCAGGTTCCACTTCCACTGTTCGCTCTTCTACTGTCCCTGAAGATTCCACTTCCACTGTTCGCTCTTCTACAGTCCCTGAAGATTCTGTAGTTTGAATTTGAAGGCATGATGGTCGAGCATTACACCTGTCCAGGATAAAAACAAGCATTACTTGTCATTTCGCTCGGAGTAATCGGCACACGCTACTGTAAAAAGTTACAAGTGTGATGCATCTTCCCCAACTTCAATTATTATCGTAACCATTCTTTTATCAAACATCAGATTACACTAGGTGGTTCAAATAACTAGAGGTCCCAAAAGGTTGAAATTAACTTCTAAATTTCAAGATTTAAGATCTCAATCAGAGATCAGAATTCAGAGCAAATGCAGTACACAATGGAATGCAAAACTAACACGCAATCTTAAAGTATCTGATCAAATTAGTTAAAAGTTTAGAAAAATTGAATATCACCTACGCAATGGGTTTCACATGTAAACCAAAGGAAATTTTGACAAAATGCAATGAAAAGATTGAAAAGAAATGAAGAAAAGAATCTAATTTTTTTCTTAATGATGGATTTAAAAGGTGGAGCCAGTGTTCTGCAGTTGGCTTTTCAACTTCTCATAAATCAGACGATCCAATCCAGGACAAGTTATTAGTCAAAAAAACCACCTAACAGATAAAGATACTAAAATCTGTACTGACTAGACCATGTTAAAAGAATCAGCTGTTCGGGTATGGCTCAAAATAACATAAATCAGTCTTTTGAGAAAAGGATTTTTGTATACTTCATACAAAATCCAAGCTCAAGATTAATGTAATATTAAGTATAATGAATAAACCTAAACAATCAAATAAAAATATATGATTCAACGGCAAAATTGGCAGTAGACTCTCAACAGATATTAGTTATGTGAAAATACAAATTAAACTCGATGAGAGATGTGGTTAGCCTGTAATCAAAAAGAAAAATCATTCGGACGGCAGATAGTGAAAGACAGAAAGTATAATCGAATAATTTGTCAGAGAGTGACAGACAGAAAGCGTTAGCCTATTCAAAAGGTGACATGAAGATACCTTCTATATAGCAGCATGTATGCTCCCTGAGAAAGTACCTCCTCCAATTCCACACTTGCAACCTAAGAAAAGTATAACACAAATGAGGATACTGAACGTTCAAGCTAAAGAGTATACAGACCAAAAAGAAAAATACTCAATTTTCATTGGGAGACAGAAATCTACCTTTGAGTCATCAATCCTATACCAGTTTCCCTGGAAATCCTTGATGTAGCATATGTAATGACCAAAAAATGATGCATTTAGCATATCAATATGGACTACAACAGCATATAACTTGTAGATGTCAGATCCATCTCCAGCTTCACTCATGTAAGGGCTAAGATTTAAAGTCTCAGGGAAGGCTATTCTCTTGTTTAGCTTTCCAAACCTCCCGCTCTGCAAGTACACAACACCCAACAAAAAACATGAGAATGTTTGACAAAGAATAGTTCATGTAGCCTTTTAGTTCCAAGCTTTTATGTATTAGCAGGGAGAATATGAAAGGCCAACGAAACTGTCTATTATAATCATATAATTATGATTATGCTGAATTAGTATAATTCATATCACATGAAGCACAAAGGGGGAAGTACTAGAGCTGATACAACGGAAATCTAAAGTATAATAAACAACCTAAAGCATCTGACAACTTAGCTAGATCAAATTACTCATACCTGAAATCTTTTCAAGGCAATTGTAAGAATATTTGGCGCACATTTAACAGTAAGACGCTTCCATGCTTTTACATAGTCCTGACACCTGCCAAACAGCAGCAAACACATGTTTAAAGACGGAAAAATCCATCACTGAATTCTATTTTCATTGACAAAAATAAACTCCACCACTGAAAATTCCAAACTGAAATAGTTATTATGATATGAAATTCTCATGATATCATCTACATTCCATTAATAAGATGACCGGTTATTGTATGACTAAATAGGATAGGTAATCTTACCCCTCACATTTATACATATTTTCCCCATCAAGCCACTCTTTGACAGTAAACTGATCTAGACATTCCTCCAACGAGGCAGCATCTCCATGAATTTCAACTGTCAAATCCATCATACTTTCATACTGATTTGAAGTTTTCTCGCACTTTGTGCAAATAACCTATTTGGTTTCACATGGAAAAAAAAAAAAACAGAAGATTAAGACAGGCGCAAAAGGTGGAAACTGATAATCAGACTAAAAAACATCAAAGTTATATCTGGCAAGTAAAAGACTATCCATGATGAAATTATAACTAGAAATGCTCAATAGGGAAAATCACATGTCAGCTTCAAGTTTATCTCAGACAGAAAGCCGAATATCATTCTATTTCAGTCATGGTACAGCTTTATCCGGTCACCATTACAAGTAAAACTGAGTATTTCTTAATCCTTCATAAAATATGGCAAAATAAATTCCCAACTAAACTCGTAAGGCTTCTTCCATTGAATAAGTTATAATGGAAATCTCCTAAGTCCAGCCTTAAACGGAATTATACACCATTATCAAATCTTTGCAATTGGGCTAGACTAACTTCTTAGTTAAAAGTAGAAGGGAGAAAAACAAAGCCAATTCCCTTTGATAACCCCATGAGAACATAATCTTTAGCCTCTATATTTTATTATAGATCATGAAATGCAATAGCAAAGCATACTTTCCAACAACAAACAAGATTAGATTTCTAACCTCAGATTGAAGGCGACCGCCAAAAATGTGTTGGATAATGGTTGTCTCTTGAAGGTTTGAAGGCACGACTTTTTCTCCACCAAATTCATCAAGGCAAACAGATTGCATAGTATCAATTGAAAACCTAAAAATGATTGGAAAAAATTACCTTTTACATCTTCCAAAACTAAAATATGGAATATGCATCCTTCCGAGACAGTCAATGTTCAATTCACTACAAAAAATGAAATGATAATATGCGACAAAAACAGACCTCATGAACTCGTGAGCATCCTCTTGTCGTCCATAACCTAAAGTACCACCAATATTAGGCAAGCGAGAGAGGATATTCATTGGAGAAAACGCCTGGGAACTTAGCCGTGTTCTTTCAACGTGATTTTCAAATTCACATAGAAAGCACCAATCATTATGATTGCCTGAAAAACCACCACCAACAAACATAAGCATAGGGAATAGTTAACATCCAGCAAGAACAAAAAACACTAGGTTATGACATTACATTCTTTTCGGTGGCCCTTCTCCAACAAATAGGCAACAAGTGGCCTTGTGAATGAGAGACATTGAAGAACCACATTCGCAAAGCAACTACAAATAAAATAGAAGTAATTACTTCCATGTATCTTCAAATCGCAATTATAATGATATCATGTAATAAAGCTAAAGCCTGGTGTGAGAATGGCAAACCTGTTTCCACAATTCAAGAGTCCACAAGGATGAAATCCAGGCTTGTCCCAGTTAAATAGTTTAACAAATTCATCATAAGGAAAAAGTACCTGAAAAGGACAAAAAATTGTCATTTTGGTGTACAAAAGAGAAACCATACAAAACTTAACCCTGTAAACAAAAATAGACAAGTCACAGAGGCAAGGAGCCAGAAGGGGTCAGAATCTCCTGCTGGTTAAGGAGCTGTCCCTTTGAGGAAAGGGCAGGCGTCCGGTGCCTTGGTAAATGGTAACGCCTTTTTGTTCAACGGAGGCATGCCTTTGGTGTTTTATTGATAACAAAAAGAAAAAAAATTTAATGCTCAATCGTCTAATTGCTAATCATGATAATAAAAGTGGCAAATTGGGGAGACTATTAAAAAGACTAGCTAATGATTTAGTCTTCAGGCTAATTTATGGCCAGTTATTAATACTTTTACTAATATAAAGTCTAATATGTTCATATTTACCATTTTCATCACAAACTACCTACTACGGAAATTAGTGATAAAATCCAAGGAATCCAATTTACTAACACATCATCGACACCCTTCACTTTAAACGACACCCTTCACTTTAAACAACACAATATAATCAAAACACAATAACAATCTATCAAAAACTACAACAAAAGTAAATTACATCTTTAGGCAGCTTGATTTGCCTCGAGCTTTTACCACAACCACCAGGTACCAGCGCAATCAAATTCGAGCCTTTACCCCCACCAGCAGAAGCCTTAAACCCACCATTAGTAACCCCATTCTGAGCCGAGTTGACACTCTTATAACTTTTGCAATCCGCCCTATGCCCAGATTTCCAATGCATCTGCTGACATACAGTTGAGCTAAAAAACCAACACAACCAAACTAAATTCAGTCCATACTAAAAAAACCATCTTTACAATTCCAAATCACAATCAAACAATCAATTAACAAAAAAAAAAAAACACCATACCAATATCGAACAGTTTTACAAAGGGAACATCTTTTGGTAGCATGGGAAGAACAAACAACGCATACAGGCTCGACGGAGTTACCAGCGCTGGGCATTGAGGCAGACGATGAAGACGACGATGAAGAATGATGATGATCCCCTTCGAAATTGGCGTCAACCTCGAAATATCTAGAAGCGGTGTTCTTCACCAAAGTGTGCAATCCAAGACCGATTACTAGCGCGGTGATGATGAATTGAAGGAACCAATTGAGATCCCACGATACACCGCCGATAACAAGCATCTACAATGATGTGCGATGGATTCTAGGGTTTTTCATCGATCACGAAAATCTAAATTAGGGTTTTCTTCTTTTTCACTTTCCCCAAATCACAAATCACAATCAAGGTTTGTTACTTTTTCTACTACTATACTTTCTATTCTTCTTCTTCTTCTGTTCTATAAATTAGGGACACTCTTATTTACTTCTTAACTAATTAATCTCTTCTTATATCATTAATCAATCTTCATTTATATAAACACTAAATTAATATTATAATCTAATCAAATTAATTTATGATATAATGATAATTTTAAAGTATTTTAATTAATATCTATTTGGCATTATTTGATTGGAGACATGTGTAAATAATAAAACGTTGATAGTATTTTTATAGGCTACTTCCAAAAATATCTCAACTAAAATCTATTTCATATATTTTATTCTTTTTAAATTAATATTTGATATATTTTGATTGAAGACACGTGTAACAATAAATTTGTGATATTGTTATTCAAGTTGACTTTAAAAATATTGAGATGGAATATATGGATATTAATCTCGTAAATAAATTTGTGAGATAAAAAATAAAATAAATATTGTTTTACAAGTGGAAAAGGAAAAAAATTAGTTAAAAAATAAAATGTCACTAGTGCACAAAAAAATAGACTCCTTAGTGATATTATGTCTAATTTAATTATATAAACTTTTTTCTTAAAAGAATATCGGTTCCATTAAGTCAATAGATTTCTAAAAAGAATAGTGGCACTATAAAGTCGATTTAGTGTTCTGATTGTATCTATAACACAAATACGTATGGAGCATACCACAATAACACGACATTGATTACGTAGAAAAAGACTTATGTAAAGCCGTCCAAAAAAAAAAGAATTGCACCTTTCACGAGTTATTTTCTGTTGTATTCAAAATAAATTCAAGTTTGTTGAGTCAATTATAATCCTGAACAATATAAATATCATCTAAATTGATTTTCTAGATTAACCGATCAGACACTAGATAATTCAAACAACTGAGAAGCACTTTCAAGTAGTCACAAACAATTAGAGAAATATTAGTATATAATAAATTGAAGTTCCAATTGAAGTCACAAACATCATTCACTCACATTTCTATATTGTGAATATCCACATAAAGAATTCACTTGATATATTTTTATTGAAGATACGTGTAACAATAAATTTGTGATATTGTTATTCAGGTTGACTTTAAAAATATTGAGATAGAATGTATGGATATTAATCTCATAAATAAACTTATGAAATAAAAATAAATAAATTTTGTTTTACAAATGAAGAACGGAAAAGAAAAAAAAAAGCAATAGTTAAAAATAAAATCTCACTAATGCGCCACAACCATTAATAGATAGTTAAAAAATTATAGTTATTAATTTGTTCAACTGATACACCATTAAATAATGTACATTTGTTTATTTTTATCAATAAATTAACCACAAAATGGATTCAATTGATACAATAATAAAACTATGATGGATTCAACTGATATAACAGCAACATAGCTTAATAACACACCATGATAAATATAAAGTACCAAAACAGTTACAACTAATACAAAATAGATAATTAGGGGTCTTCAACAGATACAAAGTACAACAGATATACCATAACATACCATGAAAATATAATCAAGGTTGAACTATATAAAAATTGAAAAATTTCTCCTCAAAATCTTTAAGCTATTTTCAAAACATCTTCATCCATGGTCATCTCGTCTTCAAGAATCTTTCATCTAACTCTCATTTTGCTTATAACCATGCATTACCAAAAGGCCATGAAATCTACACCAAATAAATCAGCTATTGTCAGCATCGATATAAACCATATCATCAACGTCACATGTTCAAAAGGTTCAAAATCATTATAAAAAACAACAATTACAATGCAAACCTATCATGCCAACCTACTGCATAATGGACCAGAAACATCATCATCTCGTTACAATGCAATCTATACCAATCGACATATTACTCTACACGACTCTAACATACATTCAAGCACATTTCAATTCATAGCAAGTATTCATCATTCAAGGACCAAAATCACCATATAGGGACATATGCATTCACTTTAAAGACATGTATAATTAAAGCACCAAGACATATCAAGAAGCAAACTCATCAAAACTCGGTCACAAACAAGAAAATCACCACATTCAAACACCTAATAGAGAAAAAAATCACCACACAATGCCATACAAATCCAATTCAATTTCAAATAAGATGCTAGAAATACACATACAGATTCACATACTATTCAGATCAAACAATTGTAGCCTTCTACATCACATGAACAATTTCAACATCAAATTCATAGGTTCAGTTCAGCCACAAACAACATTGTACCTTGAGAACATTATCCCATTCCAGCATAAGCATGACATATTTCATAAACACTACCTAAAAAATATTGATTTTTGTCTCAAATTACATACACTAAAATAATGAATCACGATCAGTAGATTTCATCACTTGTTGTAGCAGACCGAAGCACAAACTTGAATTTTCTCCACCACCCGTTCCATATATTGGGTATACTAGTTGTACGTGCATTGGATGAATTAACTAATGTACCACGAACATGAAAGGTTGAAGTTCATAGATCGGTGAAAATTGTCTGTTTGTGCTTTTAACATCCACATTCGATGTCGTTGTCACATCAGTGCCACAGTATTTCAGTGGATCTGAAATACTGCACTTTTAGCAATTATGTTCTCAATATGAACACAAGCAAACTACACTTTCTAGTGGTGTTTTGTTTGATGGCTGAAAAAGCCCAATTTTGCAGATTTGCAGCAACTCTGTTCTCAAACTGTGATTTGAAGATTTTTGGTGATGGACGAATAATGGCAGACCCAAGCAAACTCTGTTTTCAACTTAGTTCATTCAATAATGACGGACGAACATAAACTTGTGTATGAACTGAGCACGAATAGAAAAGTGACAAGGTGATTTCGTCCAACAATGGCGGATTGAGTGTGAAAAGAGTTGAGGTTAAGTGAATTTGCTCTACAATGACTGATTGAGTATGAAAAGAGTTGAGGCTGGATTGAGTATGAAATTAACATAAGGGAAAAAAGAAAGAAGAAGTTTCGTTCATCCAAAAATGATTTTCAATTTAACAATTAAAATTGTTGATTTTTAAATTATTAATTATCATTTTAATATATAGAGACTTAATTGCAATATTAATAAATATGAGAATACATAATAAGTGATATGTACAATATAATCATATGTAACACTGATTAAGTTAGAGTTTGTTTCTCGTCACTCAAATTAGTGACTTCACCAAAGAAGTTATTTTAGTGACAACACCATAGAATTTTCTTTTATCATATTTCTATTTTCTTCTTAGAGCATCCGAGTAAACTTAATTGTTAGTATATTTAATGCAATGAATAAATTATGAAACTTAGATGCTATAATGAGTAGAGATGCTCATGATCGAATTGTTCAGATAACTAATCCATAATTAACCTTTAACTATTTATCAAAACTAAATATTATAAACAATCTATATAAATGGTTTTGAAAACCTATTAATCTATAACCAAATTTTATGACCAACTATAGGTTTTTGTAGCCGGATCTAAAGTCTATAATCAAATTTTAATTTAAAACTGGTTTTAGATATAAATTTTCAGTTTTTAAAATTTATATTTTTTTACAATTGGTTTTCAGTTAAAAACCCATTTTATAACTTAAAAATCCAATTTTTTTAAAATGGATTATTTTATAATAGAAAGGAATTAAAAATACACCAACCAATTTTTTGAACGTTAAAATTTAATACACCTAGTAATAAAGTTACTAAACCTACTCCGTTGTTAAATTCCTATAGGATTAAGCTACTTTATGATATTCTCTTATGGAAAAAAAAATCATCTAAATTAATTGGATTAATTCATTGATAAAATTATGTGATTATCATAAATTGTCAATTGTTAGTTGCAATTGGACTAATGGTAATTGATATTAGACTTAATAAAAAGGACCACAGTCGTCTTTCTTAAATCACATGTAATATCTATATAACTTAAAATCGGATCAAACCGGCTATGTAAAAACAAAAATAAATAGTACCGCCTTTGTTAAATCATACGTAATTTCCATGTTTGACATAAACTCAGCGTTTGATTTTGCAAGACACATATTACACGTTTGTTGCTAATCTTATTTTCATAAATATCACTTTTCAACTTTCTATTTTCCCACTTCATTTCTTGTCCACTAATCTACTATTACATATTTTTTCTGTATGTTCTTAAAGAAGAGAATAGTTAATAGAAATGCTGCTTGATCTCATAACCATGTTTCTCAAACTGTATGTGCTTTGTTAGTAATATGGGAGAGAGCATGTGTGTTTTAGGAAATGAATTTCTTATGTAATTAAATAAAAGAGTTGATGTAAAAAATTATTAGAATTTTTTTTAAAAGTAAAAATTAATTTGTTTTTTTTCTTCTATATATAGATGTCAAAATATAAAATTCGGATATCCAATTTATCTAAATAATAGATTTGATTAAAATAATATTCATAATTAACCGGTTTTTATTAAGTCGATTTAAATAGGGT
The DNA here is from genome assembly GCA_021764765.1 of Vicia sativa. NCBI lineage: Eukaryota > Viridiplantae > Streptophyta > Magnoliopsida > Fabales > Fabaceae > Vicia > Vicia sativa. The sequence goes on from CM038795.1 coordinate 213,638,339, forward strand.
ATAGATAATCTACATTTAATTTTACATTAATTTAACTAATCATTGCTTATAATAATCTTAATGCACATGCTTGCTAGTCTTGTTCTCTCACTTCATGCTTTTGACTCCTAAGGTAAATAGATTCCTCAGATCTGCATTATAAGTTTGGTTTTCTTGTATTTTCTTTTTGAATATGTTGTGAATGTCTTATATTTTTGTGCTCTTTGAGATGATGGAATTTCATTTCATTGTTTTCCATTAGAATCAATCATCTATTTTTGTTAATATTTTTGTAATTGTTAAAACAGTTTAAGATAGAAGAGCCAGGAATGGATCAAGATGTGTTGGAAGAAGTAACAATCTTAGAAGAACCAGTTATAGCTGATTTTCAAAAACTCATGGAGCTTACAAATGATACAGATAAAGGGTCATCTCAGTTAGCTTCTCTCATGAAACATTGGGAGTATAAGCAGGAAAATGCAGTTCGCCTTCTTCGAGAAGAGCTCGACAGCCTTAACAAACAAAGGGAGGAAAGTTACGGTGGAGACAAACGTATGATTTCGATATCGGATGAGGCTGAGTACGAAACCGTAGGTTACTGGAAACATCGGGCGACCGATTTGGAAAGACAGTTAGAGGCAAGTATTCTGAGAGAGGAGATGTTAAAGGAAAAGTTGCAAGAAAGTGTAGAGAGTATTAAAAGAGAATCCTCACCTGTGAAGGGAGTCTCACAGATTCTTGAGAGAGAAGAAACTTTTTTACATTTTATACTTCAAAATGCACCTCTTGTTATTGGCCATCAGGTATATTACACCAAGTATTGAGTTTGCACTCTATGAAGCATGACACTGATACATACACATACATTCTTTTTTGAGAGGTGTCTGTGCTACATGTTATATTGTACCTCAGTTGGAATGCTAAATTTGTGTTTGCAATTGTAATGAGTTTCAGGACAAAGAGATGCGATATCAATTTCTCTATAATCATTTTCCGGGTTTAAAAGAGGAGGTAATGATTCTTGCTTTGCAAAGTTATATGCTTGAGTTGCATTTTGTGATTAAATTAGATCAAAAAGCTTCATAACATTTATACTCAAACTTCTTTAGAATAGAGTTATCTTTCATCTTCATGATTTATCTTACTTGTTCAAAAATTTGTAGGACATCATCGGAAAAACTGGGGAAGAAATATTTTCGGGATTAGGTGTGAAGGAATCTGAAGATTTTAAGAGAGAAGTAATGGAGAAAGGATTACCTGCAAAAAAGGAGATAACTTATGAGACAGAACTATTTGGTTCAAAGACATTTTTGATTTATGTAGAACCTGTGTTTAGCAAGGCAGGAGAAACAATTGGAGTAAACTATATTGGAATGGAAGTAACGGATCAGGTAAAAATTATAATTTTGGTTTTCGAAGTCTAGGTTACACTTAACTCAGTCCTTATAAAACCGATTTATAAGACGATGGTCGGCTATTCCTACTTATAGATACATTTACATTCCATATCTCATTCAATGTGGCTTATGTGAGTTGTCCGAAATTAGGTCAGTAAGGTTTGCTATAGATTCCTAGTCCTTAACGTATAATGCATGAGTTAAGAGTTTCACATTGGATAATGTATCACCTGAAGATATGTTTATAAATAAAAATAATTTTAATTTTACAAGTCGGTTTTATAAATGTTGAATTACAATCAACTAAAGCTAATACATTTTTTACTTATTTTTGAGAAAAGAATATTTATAATTTCTAAACAATTATAGGTGATAAAAAGAGAGAAAATGACAAAGCTAAGGGAAGAAATTGCAGTTCAGAAAGCAATGGAAACAGAACTTAATAAAACCATTCACATCACAGGTTTGTTTAGTCATTCAAGTCAAATCTTAAATCTAGATGTATGAATTGAAGTATTACATTTTTGTTTGCTTATTGGTTTCTTGCTCTCTTGTAATAGAGGAAACTATGAGAGCAAAACAATTGGTAGCAACAATGTCTCATGAGATAAGATCACCAATTTCTAGTGTTGTTGGCATGGCTAAAATTCTTACTACAACAAAACTTGATAGGGAGCAAAGACAGCTATTGGATGCAATTATGTCTTCAGGAGATTTGGTTCTTCAACTTGTTAATGATTTACCTGATCTTTCCAAGGTTAATCTAGGTTAGAAATCTTCTGTAACATTTCCTGTTATCAACTTATTTTGATACTGCTTTTAATGAATCTTTGATTTGTATATATTTTAAGATTATTTTCTAGTTTGTTTTATAACTATAATTGTTTATTTCCTTTAATTGATAGTTATAGAGGTTTAATTGTTTCGTTTTCTTTGTTAAAAATAATATGATTTTTGAAATTAGGTGCTTTCATTACATTTTCGTTAGTCAAGGGTTACACGTGAATGATGTGAAAATACATCACATTACTACCTCAACCTATAAACGACAAAACTATCAAATAACTAATTATTCTAAAAATTAAAATTTATTCAATTATAAATAAATTATTTTTTAATTTAATATTATTAACTTTCAAATGTGAAAGTGTTAAAGTCTCACATAAATTAAAAATAAAAAAAATATTATGTTTAGAATAGAGGTAATAATAATAAAGAAAACTAGTGTTTAAACGTGTATAAGAATAATAAATTTATTACATTTTTTGATAAATTACCAAAATAATTTACGATAAAATAAAATTATATTTAAATATATTTGTACCTCTTAAAATTTTGAGCAATCTATTAAATATTAATATTTAAAATAATAATAAATTATATAGATTTAAAGAATTTTATAATTTACATATATAATAAATTGTTAGTCATAAAATTGAAAATTTTCTGATAAAATATTAACCAAAAAATTAATTACGTAAGTGAATTATGTAATAAATTATTAGTCATAAAAATATGAAGTATTAAAATTGATAATAATAATAAAAAATTATATGACAATAACATTAATCAGATTAAATGACATATAATAGTTACCATAAAATAATAAAATGAAAATAAGAATATGAATAGAATTAGAAAGATTTGATGTCATCATCACATAAAAACTATTTAAAAAAATTAAATTAAATTTGATCTCAGAAAATATTAATTATTGACTATTAGACATATAAAATCTAATTTAATTTAAGTAATATAGTATTTGATATGAAGAAAATATTTTTGTACATGTTGAAATTTTTAATTTAATCAAAATAAAATATTTAATAAAAGGTAAAGTTAATTTAATAAGAATATAATAATAATGTTTAGAGTTAAAAAAATAAACGTGGAAGTTGTAGCATAAAAAAAAAAGTAGCACATGTATGTTCCCCATTCAAATAGGTTTCGTACAATATGCAGTCTGAAAAAGGAAGTTTCTATAAGTATTCTATTTTCCATAAACCTTTTCATTTTCCTCAGAAAAATAGAACTGAAAGGGCAGCGAATAAAAACTCTTGTTCATTCTTGCTCATCAACGAATCTGTTTGTCAACCTGTATCCTTCAACGATTTGTTTTCACGGTAGAGATGAATACAAAGGATGGTCATGGATCTGCTTCTGGGTAAGCTCTTAACTCACACTATTTTTGTTTTTTGCATGCGTCTGATTCTTCATCGGAAAAAACCTGAAAGAAAAGGAAAACACTATCGTATGAAGAGTTTTGTCTTCATGTGCTGGAAGTCTCGATCGAAGGAGGAAAAAATGTTGTTATAGAAAAGGAATCTGCCCAGAAAGAACTTCCAACCGATGTTGCAGATATTCAGAAATGGAAATCTTTCATAACCCTTGCTCCATCTCACATTTCAATATCATCCGACACAGAAAGGTAAAGTGTTTTATTGACTGTTAGATTTACATAATGGATTACATAAATGAGGAATAATATAATGATTATGTAGTTGGTTTATAAACAATATTAATGATATATAGATAACAATGATAGAAATTAACTAGTTAAGTGTTTTATTATGTTGCATGTTACGAAAATGTAGTGCTGGAAATATGCTGGAAGCAGATGTCTAAGTCAATCAACCCTCTGCTCGAAAAGTGTTGAAATGGACCAAATTGGCCGGTGACTATATGGTCGTTAGAAAAAATGTTTTAGTGATTATACTATTATGTAAATATGATGGTCTAATTTGTTTGTAATCTGTATAAAGCAACTAGTATCGCATTCATATATTTAGCAACAAATTCCAGCTCATGTGATAAAGGAATGCTTTATGGAGCCGCAGAACTCGATTGAATTATATGACACTGATAAGAAGAAAAGATATGAATGCCAGATGAAGTCTCATAAAGAAAGGATTGAAACGTATCTTTGCAAAGGCTGGTACAAATTTGCAGAAGCACGGCGTTTGGGTAAGGGTGATGTGTTGAACTTCATGATTGAATACCCTCCTGCAAGCTGTTTGAAAGTGTCTGTCGATAAGGAATCGAAATATCCTTAGTTTTCTGCATGAAACATAGTGTCTTGTTCATAGGTTTGTTGAGTTTTTGGATGAAAGTGTCGGTCGATAAGGAATCGAAATATCCTTAGTTTTCTGCATGAAACATAGTGTCTTGTTCATAGGTTTGTTGATTTTTTGGATGAAAGTGATGAATTGAAATCATTTTAGGTACTTTTTGTTCTATGTTAATGTGAATGACCGTAAGTTATCAGCAATTGTAATGACCTTACATTTTGGGTAGTAATGTAATTGGGTGATTATGTATTTGCATCAATGGACTTGTTGCCATTTAGTAGTTGTCTAAAGTTGAATTAGAAGTAATTTTATATATGCAATATTGGATGTAAACAATGAAGAATGAATATGTTGTTGAAAAAATTCAATAGTTATATGTTCATATATATTTTTATGTTGCAAATTAGCAATTTAACCAAAATTATTAATGTTGCTTCTAACAATCTCATAACCTGCTAAAGCTTTCACATATGGAAATATTAGATGTAATATGAAACATTAAATGTAATAGGCTACTAATTTAAGAATGGTTAAAGGTGCATTTTGTAACACCCGAATTTAATTAATTGGTTAATTGAATTATTTAAGGATTTGATTATTGAATTTACTCGAAGTTCAAGGAATCAACTGGATTTGTCGGTATTATTTTGGGAAACGTATTTGGATTATTAAGTTGAAGTTGGATTTTATTCGGTTAGTCGGAGAATTAATTAAGTTATTGCGTTGAAGAAATAATATTAGAAATAATATTATTATTATTAATAATGGACTATTTTATTAATCGAGTTGGGCTTTAATTGTGGTATCACAAAGTAATGAGGAGGTGTTATTTGTTAGGCCCATTATGATGAGTTAGTAGTATTATTATTACTAGTGGGGTTATAAAAGAAAAATAAAAGAGAAAGTAGGTCATTATAAGAGAATGAAATAAGAGAAATAGAGAGGAGAAAAGAAAGAGGGCTAGGGTTTGGAGAAGAACCAAGAGCTAGAGCCAAGCTTAGAGTTGTCATCAATGAGGTAAGGGTGGGGTTCTAACTCTATAATGGGATGCATGATGGATGATATGTGGGATGGGGTTTATAGTTTGCCATTGTTTTGGTGTTTTGTTGTGGTTGTGAAAATGTCAATTTGAAGCTTGAAATCTATGAATCTTGTTGAATGTTGTGACTAATGTTGTTTTTGCTTGGTAATACATGTTGCTAATACCTTAGAATGGTTTATTTTGGGTTGTGTGGGTGTTGAATGTCATAGATTTGGGATTAGGGTGTTGAGGAGAGGCTGGTAGCATCCAAAAACCCAACCTGTTACACTCCGTTCGAGGCACCAACAGGATGACGCGACGCAAACTGGAATCTGCTAAGATTGCGGCGCAAAAGGGAGTTCGTGGTGCGTACTGAGATGATTTGGTCTTAATTTCTAATTTTGAGTTCTGCCCAAATTTAAGTACTTTGGCTAGGGGACTTCTAGTAGACTTTTATGAGTAAGATATTACTAGTAATTAGTAAGGAGTGACATAGGAATCGATTAGAAATAGTTCCGGATTAATATGTCGGTAAATGTAAGTGGTTTGACCGATAAATCGAAATGGGAAGAATTGAGGGAATGACTCGTATATGCTAGTAAGCTATCATAGCATGTTTGTTTTGTTGAATCCATGTTGAATGTGTTGAACGTTGTTCTTGTTGGAAATTATTATTGTTAGTTGTTGTTGTTTTGTCGAACGTTGTTGTTATTAAAGGCTTGATGGCCAACGTTGATGGTTGATTTGTCGTCCTATGGGTTGGTTTATGTTGTCGTTGTATGCCATTGGAATCAATTAAGATAAGTGATTAATATTAGTAGGAAGCTTATTAATGAAGTGACAATATGGTTTTATGGTTTTATTAAATTAGGGTGGATTATGTAGATTATATGAATACCGACAAGAGCGAAATGGTTAACGATAACAGACGATGTTTTGGTTAGCCGAGGTATTGTAGTAGCGTTGAAATAGTAGAAGCCGGCTAGTTGCTGTATTTTGTACTAGTAGTATACTTAATGACTAGAATTAGATGAAAACAATCCGAATGATTGTAAGTTGAATTGTAGAATAAGTTACTCAGATATTAATGTAGTAACTAGTAGTGGATTAATGAGTGGATGAAAATAGTATACATTGATATTAAGTTGTAGGATTTTTAGCCAGTGATGAATTATTGTTAATTACGTTGATTACGTTGTTGGCTTTTAGCCAATGTTTGATTTTCGTTGATATATTGTTTATGTTGTAGGCTTTTAGCCAATGTTGGATTTTCGTTGATATATTGTTTAAGTTGTAGGCTTTTAGCCAATGTTGGATATCCATTGATATATTGTTTACGTTGTAGGCTTTTAGCCAATGTTGGATTTTCGTTGACATGTTGTTTACGTTGTAGGCCTATGGTCAGTGTTGAATTGGGAATTACGTTGTTGTTGTGTGTTGTCGTTGAGTTTCCTTCATTGATCGAATTGATGTTGTGGTCGCATGGCATACATTGCATTATTATGTTGAAGGCTTATGTCTTGGCCTTGATGGCAAACACGTTGGTCGTTGGGGGAAAAGTTGATTATGTTTAAGGCTTATGCCTTGGCCTTGATTGCAAACACGTTGGCCGTTGGGGGCAAAGTTGATTATGTTGACGGCTTATGCCTTGTGCCTCGGAATTACTGGCAAATGAGTACGTTGGGGGTTTTACTCCAATGGTACCACATGCATCTGCACAGTTGAGTCACATTTCAAAGTCACATAATTATAGTTGTTATGTTGATGTGTCGGTTGATTTATGTTGTTGTTATTGTTAACGAATTGTGAAATAGTTGTTATGTTGTGTTGGAAATGTTGTTGTGATATAATTGTTATAATTGTTGTCATTGCTAATTGTTAGTATATATGTTGTTGTAATCATTGTTGGTATTGTCGATATAAATGTTGTTTGGATTATGTGAAGCGGTGAATCATATGATCTACATTCTAATATATTATTTATTATGAATTCAATTATATTGGTAGATATCTCACCCTTTCGTTTATTTCGCCGTTGCCTTTATACTGGTAACGTGCAGGTATTCGAGAATGAAGAATTTAGTTGTTGTTAGTCCAAGTCGGTCTAGTTACTCTGATACGTAGCACTCGGGGGGGTGTTTTGTTTATGTCATTTCAGTTGTTGTTATCGATGTTGTATTTTAAGTTGAATAATAACAAATACTATGATGTTTCAAGTTGTCTTAATTGAATAAAGATGATCGGTCGCTTGGATTGAATACTTATGAATTCCTGCTGCATATTAAATAAAAGTTTGTTTTGTTTTAAAAGATGAAGTAAGTGTTATGTGATCCCCTGATAATAATAGTGTTATGTATCTGTTATGTTTATGTTGTTAAAGTTGAAATGTGGCATCTCATGTGTTGTATGAAAAATTAAAATACTCTGATTTTCCTTATAGTTTTACAGATAGAATTTGGGATGTTACAATAGTGGTATCAGAGCAGGTCGGTCCTTCCGACCAATGTTGTCTAACTTGTTTATTCCTCTGTACGCGATAAGTGTGTGAAACACTGTCGGTATTTGTTTCTTTTATGATTGCTTGTTATAGGAGTTAGTTTGAACCTAAGTGGAGGAGAAGCTTTGCTTCTCGGATATGTTTCAACGGTAAGATATCGGTGTCGTATGTTACTGCTGGCGGCAATGCAAGTATTGTTTAAGTTGTGTTGTTTTTCGAGATGACATGAATTCAAGATTTCATTGTAGATCAAATTGGAAGGTCTTGATGGAGCATGATCAGACGTTGTTGATGTTTATTTCTTGAAGGATGAGGAATGATGTAGTGGTTGTTGGTATATAAGTAGAATGAGAATTCTTGATATTTCTGAAGGTGAACTGTTAAGTAATATGGATGAAACTTTTAGCGGATGGAATTTAGAAGGTTGCAATGTTTTAGTGTTGCTGGTGGACTGCGAAGTTGTCAGTTGATGTAGACTTGCGTAGGATGTCGATGTTGGAACAGTGATAGAGTAATAGATTGTCGTGGATGGTGTCGTGGAATTCTTGTGATGCTAAATAAGTTATTATAGAAGGTTGAATGATTTCGTCGTGATGTTTAGTTGAATAACCTTGTGATAATCATTGTCATAAGCTGTGATAGTTGGTTTCCGATCTGAGTTGGAATCGAATGGAAGTCTGGTGTTAATGGTGTTGGAGGAATGTTGTTCACGTGGCAAACCTTTCTATTCAGTTTAGTTCGCGGCGCCAACACGTGGCCGCGGTGCGAACTGTGTTTTTTTGCAAGGATCGCGGCGCCAAGGATAGTTCGCGTTGCATACTGTGTGATTTTTGCAAAAGTTTTCAGAAGGTGATTGTTACCTCTTAGTGATTGGAATGAAGATGCCCTTTGGAGTATGGTGCTTGAGTACAAGTTGGAAAGGAACATTATTATAGTTAGTAACGATGGTTTATAATCCATTATGATTTTCGGATATCTATTGACAAATTGAGGAACTGATCACCCTTAATTCCTTGTTGATAGTGGACGAGATTGTATTGTAGTATGTAGACTAGAATTACTATTTTAATAATGCAATAAGCAATGGATGTTATGTCGTGAAGATAATTGCTTCCGAGTTGATGAGAATTAACAGAGATGTATCCATGGAAAAGTCGAGGAACATTGAAAAATTCGGGATAGATGGTTTATGTGCGAGCTAACATCGTGAAGCAAAAGATTGATGCATGTGAAGGGAGTCTGAGTTTTGGTTGAAGTTGTGAATCTTATAAGTGGATAGGAACTCTAATAAGGATGGTGAATTAAGATGGATTGTATGGTGGGTGGTCGAACTATTATTATTAAGTTGGCATTATATAATTTTGTTCGGTTGCATTATATTGTTGTTGGTTACCGTAGATGATGAGAAATACTCTATGGTATGATGGGGTTGATCAAGTGGACTATGTCGATGTCACTATAAGAGTGATACGACGAGATTAATAAAGTTATCGGGATTCCGCGGATGAGTGACCTCAGATATGTAATGAGAAATGTGTATGTGTTTTAGTGTTGGTTATGTTGCGACGGTAATGACGCAAAGTAGTGTAAGTCAAGTATGAGCAAGCGAAGGTTGTTGGTATGCTATGAGGTGTTGTTCAAGATATTGTCAAAATGGTTGACAAGTTAGTAGAGGTTATGTTGTATGTGTATTGGATCCAAGTTGTGTTGAGATACAGTTATATCGAAAAGGTAATGGTCGAATTGTTGTCAAGCGAAACTCGAGAATAAGAGGGTTGGATGAGAAAGCGATATTAAGGATAGTTGTGTTGGACAAATTTCTGAGGACGAAAATATCCTACGTGGGGGAGAGTTGTAACACCCGAATTTAATTAATTGGTAAATTGAATTATTTAAGGATTTGATTATTGGATTTACTCGAAGTTCAAGGAATCAATCGGATTTGTCGGTATTATTTTGGGAAACGTATTTGGATTATTAAGTTGAAGTCAGATTTTATTCGGTTAGTCGGAGAATTAATTAAGCTGTTGCGTTGAAGAAATAATATTAGAAATAATATTATTATTAATAATGGACTATTTTATTAATCGAGTTGAGCTTTAATTGTGGTATCGCAAAGTAATGAGGAGGTGTTATTTGTTAGGCCCATTATGATGAGTTAGTAGTATTATTATTACTAGTGGGGTTATAAAAGAAAAATAAAAGAGAAATCAGGTCATTATAAGAGAAGGAATGAAGAGAAATAGAGAGGAGAAGAGAAAGAGGGCTAGGGTTTGGAGAAGAACCAAGAGCTAGAGCCAAGCTTAGAGCTGCCATCAATGAGGTAAGGGTGGGGTTCTAACTCTATAACGGGATGCATGATGGATGATATGTGGGATGGGGTTTATAGTTTGCCATTGTTTTGGTGTTTTGTTGTGGTTGTGAAATGTCAATTTGAAGCTTGAAATCTATGAATCTTGTTGAATGTTGTGACTAATGTTGTTTTTGCTTGGTAATACATGTTGCTAATACCTTAGAATGGTTTATTTTGGGTTGTGTGGGTGTTGAATGTCATAGATTTGGGATTGAGGGTGTTGAGGAGAGGCTGGAAGCGTCCAAAAACCCAACCTGCTACGCTCAGTTCGCGACGCCAACGGGATGACGCGACGCAAACTGGAACCTGCTAAGGTCGCGGCGCGAAAGGGAGTTCGCGGCACGTACTGAGATGATTTGGTCTTAATTTCTAATTTTGAGTTCTGCCCAAATTTAAGTACTTTGGCTAGGGGACTTCTAGTAGAATTTTATGAGTAAGATATCACTAGTAATTAGTAAGGAATGACATAGGAATCGATTAGAAATAGTTCTGGATTAATATGTCGGTAAATGTAAGCGGTTTGACCGATAAATCGAAATGAGAAGAATTGAGGGAATGGCTCGTATATACTAGTAAGTTATCGTAGCATGTTTGTTTTGTTGAATCCATGTTGAATGTGTTGAACGTTTTTGTTGTTGGAAATTGTTATTGTTAGTTGTTGTTATTTGTCTAACGTTGTTGTTATTAAAGGCTTGATGACCAACATTGATGGTTGATTTATCATCCTACGGGTTGGTTTATGTTGTCGTTGTATGTCATTGGAATCAATTAAGATAAGTGATTAAGATTAGCAGGAAGCTTATTAATAAAGTGACAATATGGTTGTATGGTTTTATTAAATTAGGGTGGATTATGTAGATTATGTAGATTATATGAATACCGGCAAGAGCGAAATGGTTGACGATAACGGACGGTGTTTTTGGTTAGCCGAGGTATTGTAGTAGCGTTGAAATAGTAGAAGCCGGCTAGTTGCCGTATTTTGGACTAGTAGTATACTTAATGACTAGAATTAGATGAAAATAATATGAATGATTATAATTGAATAAGTTACTCAGAGATTAATGCAGTAACTAGTAGTGGATTAATGAGTGGATGAAAATAGTATACATTGATATTCAGTTGTAGGCTTTTTAGCCAGTGATGAATTATTGTTAATTACGTTGTTTACGTCGTAGGCTTTTAGCCAATGTGGGATTTCCGTTGATATATTGTTTACGTTGTAGGCTTTTAGACAATGTTGGATTTCCGTTGATATATTGTTTACGTTGTAGGCTTTTAGCCAATGTTGGATTTCCGTTGATATGTTGTTTACGTTGTAGGCCTATGATCAGTGTTGAATTGGGAATTGCGTTGTTGTTGTGTGTTGTCGTTGATTTTCCCTCGTTGATCGAGTTGATGTTGTGATTGTGGTCGCATGGAATACATTGTATTATTATGTTGAAGGCTTATGTCTTGGCCTTGATGGCAAACACGTTGGCCGTTGTGGGCAAAGTTGATTATGTTGAAGGCTTATGTGTTGGCTTTGATGGCAAACACGTTTGCCGTTGGTGGCAAAGTTGATTATGTTAAAGGCTTTTGCGTTGTGCCTCGGAATTACTGGCAAATGATTACGTTGGGGGTTTTACTCCAATGGTACCACATGCATATGCACAGTTGAGTCGTATTTTGAAATCGCATAATTATAGTTGTTATGTTGATGTGTCGGTTGATTTATGTTGTTGTTATTGTTCACAAATTGTGAAATAGTTGTTATGTTGTGTTGGAAATGTTGTTGTGATATAATTGTCATAATTTTTATCGTTGCTAATTGTTAGTATATATGTTGTTGTAATCGTTGTTGGTATTGTCGATATAAATGTTATTTGGATTATGTGAAGTGGTGAATTATATGATCTACATTCTAATATATTATTTATCATGAATTCAATTATATTGGTAGATATCTCACTCTTTCATTTGTTTCGCCGTTGCCTTGATACTGGTAACGTGCAGGTATTCGAGAATGAAGAATTTAGTTGTTGTTAGTCCATGTCGGTCTAGTTACTGTGATACGTAGCACTCGGGGGATGTTTTGTTTATGTCACTTCAGTTGTTGTTATCGATGTTGTATTTTAAGTTGAATAATAACAAATACTATGATACTTTAAGTTGTCTTAATTGAATAAAGATGATCAGTCGCTTGGATTGAATACTTATGAATTCCTGCTGCATATTAAATAAAAGGTTGTTTTGTTTTAAAAGATGAAATAAGAGTTATGTGATCCCTTGATAATAATAGTGTTATGTATCTGTTATGTTTGTGTTGTTAAAGTTGAAATGTGGCATCCCATGTGTTGTATGAAAAATTAAAATAATCTGATTTTCCTTATATTTTTACGGATATAATTTGGAGTGTTACACATTTAGAAAGAATTTTCATATAATTTTCTTATGGTTAATAGATAGAGACGGTAGTAAATAATAACAATCAATAATACGTATAATACTTCCACTACTTAATAATATAATAGTAAAAAAATATAGACTCTATTTGACATTCAGATTCTTAATTTAACTTAAGAAATAGAATGATGTAATGTTCTTTCAATATGAGACATGACTTAAAATAAATTGAGTATCAAACATCATAAGCATGTTAAATTTTTTGCAATTTCAAGTAGTTTGGTTGGTGAATATGAATTAATTGTATGAAACATAATAGGTTGCTGAAAATAATGAAAACGGAGTGTGTGGAAATGAAACTTTTATATAATGACTATGTTTCTTGCAATTTGTGTATAGACCACAACCAGGCATAATACATATGATTCATTTTATGATTATTTCAAAATGACAGTAACTAAAAAGAAATTGAGATCATATTGAACAATTGTGCTGTTTAATATAGTTGATTATGCAGGCAAGTTTGCTTGATTATTATATTGTATGATGTACAATGAGGTGTTGGAAAGAATAATGTAAAAAAATGACTTTGTTGTGTAAAAACATATTAATATAGAGACACAATAATTTTTTACATTCCCTGATGAAGCTACGAAAAATAAGGCACGGAAGATAAATTACAAATTAAAAAAATCAAATATGTTAAAACTTAAATCAGAAAACACACATTGTATAATACATTTAATAATTTCACGAAACAACTCGGACATGTGGTATATGTGCACCGAAGAGAATAGTCGTAAGGCAAGGCAGTAATGATGAAGGGCTGCAATATCACAAATTGTAACGCAACACAGTAGGGATGAAAGGCTGCACTAACACAGACAAAATGAAATATGTTATTGAAAAAAACTGAGATATAAATAATTTATAAGAAAAGCAGTGTAAATGCAACAGAAAAGTTGGAATGGAAACAATTTGTAGCAGTAACAGTGCATGAAGAATGAAAATATATAATGTCATTTTTTCATACAAATTTATCAACATATAAACAAATGAATTGAGTGCATAAACTTACATTAGGGTCGTCTAAAATAAGAATCTTCAAACCTTTTCTTGGCTTCACCCTTGAAACAGCCACATACAACTAGCCATGAGTGAATACGGGGTGTTGCAAGTACAAACCGACCTGAGATAGAGATTGACCTTGGATTTTATTAATGGTCATTGCAAAACACAACGCAATTGGAAATTGTCTCCTTTGAAACTTAAATGGAAAACTCGGGTCTGATGGAATCAAGTTCATTCTCGGTATGTAAATCTTTTCACCGATATTTCTTCCTGTAATTATAGTGGCATCAATAATGTTTGGACACAATTCATTTATGAGCCATATTGTCCCATTGCAAAGGCCACTGGCCTGATCTATATTCCTCAGCAGCATAATTGGAACACCAATTTTCAACCTTAATCGGTGATTGGGCATTCCGAAATACTTCATGTCGTTCAAAAATTCTGTTGTGAAGCAATCAGGCTGCACTCCACTATTTTCATATCATATAACAGTTGAGTCAGCACTCAAATAAACCTTTTCATCACCTGGTATTAACGATAGGACAAAATCATTAACAAAATCCACAACATCATGAGTGGGAGAAAGCAACGCTCTCTCCTCGTAGAATTTCAAAATGTTCATGTTTTCTAACAACATTGGATATGTTAATTCAACCAGAGATAATAAAGGATTATGACTATCTGTAACTAATAAGTCGCTAGGAATATTAATTTTGCTTTCGCCATACTCATTGGACTCGTGCTTTCCATTGTCGATATCAAGCAACCATTCTGCAAACCATTTCAGCTCATCGGAATTTCCATTCAAGTTTGCATCGGCTAGCCACATGTTCTTCGACAAAGTCATTACCTTGCAATACTTCCATATCTCAGATGAGTTTATTGACGCTGACACGACATCATGCCTGCATTCCTTTCTAACAACAGGTAAAATTTGTCTAAAATCTCCTCCGAAAACAACGACCTTTCCACCAAAAGGTTTATATTGGTTTGAATCGTCTACGGTTCTCGTGATGTCCTTAAAGAACAATTGACAGATTCAGTACAAAACTTATTCAGCATTGGTCCTTCATCCCATATAATAAGCTTAGAATGCAAAATAAGATTACATCTGTCTGTGCGTTTTTTGATGTTGCACGTAGACGTCTCATTTGTAACTAAAGGAATAGAAAACATAGAATGAGCCGTCTTTACTCCAGGTAAACAATAAAGCCGCAATTCCACTCGAAGCAACATTTAAAACAATTAATCCTTGGGATCTAACAACAGCTGAGAGCGTTTTCCAAATAAACGTTTTTCCTGTGCCTCCATATCCATGTAAAAACTAAAACCATTAAACCAATTTGAAATTGAGCCACTACTGAATTTGAGGGTTGTGGCATGGACTCAATATTTCTGAGAGACTTACCATTCATAGATAGCAATTTCTCAATCTCAATCAAACAAAAAAATTTCAAGTCGTGGTCGCAAGTATGTAAACCTACAATATATACACAATTGTTTAACACTTGATAAGTATGAAAAAATAAATAGAAAACGTAAAAATAGTATATAACGGAATACCTAGATTGCTTAGCCGCTTTCTTGCTTCGTTCAAAAGTCCATCGCACAAAAGTAGCCATGTTGCTTCCCAAACAACAAATGGATTTGTAATTGAATCCATATACAATAACATAACAAACAATCTCCTGAGCTGATTTTCGGACGCCAAAGTGTTGGCCTCAATTATGGAATCCACAAATTCTTTGTCTTTCTGCAATAAATCAAGTGCCACACATGCTTTCTTAAACGTGCTGTGAATGGTTCCAGCCACTGTCTTAATGTCATTATAACTTTTGCATCCCTCATGTACCATCAATAGGAGTCTTAAATAGAAAATATTTCCAGATCTGGGTGAGATATACGTAAGCCTTCCAATAGAGTTACCCCGTTGTCTGGGACGCCACGATCGAGCGCTCTTATCATGAACAAACCTCGTGGGGAATTCACCGTACGTTAATCCCCTTCCATCTGGATATTTTTTGTTCGCCTCAAACCAAGCCAGAAACATCGTATCAATTTCTTCGTTACGCATAACAACGGACTCAACTGAAGTATTTTCTGAAAACATTATAGACTTCTCATTTTCAAGATGAAACGAAAGCCTTATGATAGCAGGCCATCGTTGATGTATGTCATACTCAAAAATCCTCTAGACAGCCTCACACGATGCCAAATATCTACGTTCGTAGTACTGCTTTATTTCATCCAATACTCGTCCGTCTCCCGTTCGTTTTGAAATCTCTATCATTTCTCTGTCAGGTCCTTTATTAAAATATTTAAGCAAATACTTGATAGAATTTCCTTTGTTGCAGTACTCAACATTTATGTGTGCTTGATACCTAACCAACAATTGTGGATTGAAAGGAACAACATATCTATTGTCCAAATAGCATTTCCTTTGTAAGTCTTTCAATCTTGTGGATAAAATTTCGATATTAACTTTGTGTATGAAAGTGAATGTGTTCGAATCAATACTGGTATCCAATATTCCAATAATTTTGTTGCACCCAACTTGGACCCTTGAAATTTTAACATCGTTAGTAGTTTATTTTTTCTTATTTGTTGGTTGTATTTTTTTTCAAGTGACACGTGGCAACTATTCAAAGCCTCCATACGAAACATGTTATGGATAAACAACTTAATTCTCTTCAAAGCCTTCATACGAAACATGGCTGATGTCTGCAACAGAACAAAGAATAAACTTCATAAATTCATTGAATTGTACATGTTTATTACCAATATGAAATTCCCGAACCATTTAATTAATATGTGACTGTGTTCTCCTTGTACATGAGACAAACAAAAACAAAAATGCAGTAGAGTAAGTTGTCTAGATTTTAGGATATAGGTCGGACAATCTAAGTTAAACATAAACGTTCAGCAATGTTGATTAGGTGAATTGCATGAAACACCAATAACAACTATTTACAACAGATAGTCGAAAATTCAAATTAATGATACATGATGGAATAGAGGGTACGTATCATTAAATATTTCGGTTAACGTATTGCATATTTTCTCAATTCAGATTTTGTGGCAAATGAGCATGCTTAAAGCAAAGAAAGGAAGAGCAAAATTGTTGAAACAACATTAGATGACAAACTTCACGATAGACCGGAAATGGTGACAATCAGGACACTTGTTACGACCATCAAATCACCTATCACCTGTAACACCATTGTTGCAATGCTTTGAGTAAGATTGCACTCACTATATTAATAAGTATTTATGTACGGTAAAGAATAAGAAGTTATATCCCGACTATTTTGATGTCTTTGATGATTGTCCTTTTTCCATTTATCCAACCAAGGCAAGCAAGGTACAAAGTCAAGACTTGCTTCCGCAGACTGGACTAAATCTTCCCAAAAATCACAAAGTAATCTTGCACATACAGAAACAAACAAATCTCAAAAGAATGCACCTACATGGACTTCATCTAAAGAAAGTGAGTGGATAGATCTTCCACCATACCAACTCCCAACAGATGTGGTATTCGCTAGTTATTTGGGGGTTCTCTCCAAGCATTAACTTAGATGATGAATCAGATAGCAAGATCTTTGACACTCTAGAAGATGAAACACCTTATATACTCAAAGAAGCTTCAACTCCCACCAAGTCTGTGAAAGCATATTCTCCACTCCTTGTGTTGATTCCAAGGTCCTTTGCAAGGAAGATTCAATTAACAACGCAGAGAAAATGACATAATCACAGAGCTAAAGAAGGCCCTCAATATTTGTATGGTTGACATCTTGTTCGTTTAAGGTATATTGACAATTTTCTTTATTTTTTAATTTGGTGTAAAATGTTTTAGAATCTTACCATTTTTGTAACACGTTCCTAAGTGACTTATTTTGTGAATCAATGTAAAGTTGAGATTACAACTGAATCTCATTCCAATGTGTAGTATTCCTTTATATTTTTACACATTGGATGGAAGTCTCATTTATAAGTTGTTAGAACAGGTTCTTCTGTATAGTTTATATTTTTCTTGTTCCCAAAAAAATCTAATTATCATCCATGATTAAGTGAACTCCAAATAAACAATCAGTGTAATATTTTAACAGATCCATAAAAACCAAAACATTAAAAGCTCATGACTTTTAAAACCAAATTATATGAATTAAATAAAATTAAGCAAAATCAAAATAAGCTAACAAAACCATAACAAATAAACACCATAGGTCAAATCAAAGAGACATGAACAAAATATGAAATCAAAGATTACTCGATCGAAATCATCACCGCATAAAAGGAGCTCCTTTACCTTTGGAGCCCAATTGTTTGGTTGTTTTTCCATGGAATATTGTATCTATCAAAGGGACTTTTAAATTACTTTTAAGATTAATTTTAAAAATTGGGACCCAATGAAATATTGTATCTATCAAAGTGACTTTTAAATTACTTTTTAGTTTAATTTGAAAAATGAGAAGTTGTGCAAATAACACCTAAAAATCAATATGAAATAGAATAAAATAAAAGAAAATTCATCCAAAAAAACATAGGATTGACACATCAGCAATATTAAATGCCAAATGAATAATATTGAAATAGTGATTCAAAAAGTCACTTTTATCCCTAAAATCAGAAAAGTTATAACGTGAAGTCAGAAGGGTATTAATAGATTTTTCAGGTACTTTACATTTTATATATTTATAATAGATATAATAGATTATAATAGATAATAGATTATAGAATAATAGATTATGCATTTTAATTATTAGTTTTTACACTTCTTCTAATGTAATTAATAAAATTATTAGTTTGATAAAAGTGGAATAGTTTATGTTAACATCATTGTCGGTGTAAAAAAAAATTAAATGACAATAATTTTGAAAGAGATGGAATATTGGGCCAGTTTGTTTCAGCTTTAAAAAAATGTATTTTTTTTTTGTATTTTCAAAAATGGATTTTATAAGACCGTTTTTTAAAGTATTACAAGTTTTTTTATTTAAATTGTGAGACTAATTTTGACATTCTATAACATAAACCTACATTATTGAAGATCATAACATAGTCAAAATCACAATTTTTCAAAAAAATTGTATTTTAAAAATGATTTTTATAAAAAGCTATTTGAAATAACTTCAAAATTAAGTGATATTTTGAAATTTTAATGTCAAATTTTTTTTCCGCTAAAATCATGAATCATCTAAAATTACATTTTTAAAATAACTATTCAAACAAAATTTTCATTTAGAGTTTTTATAAAAAAAAATTGTACATTTTTTTTACACAAAATATTACACTATAAAAATTATTTTAGAAAAAGACAAAACAAACGGATCCATGACTATATTGTGTATGAATCGTTTTTTTAAAAAAGGAGAACCTTGTGTATGAATCACTATTAGGGCAATTAGTGTATTTTGGAAGAAATAAAGCAACGGTAAAGAAGCAAAACATTAAAGGCTGGCAGACACTTTAAATTGTGTCACTAATTATGATTGAAAATAGTGAAATTTAGCATTTGAACCTTTAGGATAAGTCCTTTGAGATTCGTATGGAGTACTTGTAAGTACTGTACGAGTAGTCTAGTACTAGTTGTAGTCTCAATTTTTTCAAATCACAAAGCACTGCATTGCACGCAGCTTGAACACGCCTCACAAAGCAATGCATTGAGTTTCGTACTGTCGCATTCTCTCTCTTTTACCAACTGAAGATGTATATGCCACAACTGTTCTTTCCAAGAGATGGACAACACTCACCATCTTAGTTCAAACTATCGACATTGATGATAGTTGCTTTACAAGAGCTGGAAGACACAATTCCACCTTCTTGAAGATGATTTATGCAATTCTTGCACAATCTAGTGTACAAAAATGTATTAGAAAGATATGCATCAAATGGTATAGTAGTAATATTTTTTACAATTGGGAGCATGATTCTCTTTTAGAGAAGTCTTTAACTGCTGCAGCAGAACATGGAATGGAGCATGTAGATCTATATGTAGGCATGAACTGAATGTTGGTCCATGGTATCTGGCATGCTCAATAGTTGTTCAAATTTTCAAAGTTTTCTCCTTGATAAACCTAAGAAGAAATTTGGAACTTTGTTTTGGTCTGCATTTGTAGAGCCATGTTTTGTTCCTCCATGCTATTCCTCGCAGTTAAGAAAGTGCTCCATATCAAATTATAATAACTATGATTTGGGATTTGTCAAGAATATCATGCACAATTCAACATCTCTACTGTCTATCGTTCTCCAGAACCCACCTTCCATAGATCCCTTCAAAAAGCTGGAACGTCTGAATGAATTATTCTCAAGCGTGGAGAGCTCTTTAACATACAAAATTAATTTTCATTGATAATTTGTATAATTACAAACTTTTCGTAGACTATTGCTTGTTAAAAGTTTTCATATATTTTAATAAAAGATTTATTTAGGTTATGTTTGTTACGGGTGAAATAAAAGAGAGAAGTTCAACCCACGTCTTTTAGAGAGAGTCTCTCACCTCTCTCTAATTGTGTCTACTCCTCTCTTATCTCTTACCTTTCGTGTCTCACCTCCAAATTTTTATGCTTATTAACCATTTCTTGTGTTTACTCTCCAATTCTTCGAGTTCTTCTAGTAGATCCAACATATTTTTGGTGCATTACGCATTTGGGGTTTCGGCTAGTCTTTATCGTTTGACAAGAACCGATGTTCGGGAGTTATGGATAAGTGGAAAAATGTTCAACTTTCAAACTAGGAGGGAAAAGGGATAACGACGGAGATTGACGTATGTGAAGGAAAAAAATTTCAACGATCTTTGACAAGGAGGATATGGATGGACAATAGCTTCAACTCACGGGCGTTCACGAGCATAATGCTTGGAAGCAAAAACCCAGTGAAAGTTGATAAGTTACATAATGTAGTTATTTTGTATATATGTTTTGTGACACTTATCAATTCTTTTGTTTATATTTGTTAAATAATTCTCCACTTTGTGTATAAATACGTATACATTGTGTTTAATCTAGTTTATGTGTATATATTGTATCGTTTGATAGTTTTTATGTTTTTTTTGTAGGTATTCATGCATGGTTTGAATATTGAGTAATAAAGGTCAAATTCTAAGCTTCAAGAATGTGATTTTTAGCAATTCATTAAAAAATAAGGCTCAAAACAAAGATGATAAAAATCATCAATTTGGTTGATATTTATGCATTGTTTGATAAATCATTGAATAAGCTTTCCAACACTTCAAAACAGACGTAAATCAGAGTTATGGTTCTCAAGTTATGACATAAACAAAATTTGGTTTTTTTCTACTACCGCTTAGCAGGCTTTGTGCGCTAAGCGTGGTCCCTTGGACATAAACACGTTAAAAGGGCCAAATTAAAATGCATATTTTTTTAGGTTATGTTTTGAGGTATTTGTTCCTAACTCATCAAACCTTCATTCTTAGTAGTTTAGAGCTTAGAAAACAACATTGGAGTTTGCACACATATGATTTTGGGTGGATTTATCATCGTCAGTGCTGACAAACCGAGAGATTTTTGGTTCATTTCTCTTTCTCTTTGTGTATTCTTCATTTGTTGAGTTTTGTATATTTATTTACTTTGAACATATGTATATGTATTGATCATAGTGTTGTATAAAGCTTGCTTTCCAAATCATTGTTGATGTCTTCTTTGATCTTTATGTTTGGATTTTGGTTGTTATAGACATATACCTCACAAATCTAAATAGGGATGGATTTCTATTAGTTTCTAGATTCTAGATATAAATTTAGAGCTAATAATCCCTTTGGATATCGAAACTTAATACCTTTGTGTTGTTTATGTTGCACAGAGAGATCGCTGACGCATGAATATGACTATTCACGCAATTTGGGTTAGATTTAACAGATTGTGGTACGTCTCGTTGGTCTCGAGCGAACCGGTGTGTCTGCGACTTGTTTGGTTGTTGAGTGTTAGTTGGTTTTCGAGTGCATTGTATGGGCTTTGCATCTCGGCATGGTTGTTCTTGACTGGACGTTGTGGTTAGGGAGATGCCCTTGTTTTTGGTGTCTTTTGTATGTTGTTTAATTGACGCGATGATTGAGTGGACGAATGCGTAGGCATGTCCCGTGTTGTTCGTTTTGGTCGAAATTTCGAGGACGAAAAGTTTATAAGTGAGGGAGAGTTGTAACGCCCCGTTTTAATTAATATTATATTATATTAATATTTTTGAGTTACCGATCGATATTTATTTTGCGACGAGAATATTTATATTAATCGATATATCTATTAATATATTTGGCGACGTTTCGTTCGGTCCGGTTTTTATTCCGTTCGGTTCGGTAAAATATTATTCGGACCAATATTTAATTCCCCGGAATTAGTTTAATTAATTGAGTTAATAATATTAGATATTATTAGTGTGTTAATTAATAAAAATAAGTTAGGGGTGTGAGGAGTAATTGATGAGAATTGGGTATACACCCTTGGTTGCTAGTAAGAATACATATAAACCATTTTCCTCTTTTCTTTCCATTGGAACACAAAACCAACATAGAAGCATAGAGAGAGATTGAGGTGTTGGAAGAAGAAGAAGAAGAAGAAGAGCAAGAGCAAGAGCAAGAGCAAGGTTTGGGTGTGTTGAATCATCAAGAAGCATCCAAGCTTTTGAGGTAAGGGGTTTGATTTTCCACTTCCTATAGTTAGGGTTTGATAGGTATATTGTGAATTTGGGATAAAAATTGATGTTGTGGTTTATGAGTTGTGTGTGTGATTGTTGGAATAAATTAGGAAAGTTGAGTTAGGAATATTAATTTAGGTGTTCTATTACCATGGCTAGTAGGAATGAGTTGCTAGAAGAAGAAATGAGAAACTGTGAAAAACTTAAAAACCATAACAATTTACATTGTGTGCAAGCATCGAAGAAGAAGAAGATGGAGGAGGTAGCATGGGGGAGGTGCCCACCTCCAGCTGTGGGGCGGCCGTCCCCCTTCCTGAGGCACCCGCCTCCTTTCCTTAAAACAAGCAGGGACGTTCGTCCCATTATGTGAGGAGTGAGCAACGAATTTTGCTGTTTTCTACGTTTTTCTGTTTTCTGTAAATCAGTTTCTGCATAAATGGTTTTCTGCATAATATGCAGTTAGCTTTTGTTTGTTACCATTTCCTTAATTCATCATACTACTAGTTAGCATTAATAAAATATAATTAGGACATAAGTTAGCCGATTAAATTTGGAACCCGATTATGTTCCGATTTTCCGATTTCGGTAATTTCGGCGACAGAGTAAGTTGCTCCGAATTCAACGAAAATTGACGTGTTAGCTAAGTTCGATGTGTAGAACATAGTGGTGATGTTAGTTTTTCGAAATTACGAGTTTTTACGAAACAACCCGAAATAGGCCAATTTACGATTAAATTGAATCGGATTGCGTTTTAGTCAATTTAAGACACGTATGGACAATCCGATTGCGATGTTGACGATTATGATTCATGCCGGTTATTAGGAATGGCTTTTGCGACGATTTGTTCATGATTAAATGAATTTGTTGATAATGATGATATATGTCTTTGTACATGATGATGTGATGATTATATTGATGTTGTTAATAAATGCTTCCGATTTGTGAACGCATGATTTTTGATGATGATGAATTATTGGTGATGTTTTGCATAATGCAAATATGATGCGATGATATATTTATCTTGATGTGGATAAATTATGGCGATGTGGGCTTCATGCTAATCTTGATGAGCGATGATGATGTTTTAGTTGTGTTGTTTTTATTGTCGAGTCACATACATTGCATTGGCGACGAGGGCTTTTATGCCAAGCGACGATGGAATTTATGCTAAGTGTTCCTAATTATGGACAAAGCGACGGGTACCACATGCATAACATAGTCGTGTCTCATGGAGTCGGTTATGTTTATGTTGAGTTGTTTGGAGTTGGGTTTTAATTGATGGATGATGTTGAATTGCGATGATATATGATGCTTTGTTTGGTGATGATCTTTATGATGAACATGAAATGAATATGACTTGATAATTTCATGATAACTAGGCGATGAATATAAATGATGAGTTTTGCGATGATTTAACTTTGATGAAATGCTTAATGCAAATATGATGTGATGATGTTTGTGACGATGGGCTTTTATGCCAAAAGCGACGATGGGCTTTAGCCAATTGGTGATGATTTTATTTATGTTGCTTATGTTATTAGCATTGTTTGATGTTGTTGTTTATGATTGCCATGTTGATTAGTGACATATTGACTTGTGATGAACGTTTATGTGTTGTTGTGACGATTTATGTCGATGAGGTTATGGCGATAAAGTGTAGATTATACACATTAGAATGACGATTAAAGTAAGTGAGTTTTGGATATGTGTTGGAATGCACTTATTAATCTATACCCTTTATAATTCCGAAACTATATATATATATATATATATATATATATATATTATCATGCCTTTAATTATATGTTTTGGAGTATCTCACCCTTTACTTGTTTCGCCGTTACCTTTATATTGGTAACGTACAGGTTGTGAAGACGGAGATTATAGCTGCTATTAGTCGAGTCGGTGTCGCTCTGATACGTAGCACTCGGGGGGATTATTTATGTCGTCTTGTTGTTGTTCTTTTATTATTATTCCTTTTGTGAATAAGAATCATACTTTATGAAAACATCATTTGATGAAGAAGTTTAATAAAGAAGATGTTTTGATTTTTAAGAATCAATTTATGATTTCCGACGATGCTATGTATCTGAGATTTATACTTTAAAGCAAACTGTTTAAAGTAATTTGGTTTTGAAGGTGTGACGCCTCAGTATTGAATTTATGAACTTTTAAATTACTCTGATTTTTGCATATAAAACCTTGGGTAATATTGGGGTGTTACACCCAGCCCAGCCAGGACTTTCATCGAACAGTCATGTGAGAAATTCCAAACACTTTTTTCTCCGTGATTTAGGCTCCGTTTGAATTGGCAACGAACTACAAAGTTATTCTATCACATGTCACATTTCCAATGGCACCGAGTTTGCATCATTTGGTTGAGTATCGAGGGAGTTATAGGTCCGTAAGCTAGCACACTCGAAATGAGTAAGTGGTTAGCGAAATTTTAGAGTAATTGCCAATTCTGTAATCAGTTCCAGTTCTACAACTTCTGAGGTATTTTTGAGCATGCTACAAGATTCTTCTTGAAAAATTTCAAATATGGAAGTTGTACACCTTGTATCAACCTACAAGTTTACAAAAGGAGTCTTACCCAAATGGCGAAAGGATTGAGAGGTGAAGGTGTCAGAAGTCACGGGGATTCATTAGTTTTGAAGGTGGAACACTTATGAATTATTCAGCAACAGGCGACCTCTTATTCTAAGTCCAGTTTCTCATCATTTGAATCATCATGCTTAAAGTTATATAATAATGAAGAAGGCTACATGCATTTTTTTCTTGACAGCATCTCTTGATCGTTTTTTTACTTGCCAAGGTATTTTGTGCACCAGGATCATGTTGTAACACAGCATTAGGCGCTCAAGCTACTCCTTTCTCTAGATGGCCACGCAAAAGGCCCAGTGTGGGGATCATGATAAGGGATCACTCCAACAACCTCTAACGATTTTGGAGAGAAAATGCTAACAAGACTTCCATTCATTCTCTCAAAGAAAAAGAGGGACAACCTCACTGTTGCTTGCTCCTGATTTCTTCATCTCACATCTCTCAACCACCCTCGGTATTCTCTGTCTCTGGCCACGAGCAATGTAACATATCAATTCCTTCACTCTTTCACCGGGTTTTCCCTCTAGAACCACCACATTCACTCGCTTTCAACCAATATGTAGAAGATGTAACAAGTTTCTCAGTTTTTATTCGCTATTTTCCATTAAACGACCTTGCGCTTCTCACCGAGATCACAAAGCTCCCGAGATAGCCAGCTGACACTTATTCTCGACTCCATTGTTGATTGGAATAAGCTCTGGTATATGTTCAGGACGGGTTCTCTTCTCAAGACGCATACGAAGATTCTGAGTTTATTTCTCAGAAGGTAGGAGTTTTCTTGAATTGTCGCCTTCATCACCAGAGCTTCACGGACGCGAAGAAAAAGTTTTCCGGCCTCGTTTCTTTTCACGTGAATCTTTAGACGATTCACCTCTATTGCACAACTTTTGGGCATTTGTGTTTCTTTTCAATGAAAACTAAGGATAGATCTGAGATCCTTCCGAAAAAACGAATGGAATGTGTACTCCGTCTTCTGATTCCGACGAAGCTCGAGTTTTCTGGCCATCTCTCCGCCGGAGAAGATAACCAGTTTCGGCAGCCATTTTCTTGGAATCCTATGCGTGGTTACCCATCATTGGATCATGCTTGCCCATGTTGGCCATCCAAATTACGCCTATCACTTTCTTTTTGTTTAAAAAAATGATAATAAAAATCTGGATCATTTAATTATATTTTGTCCAATTGATACATGTATGCATAACAAATGAAATAAAACGTGACATTGAAAAAACTGAATAAAAGGAAACTTTTTTTTGTTTGACAATTGGACTCAGCATACTTCAAAAATGGAGCAAAAAAGGCTTAATGTAGAATCGGACTGGACTTAGCATTTTACTATCTCACACCCCCTGATTAAGCCCAGTTCTGCGGTTGAAACCTAGAATTAGTTCATTTGAAGAATCAGTAATACACCCCCTATTCCATGCTTCACAATTTCAATACATTCTCAAAATTGCTCCCGATTTCGATTCGATTGACTTATAAAAAATGCATAAAAAGTAGTTTCTGACATTTTAGGATCTTAGAATATTTTTGATATTTTTTTGTGAATTTTTTGCAATTAATTTCTTTTAATTTTTAATCAATTTTCGATAATATGTTCAAAAGCATGTTTCTCCTTTGTAGTTTGAGTTGACTAATCTTAGGAGTGTAATGACATGTGTTTCTTAGAAACTTTAGGATGTTTTTATACCATCTAATTATAGTTAAATGTAAACCTTACCTTAGGATTATAAATAGAACTTCAAAGCTAACCTTTAATAGTTCGATTCTTAAGAACTAGTTTGATAATTGTATAGTTTTTCTAGCTTCCTTTCGCATGTTTAGTTTGTGGTTTTTCCGCTATTTGTTTAGATGTTTAGGAAAGCTTTAGAGAATGTAGTTGCTGCCATCTATTAAGAATTTACCTTTCATGCTTAGATGTTTTTGTGAATGATGCATTTTAAGTCATTTTAGTATAGATTTTTGATTTCTAACTACTCTAGGTCTCTAACTATGTTTAGCTTTGCATTTGAGAACTATTGTGATGGACTTAGCTCGATTTTGATATCACTCATGAGTTATTTTGCATTATGTGTGCGTTGCTGCCCAATTTTCCATTATTATGTTGCTATACACATTTACATTCCATTTCTTCACCTTTGGATCATATTTTGACTTGTGATGTGAACATGCAATTATATTCCTGATTCCTTGTTATGTTTGACATGTTTGTTGACTTGTGATAGGTACATTGAGGATGTTTTGGTTAGGTACCTAATTTTGGTACACTAATATACCACTTTTCCCGTGGTTCTGTTTGTGTTTTAAACGCATTTTGCTTTGTGTTTTCTCATGTTACGAGAAACACATATTCTGTTGTTTTTTCTGGACATATACCTTTGTGCAGATGTTCCGATTGTTATGAGGACTTGTTTGCTACACACACATGTTGCACAATATCACCTTGTGGATTATATTGATTGAGCTGTTTCTTATTATTGCTTTATTGATGGCAGTTTACTTGAAGTTTTCCGGAGGATTTCTTAACTCGCAGTGCTCTTCGGATTATTATCCGTTTGGTATTTATTTTACTTTGTTTACCGCATTCTTTTACCGCTTTTCTAGAGAGCATGAGAAGTAGGGTTTTACCGCTTTCCTTTCCATGAGAAGTAGGAATAGAGATGTATGAAGGGGCTTTCGTAGTTGGAGCATGTTCAGGAACCTCTCTGGTTTATTTAAACACCCGTTTAGGGCGCTTCTGTTTGCTAATTGTGTTTGGTTTGTTTAAAATCCTCCATCTGCATAGGGAGGTAATTCTCAGTAAGTGTTTATATTTGTGCTTGCATAGGTCAAGAGTGGTTAGGACACCCGACGTGGCACCACCAAGCAAAGTCCCACTTTTTATATTTCCTGCTATCGAGTCATGATGATATGATGGGCAAGAGGAAAGGGTCCGCAATCGACCCCCGCACAGTTCTAGTCCATGTCAGCTCAGCACACGCGAATCGTGTTGCTTCCTTTATCGAATCAATGATAATAAAGTGGCAAGAGTTCCCTATTCTGACTCTCCATGCTTTCCTGGGGTTCGCATTTATTATAGAGCTCGCATCATTTGCTCTTCACACTTGACAATTCATGTCATGCGGTGATATTATTCACAGGAATCAGATGTGTCGGCTCCTGGTTAACTCACGGTATGCTCGTTACTGTTTGAGGCTATGGGACTTCCTCCTTTTCCTGCGCTTGTGTGACATTTGTTTGTTTGCATTGCATTGTTGTGTGCTTCTGCCAAAGCACTTGCTTGCTTCATCCCTTTTGTCGTGTTCGGCTCTACATTAGGTAGTGATTCAAGATGGACATAGACTTAGGTTTTAAACTTTTTCCATCCCTTTTTGTCATCTTCGACTCTACTTTAGTTAGCGATTCGAGATAGACATAGATTTAGGTTGTAAACATTTGCCATGTTCCCTTAGGATTCTCTTGAGTCTACCTTAGGTAGCGATTCGAGTTAGACCTTAGGTTGTAATCCATGCATGTTAACATTAGGGATAGAGTTAGATAGTTTCCCTTGATTGTTTTCTAGTTTCTTTTGCATCCTTGCATGTAATAAAACTAAAACTTCTTTTCTTTTTCCTTTAAAAATCAAAACACTTAATAATGGTTCAAACTCCTTTTTCAAGGTAAAAACAACCAACCAATGCAAACCTTTTTTGCCTACGGGTTTTCTTTTTGTGTTTAAAATCTTTTTCATAAGTAAAAAACACATAACCCAACAAAACAAGTGAGCCGAACTACGACGCTCTGACTTTCCCATTGCACGAGGGAATACGTAGGCATCTTGTCACGGGGCTCGATCGAGCAAACTTTGTAAATACTTCCTTCTTTTCCCCGTGCTTTCTTTATTTTCTTTTCTTTCACATGCATTCTTCTTTTAGCATACAGATATGGCAATTAAGCAGTAAATAGATATAAACACACCCATTAGATAGAAAATAGAAGTGGATACCGTAGAGTACTACGGGCGTGTGGGATGCTAATACCTTCCCTTCGCGTAATAGACTCCTTTACCCTATCTCTCGGTCACAAGACCATGTCTTATCCCTTTTAGATTTTTGCAATGCGTTTACCTTTCTCCTTTTGCGAGATAAAAAACGTTCGATGGCGACTTCATTGATATAGTTATCGGATGATGTTCAGCCGGTTATTTCAATGTGTAAAAGTGGTCAATGTGTTAGTCATGTATAAACCTCTTGTGTCAATACGTCAGAAGAAGAAAAGTTTTACAGAAGTTCCGATGGAATGAATATATGTCAGAAGTTCTAATACGTGATGGAATGAATATATGTCAGAAGTTCTGATACGTGAGTTTTACAGTAGTTTCGATGGAATGAATATATTTAGAAGTTCTAATACATGATGGAATGAATATATGTCAGGAGTTCTGATACGTGAGTTTCACAGAAGTTCTGATGGAATGAATATATGTCAGATGTTATGATACGTGTCAATATGTCAAAAGAAGAAAAGTTTTACAGAAGTTCTGATACGTGTCAAAAGTTCTGATGGAATGGATATATGTCAGAAGTTCGGATACGTGTCAATACGTCAGAAGTTCTGATGGAATGGATATATGTCAAAATTTCTTAACGTGTCAATACGTCAGAAGTTCTGATAGAATGGATATATGTCAGAAGTTCTGATAAAGATTGTGAACCTAACAGAAGTTCTGATACGTAACAGAAGTTTTGATAAAGATTGTGAATCAATACAAAAGTTCTGATAGCAGAAGTAGATTCTGATCTGAACCTAACAGAAGTTCTGATATGTTAGAAGATTCACTCTCTAAGTAGAAGTTCTGATACGTTAGAAGATTCACGCTCTAAGCAGAAGTTCTAATACGTTAGTAGATTCACGCTTTATGCGCTCAAAGATTTTAAAACTTGTATTGATACATTCGTGCTATGCATCGACCCATACTGTACTTAGTTTTCTGGAATTCATTTTAACAAACAGTATGCATTTAAAACTTGTATTGATACATTCGTGTTATGCATCGACCCATACTGTATTTAGTTTTCTGGAATTCATTTTAACAAACAGTATGCATCAATACATACTTGCTTGTATTAACACGTAGCCTTCTCAAATTTCTGGAAGTCATTCTAATACAATATGCATTGATACAAAATCTCTTCTATCAATACATAAGTTGTCTATGTCGACACGTATGACATTTTTTTCCGACTCATACATAACTTTACTTTCTGGAAGAAATTTCAATATAGTATGCATCGTTACAAATTCACTTGTATCAACTCATAGAGCTCTTGTGTCGACTCATACGCATTTTGTGTCGACTCATAATTCTGTTTTTCTTCTAACATCTTCTGTTTCCATATAAAAGAAAGTTTGGCAGTGAGTTACGGTGTGTCACTAATTCAGTTGGTGAGCATCCAAATTCTGAGCAAATAGAAACCTAAAAGAGACTTTATCTTCATCATCTTCTCAATCACTTTGGTTCAAGAACATTGACACATAATTATCATTGTTCATTGTATCAAGGGGTCAAAGAGATAACGTTCAGTGGTACGATCGGTGATCTAGATGAGTTGAAGATTCGAAGGGGGTTTCGAGGAAAAACCAGAAAGTTTGTCCAGCAAGAACAGAGGTGTCTTGTGGGTTTTTTAGTCACGATTGCAAAGGGTAGATTCATCCATATCGTAGGTTTTGGAGATCGGGGTGATTTCGCAAACAGGTCATGGAAGTGGTGAATTGTTTGTGAATCTTGCAGGTGTGTTCTTGATCGGCTCAAATCAAGAGAAGGTTGATACAAGAAGAAGAAGATCAGTGTGATTTGTTTTTCTGTCTTTGTATTGCAACCTTGTAAACATTTTGTAGCATATTGATAAATAAATTTCTCAATTCCAATTTGGAAATTGAGAGGGAGACGTACACACACGCGGACGAACGTGGGGAACTTCCTTACCAATTCGCTATGTGTATCGTATTCTTTCTCTCTTTCTCTACTTTTACAATGCATTTGTGATTCAATTGGTGTGAAATTTTATGTTCATTGATACAAGGCTGGAAGAAACTCTTTATCAAAACTCCATTGTCGTTGATTATTGAACAAGCATACTCTAATTGTTTGACAAAAGCGCTAGCTTGATTTGATTCATTGGAAATAATGTTATAGTGATAAGTGCATTAATTTAACATAAGTTCTGTGTTAATTCATCTTTTTCATCTCAATTAAAATCCAGCAAACTATCGCATGTCCGATTTTCTAGTAGCCGGTTCAGAATAGACGGAAGTCAATTCAGGACTGTTTGCCGCTTTCCGCAATTTTAGCATTAACTCTGATAAATAATTTGAAATCCGTGATAATAAAGAGGTGATCTATTCACCCCCCCTCTCAATCACTTGCCACACCGTCTAACAATGTTGAGTATAATTGGTCGATAGGTTTAATTTTGTGACAAGTGGATTATGTTCATGCCTGATAAGTCTATTCTCTCCAAAGAATGTATTTATTTTATTGCCAATAAATTTAACCCTTTCCTTACAAACAAAACCATTTAAAACCAAACTCATAAACACGAGAAATTGTTGAACGACAATTCACTAGCACTAATCCCTATGGAGACGATACGATTAAACTAAAAATACTTACTTTTGATTGCCGCTTTACTGCTTCAGCAAAATGGCGTCGTTGCTAGGGATTAATATTTTTATTGGATCGCGTCGCGGTAGTTTCTTTGTTTTTCAATTTTCTAAATATTGTATATATTGTCTATTTTCACTTGTATATCTTGATACTTGTATATTTTTACCATATTTGTGAATTTTACATGTTTTGTATACTTGTGAGTATAGTGTATATATTTGTTTCTCTTCACATTTGTCAAAAGTGTGCTTAGATGTGTAGTTTTGATTAGAGCTCGAAGAGATGAGAGAAAAGGTGATCGTGAAATAATTTGTCTCATCCGAAGCAACGTGATGGTTTGTAAATAGAAGGGCGTCGAGCTTACGATGTAAAACAAGCAAGTTTTATTGTTTTTCTCTGTGTTAGTTTAGGTAGTGTGTTAGTTGTTTTTTAAACAAGTTGAAATTAGACTTGTTTTAAAAATCTCAAATCTTCACTTTTCAACTTGTTTAAACTTCTGAGTGCTTGTTTTTATTAGCTCAAGGAAGTGTGTATGTGTGTAAACTCTGTTTAGTTGTGTAGACGAAAGTGGAGGCTTGAACTAGAATTGCTCTGTTGCTGTTATTTTTTTCCAGTTCTGGTGTAGCGCGCTTAGCGTAATAGAGGCCTCTTAGTGCGCTCTACTATGATGCGCCAATGAACTATTTTTGTTTCACTCGACCCTCATTTTTCCATCTTTCACTAAGACTTTATTGTATTAAATAACAAGAGTTTTACTAATTATTTTGCTGTTGTTTGGAATCCAACTTTGGTTCGATAGTTTGAAGTCGCATTTGGTGATTTTTTGAATTTGATTGATTCAACTTGCGGATGTATGGTAATGATAGTTATTAAAGTTGGTACACGTTAGGTACTCGTTTATCGCTTTCTATAGCATAACATGTTTAGGAAACTTATCATTACTACTACACCATTCATTCTTTTTGCATTACTTGTCTTTGATTGAATCACTTTAGTTTTCTTTTTTACCCCTAAATGTGAGAAAGTTTTCCACTATTCATATATGCTGAGGCCAACAAATCTTTTTTTAGTTGGAGTTTATTATGTTTAATATTTTATTTGTAGTGATTGTATGAAAGCATGAACATGATCAAGATATTTTTATTTCACTTTGAGCACAACTACCTTGGCCAAATAGTCAATTCACATTGTGAGTGTGTGAACTTTTGTTAACCTCTTTTGAGCCTTTTTATCAATGTCCATGTTGTTTTTGAACATAATGCTTGTATATGAGTGTTTGGTTTTCTTTTTTAGATGGATGTTGATTCTTTGTTTTCTTGAACCCTTAACCATTGTTTATGGTTTGAACTTTTGTCATGCCTTATAAAATAGGGATATTCACTATAATGTTGGTTGAATTCAAGTTAGAGAGAGAAATGTTTGCTCACTTATGTTGTTGATTGCTATGAAGTTGTGAAAGAGAAAAAGAAAAGAGAAGAAAATATGTGAAAAAGAAGGAAAAGAAAAAGAAAGAAAAAAGAGAAACAGTTGAGAAAAACAAAAATAATAAAGAGTATGAAATAATGTTGTGTTAATAAGTATTGTGATTGGTTTAAAATTTTTGGATTATGAAGAAATTTGATTGGAATTGTTGTGCTTGAAGCTTTGTGAGTTGATCACTCCCTTATGTTTAGGTCAAGGTGATCAACTTTTTTGTAGATAGAACCATGAAACATGTTCTCGAAGAAAGAATTGAACATAGAAAAATAGAAAGCACAACAACATATTCAAAGAAAGAGTGTTATGAGAATAAGAAAAGAAAATAGGAGAAGAATAATAGATGACGGTCGCAAATCTGAAGATGTGAACGAAAATAAAAGAGGAAATATGAGATTTAGGTTATTTTAATTGGGCTTGGGCTTTATTGTCTTTTGCTTTTTATTACACTTATCTTATTTTACCTAATGAAAGAAATACATTGATAAAGAATTAGAGGAGCATGTGATGTATTTCAAGTAAAATGCATTACATAAAACTCTTTTAAAAATTTAGATTACAACTCTCATAAATTTTATTATACGAATAACTATACTTGTGTATTTTTTCTTTTTAAAATTATTTATTTATGTTGATTTATTAAAATTCAGTCCGGTTTCGGTTCAACCGCGGTCAAACCTTTAACCCTTGAACCCATATTTTCTTCGGTTCATTGTCTGGTCTGGTTTTAATTACTTTGGTTTAGGCAAGTTTTTGTTTCGATTAGCTTTAAGAATTATCTCTTGTTTATTAACCAAACCACATTACATCCTTGAAAAGCTCTTGTTATTCTTGCCTTTATATTTTTAATATGAGTTTTTGGATGAATGCATAATTTAGTCTATTATTTGCAAGATTGCTGGATGAGTGACAAATCCTCACCTTTGTGTGTTCTTCATCTACCGATGAATTTTTACGAGATGTGATTCATGATTAAGCTTGTTTGACTTTAGAATGTTTAGTATAATTTTTGTACTTAGGACTCATTTCGTTTACATGTTGTCGTTGTAGGATTGTGGTAAGTTTTGTCTTGCGTGTGCGTTTTTGTTTGAATCATACATTTGTTTTCGTTTTCGTTTTTCAAACTTGTTGATTCATGATTCTTTGGTTGATTACTTTTGTTCTTTGAGTTGTTTGACTTTGTTTGAGGACAAACAAGTTAAAGTTTGGGAGAGTTTTAAGTGTCAAAATTTAGTTATTTTGTATATATATTTTGTAGCACTTATCGGTTCTTTTGTTGACTTTCGTTGAATAATTCCCCGCTTTGTGTATAAATACATATGCTTTATGTGTAATCTAGTTTTTGTGTATATATTGTATCATTTGATAGTTTTTATGTCCTTTTGTATTTATTAATGAATGGTTGGAGCATTGAGTAATAAAAACCAGAGGCTAAGCTTCAAGAATGCAATTCATCACGAAATTTATACTCTTGTTTATTTTCTAAATGGTTTTGAATATCTACCGTCTTAACTAAGAGAGGTGGAACAACTTGAGACATAATAAGTTTCGGAATAGCATCGGGATGCACCATACCTATTGTAAAAAAATATTTAACTAAGAAACATCCATAACAAGGAATAAATTGCTGGAAAATAAGCACGGACAAATATCTGAAATGTATATTTGGTCCAGTTTATTACGTAATCAGAAGTACATTTCTAGTATTAGCATGACATTTTTCAATGAGAAACTTGATTAATGTGATGAATGAGAGTTGAAATGAATGAACTTTACCTTAAATTCTACTCCATTTAACTCCTTTTGATACAATGAACAACAAGAAGAAGATTTAGAGTGAAAAACTTGATTGAGAATGGAAAGGTTTTTGGAGGGAGTTTATGGAATTTTTTGTAAATGAAGATGACCATGCTGGTTCATGCTAGTTGATATTGTAAGCAATTTGACTTTTGATTTTCTCAAAAATACACTTTCAATAATATGTAATATGCAAAGGTGACAGAATTTCCAATTTTCCGCACTTATTAATCGGAAATAGTTTTACAATTCTCTCGTAAACACATCTCAAAAATTAACTGAAGTTTAACAAAAAAAAAAAAAAGTGTTCAGAAAATACACTTGTAAATACACAGGAATAAAATTGAATTTTTATTAAAAAAATTCAATGGCATAAAGTGTACGAGTAGTAAAAAATTCTCTTTGATTTTTTATCCATCTAAGTGAAATCTTGCCCATTTTCAAGATAGACAAATTATGGGCTTTTTAGCCCAATTTTTATATAGGGGAAGATGTGTCTCAAAATAAAGAATAAATGTTTTGGCCTAAGAGAAGAAAGAATAATACATTTTAGTGGAATCTCCACCAAGGCAGCATTATTGGGATCATAATAAATAATAAACAAATAAATAAATAAAAACACATCATTTGGTTTCTATTTTATTTTTTAGTCAAACTTTCACTACTTTTATTATTACATAAACAATAGGATAAGGGGACTATTAAGTGGATCCAATTTGTTTTATGTTCTAAATAAATAGAACCAGCATGTGGGAAGGAACCTTTGTGTCTAACTAAAGTAATCCCTCTAGGTTCAAGTTCAACTGAATCATCATCTTTAATTAATTATATTTTAATCATATTTAAATATTAAACCAAGCTCTCCTCTTTTGTTTAATTAATATACATCCAATTTTATTTGTAATGTTTCATATCAAAACGAGAGAGGAAATAATATATTATGAGAAATGCCTCTATTGTGCTCCATTAATTTTAATAATGCTGAAATATTATATTTTTATGCTCCCTTCTTCTTTGGCAAAGTAACCTTCCTTGTTGTTTCTTGTTATGATTAATTAATCAATTAATCAATTAAATTAAAGGGGTCACTATATTTGCATTGTGAATGATTCTAGCACAAAATTCAAGACATG
Organism: Vicia sativa; assembly: GCA_021764765.1. Classification (NCBI taxonomy): domain Eukaryota; kingdom Viridiplantae; phylum Streptophyta; class Magnoliopsida; order Fabales; family Fabaceae; genus Vicia; species Vicia sativa. The sequence goes on from CM038795.1 coordinate 213,674,412, forward strand.
CATGGTTATGAAGAAGTTCATGATTTGGTTTTTAGATTATACACATTGTACGTTGGAGTTTCTTTTCAATGGAACTTGGAAGCATGTACCTAAGCTTTGGATCAAGTTAAATAATTTCTCTTAAAAAGCAAGTTGCATGAAAATGATATTTTGGCTTAAATGCATTTTTGATTTTCTTATTTTAATATTTTATATATTTTAGTCTCTCTATAAAAAAAAATCAATTATTAAGTCCTTCAATATTATATTTTATATATTTTTTAAGGTTCTCATAATAAAATAGTTTAATATGTATATGTGACATTAAAACTATGAGGTGATATTTTTTAATTGTTGTCACGTCATTAAAAATAAATTCAAAAATATATATTTTAGAATTAAAATTTATAATATATAATTTCTAAATAAATATTTATAAACAAAAATAACAAAAATAATTAAAAATATTTAATTATTATAAAGAAAACTTAAAATAATAATAATAATAAATTTTTAAATATTTATAATGACGTGATATCAATTAATAATTTCAATGTCATCTATGTAAATTAGATTATTTTATCATATATGATATTAGAGACCCAATAGTTAATTTTTTTTTATAGAGAAACTAAAATATTAAAACATTAATATAGAAGGACTAAAAGTGCATTTAAACCATGATTAATTATCACAAAAATGAACGAATTTAGGAGTCTAGATGACGTAGGTTTGTACATGTTATGTATTGTAGTGTGCCTTTTAGTGGAGAGCTATAAATTAGAAAAATCTCAGTTAGGGAGTTAAATTAAATTTTTGTATTTTTTTTCTTAAAATTGTATGGTTACAAATAAATTGTTTTAATATGGGAATTATTACGTTAAGGACTATTCTATAACCCGCGAGCTTAGACACGCGTCTGAGCTCCACTCTTATTTTTTTATATATATTTTTTAATTTAATAACCAAATTTTAAATTAAATTATAGATAAAATTAATAAAATTAGAGCCAAAATTAATAAAAATAGAATGGTAAAACAAAAATTTTTAAGTTAAATTTTTTGCCGGAACTATTTAATATTAAATGTATTTGTTCAAAAGAATCGACATAAATGTTATTTTAAATCTCATAACCTAAGTAGTGTGTTTTGTCTAATATGATTATGGGAAAGTATAGGGCAAAAACAAAATCCGGAAAGGTGTTCTCCACTTCTGTTTTTAAGTGTCAATTGATGTGGATTAAAGCATGATTAAACTCTATAAAGAAGGTGTAAAGTGCACCTTCTAGCAACCATGTTAGATTGCGTAATAAAAGAGCTATGCCTATATGATTAGATCTTTATTAGATATAGTTAGATACATTATATTTTACGAATTAGTTAAAACCTATTACTTTAATTACCATCACTATATAAAATGCATATTAATTTTTGTTTTGTCATTTGGGTTACTTTAAAAATTATTATTATCTTAGTTTCTTTTTTGTCCTTAAATATAAGATGCTTTTGTCTTAAGATCCTTTAAATTCTACAACACGTTAAATACCCTTATTTAAACATTAAATAATTTTTTAAAGAATAAACTTATGAATTATATAAATAGTTAACAAATTTAATAATTAATCAACTTTTTTTAATAAAATTTTTCTATAAGGTTTGACTAAGGTATTCGCTAAATCAATATTTTAAAAATTGACTAGACAGTTAATATAATTAAATGATCGATAGTCGAATAGAGAGTTGATTATTGAATTGTATGTTTTATTCGGACAAAATTGAATGATTAATTGACATATATTAATCTCACTAATAAATATTAAATTCAGTTGAACATGATGAATCATTTTCTAGAAACTTTTAAAAATATATGATATATACAAAAATAAAAAATATTGCAGATTAAATTGATTTTTATATTTATTATTTTTTTTCAAAAAAAAATATAATGTGAACAATGATAAAAGGAGATTTTAATTTTTTATATTTTTTAAAATATTTAATTTTAAAAATTGATTAATTTTTTTAAAAAAAATTATTTACTTTAATGATCAATATTTCATTTTTTAAAAATAAATAAATAAATTCTATAAATTTCAATATTACAGTGAAATGTCTTTGCATAACTATCAATCGAATTTTACTTTTAAAGATGAAAAGGAAAAACATTATTCTCTCTTACATTTATAAAATTCTCTCTCACATTTGTAAAATTCACGAGTAAATTGATTTTGACGATTTATTGACCGTCCAATAACCACTTCAAATCAATTAGCTCATCAAGACTCAACTTCTCAATAAACAACATACTTTATTAATGTGAATTTAGAGCCCAATCCAAGGCGGTTAAGATCGGTGAGGAGCATTGTTTTGAGGGAGAGTCAAGTACGTACATTTAGGATCTAAAATAAAATATTGATCAACTTTTAGGGATTCTTCATGTAATTAAACATACGTGGTTAGAATCATGAAAGTAAAAAATTTAAAGGAAACTAACGTGGATTTGCACCATATCAATTATAAGGTTAATTTGATTTGTACCATATCAATTACTCCGTCTAGAAAACATGTAAAGGGGGGAATGCATCACTTTATCCCAAAAAAACAACGTATTCCGTTTATTAGGGATGTTTTGTCCAAAGCAATATAATTTTTAAGAAAACTTTTTAGTTATTTATTACAAACAATATAAGCAAGATCACCTATTTTAAACAACAAAATTGCTATTTAGGGATGCTATCAAAGCCTATTGAAGTACGGTGTACATAGGGTGTTAAATTTATTTGGTGTTCACATATCATAATCCTTGATTTAACAATGTACAACCAAATTGATCATTGAAATCCCGAATTTGCAACTTGATTTTAAACAAAGGAATAAATTATTGGTTGAATATGGTGGTTAAAAGTCTATACGAGAAGTTGAATAAACTACTTTTTTAAATAAATTTAATTTTTAAAATTAGAGTTATTTTGCAAATGTTTTTTTGATAAAAATTGTTTTGAAATGAATCTACGTAATTGAGGATTTTGTATGTAACTAATCAAACACCAAAAAGAATAGTGATAATGTGAAAGAATTGATAGTTCACATCTAACAATTCAAATAAGTAATTTGAATTCTAATCATCTTTATATATATATATATATATATATATATATATATATATATATATATATATATATATATATATATATATATATATATATATATATATATATATATATATATATATATATATATATATATATATATAAAAGATCGCAAAATTAAATGAGATAAATTACTAAATCCTAATCTTATCTTCTTCCTTGATTATTCTTTGTTAGTAACACAAAGAATAATCAAATCCCAAATTCTACATTAGATAAAAAAACTAGAAATAATTCACTTTGACAAATATTAGCAAAGTAATTGGTTTCCTCACAAAACAATCACACATTCACAAGGTAGATGAATCTTCATGCACATATGAAGCTTTTTGTTTTTGGAGTTTTTCTAGTAATCACGTTAATGATTTGATTTGTATTCTTGAAACAAATGATAATAAACTTTTATACAGGGGCTTGAGAAACAACACAAAATCAGTGTAAAGTTACTTAAATGATTTGAGTCAAAAATGTTAAACGAATCTACTCAAATGATAAAGATAACTCAATATTTTATGGTGATTTGATTAATGAATCTACTCATGTGAGTCGAATACTAAAAAGATTTGAATCATATCACATATCCTGAATTGAGACAAAGCACAATTTTTTTTAACCGGGGTTATATGTAGGATTCAAGTTTTTCTTTACAAGATGCACCTATCAAAAGTACTTTAAGTTTGTATTTGACTTTCTTTGTTCTCTTATGCTCTAGTATTAGAGTATTGTGAGATGTAGTTAAATATTTGTTTTGGAGGGTGTGGATGTATTGAGGGTCTGAGTTAGTTTAGGGTATATTATATGTTGTAACAACTTTCACATAGTGTTATTATCTAGTTGTCTATTGACAACGACCATGGTTTTTTCTTTGGTATTGGAGTTTCCACGTTAATCTCACGTGTTGTTATTTTGTTCCTATTTTTTCTTTATGTTTTGTTTTTCCCTAACAATTAGTATTAGAGTGGTGGTTCGCTTGGTGGGAGAGTGGGAGCTGGATCCGGTGTTGGATCCTGTTATAGCGGACTCACACTTGTGTTAGAGAATGTTGGGTGTTGGGTGAAAGTGTAAGTTCCATATTGCCTATGAATGAGTGAGATGTTGGATTTATAAGAGAGATAACCCATTTACCTAATATCTTAGGGTTTTTGGTTGAGATGTGGCATCTCCCTCTCTTGTGGTCCTGGAGCATTATTCTCTTTGGTGCTCCTAACTCTCCCGAACTCCCCAACACATAAATTATATCATATACCCCAAAGACAGTTGTGAATTTGCAAAAACTCACTTGTTTCTACTCCCAATCATGAGTCGATTAACAAAACCCAAAATCATTTGACTTAATTTACAAAGTCATTGAGTCAAATTAAATATGGTTAACTTTAATTAAACTTACACTTTATGCATGAAAATGTTGATATTTGTTGAAAATATACATATTGATAAAGTCTCACATTGTATAGTTTTATAAAGAAAGAGGGAGTCCAAGAATATATAATAGATTTAATTTCTTTATTACAAAACCCTTCAGTCAAAAGTGTTTTAAGCTTGTATTTGACTTTTTATATTTTAACATTTACTCATGTGTTAAAGTATTGTGTGATGTAGTTACACACTTGCTTTCGGGGTGCAGGTGTATTGGAGATCTGGTGTGGTTGAGAGTAAATAATGTGTTGTATCAAGTTTCACATAATATTGTTTTTTGATTGTCATTTGATAATGTCTTTGTGTTGGGATTGTGTTAGTTTATTTTCTTTATGTCAGTTTTTATGAATATCTAGTATCAAACTTTTGGTTCGATCCGAATATGAATTCTTAATATGCTCTGTGGTTGCATCTTTGTCGGATCTTCTTCATAAAAAAATGATAATGTTGTAAAAAATCTGTTGAGTTGCAGTCATAAGTTTCATTGTGTAGTTTGAGCTAGAAAAATTGATGGAATAATTATTTTTGACATGTGAAAACTTAAAGTCAAGGATATATTGATACAATCAAAATTATATGAAGGTTGGTTAGTGGTTAGTAGGGGTAGGGATATGATAGTTCATGTCACATTTTATAAGGTCTTAAATTGGCCTACGATAAATTTTAAGGTCCGCGTCTGGCTTATGGTCTATTATAGACTATTTTTATTGATATTACTTTACCTTTTTAAAAGTCCGATCTTACATGAAAGCCTGTTTCAATGTGTATTTCATATTAAGACTTAAAAATGTTCTATTTTACATATTTTTTAAAATAGACAACATAACTTTTTATATACTTACTTAACTTATTTACTAAAAGATATGCATATATAGGTCTGCTTATAAAACTTCATAGACTTTTTTAATAATTTAAGTTTGAGTTAGTTAATTGAATAGGTTTTTAAAAAACCTAAGCCTAACCTTTTTTATTGAATATGTCAGGACAAACGAGACTTCAATAAGTCGGGCTATAGGTTCTTGTAGGGCGATCTGATCTATTCTCATCCTTGATGGTTAGTACATGAGTATTGATTGATATAGATGCAAAGTGTACGACATTGGTGGTTATATAACTTCCTGCTAACATGAAAGTTTCATCATAAGTTTTCAACTTGGTTTTGGACGTGTAAAAAAAATCTTGAACTTATTTAGTTTCAAGTGATAGTTTTTGAACTATGATTCTCAATAAAGACAATATGAAATTTTTTGAAATGGTGTAACTTCAAGTGACTAGACTTTTTATAGTTGAGGAAGATATTTTCTTTTGAATTATAATTGGTGAAGACAATAAACGATTCAATCAAAGTGAAAATTGTTGATGTTGTTGAAAATATACATGTTGATTAAGTCTCATATCACTTAGTTTTGTAAAGAAATAAAGAATTCAATACAATGCAATGAATTTTCATTACAAAATACATATGTCAAAACACTTTAATTTTATATTTTTTGATATACTCCTATATTAAAAGTGTTGTAAAATATAATTAAATATTTATTTTAATGCGTGAATTTAGTGGGGGCGAATAACTAGTTGAATGTAAATGTGTTATGGCAATTTTTCACTTATACGATGTTATTATGTGATTATTATTAGACTATTATAATTTTTTCTCTAACTTATAGATTATTCACGTTATATTATTATGTTGTGATTATGCTCTTTTATTTTTTATTTACGTTAATATTTTTCAATAAAAATACTAATTTATTTTATAAAAAAATGCAATTATATAATAAATTTAATTATGATATGATCCATTTTTTATGCTCGATAAAACTTTGAGTATTTTGAGTCAACTCATAGGACTAAGACTTTTTTATGCTTGATAATTTTTTTGAGTATTGAGATAATCCATCTCGACTCTTCCAGACGCACTCTCAACTCAAATATAATTTCATAAATATTAATAAGATGTTTGTTTAATATGTGTATGTATATGGTAATACCACGACATCTATTTTCCTTTTCTAAAAAAAGAAGAAGAAAGCTTCACAACTTGGCTTGTGGATATTAATCATTCTATCCAGAAGGGGTGATTGAATGTTAACTGGCATTTCAATTTTAAATATTCAAAGAAAGAAAAAGCACATAACTATAAAAACCATATATATTTATTAATTGCCAAAAAATATTAACATTAATGCCAAATGTCACAAAAGTCAGCGTGCCACGTGGAAGTTGTTAGATTGATGTGGCTCTACGAATTCTTCTAATTAATTAAACAGACTGTCACATGGAAATGGTTAATTTGACATAATTCAACAAGCAGACACAACATAACAGAATATGGCTTAGTTGTTCAAATGCATAAACAAATGACAAAGTATGGATTTAGTGTATTTTATAATATAGACAAATTTATAACACTCCCATGTCTCTCCAACTATTTATTGCTAATAATATTATCAATTTTTTGGACAAGGACATCATTTTATTATTCTGCAGGATTCCTTTATGTTTTAGATATCTTCAATTTCTTAACTATGGTTATATGTTTAAAAAATAATAATGAGTGTATTTTAACTATCCTTTGTGAAGAATTGCAAATAGCACGACACTATAAATATTGCTAGAATAGTAGACTAAACAAGTAGAAAGCATTAAAAGAGTACAAAGGCACATTCCTTAAAGCCCACCAAAGACCATGTTAATAATCATACTACTTGTCACCAAAACACTTTTAGTATAATACATCACAAAAGGTAACCAAGTTGCTCTATTAAAACTAGAAAGAATTAAAAACTAATGACAAATTTAGTAAACTTCTCGGAGCCAGGACCCTGGTTTAGGGGGTGCAAACATTTAAAATTTAATTAAAAAGTATAATAATAATTATTCAAAAAACTTGCATTATACAAAAAAAGTTACATATATTTTACAATTGTCCTCTGCGCGGTCCCATGTTTTGAAATCGTTGAATAATCAATTCATTATCAATTTTACAGAACACATCTTTCTCAATATAAGTCACGAGACAATTGTTCATCCATTCATCCCCTATCCTATTACGCAATCTAGTCTTCAAAATCTTCATAGCAGAAAAGGACCGTTCAACGGTTGCTGTGGCGACAGGCAAAATCAATGCTAACTTCAAAAGCTTGTAGAGTAATGGATAAACAATATGCCTTTTAGTTTCAACCAACTTTTTTGAAAGATCGCTTATTCCTTTCAAAGATGAAAATTCAACACTCGTACGCATATCAATGATGTAAGTCTCAAGTTGATTATCAAGCATCACCAAACTAGTAAGACAAAATTCACTTAGATAAAAGTTTGCAAACTCAATTAACTTTGCCTTGTCAAAAGTAGAGAACAAGTTACTTGGACACAAACAAGACATACAAATGAGCAACCGACTATTCGTCTCATTAAAACGATTGTTAAGTTCTTGAAGTTGCATGTCCACAATAGTATAAAATAATTCAATGCGGTAATGATTCCTTATTGTGATAGATTGAGCATTACCTCCACGTTTTGATTTTCCACGGAAAAATATATCATCCATATTCGAAATGTGAATATCATGCTCAATGCAAAACGAACTTACCTCCTCCAATAAAGGTTCCCATCCATCATCTCTTAGAGTTTGCAATCGTTTCTTTGTGATGTTAACCAATTTCATGGCGTTGACAATGTCTTGATCTTTCTTTTGCAATGCTTGTGACAACTCATTTGAAATACCTAAGACATTTTTCATCAAGTGTAAAGTGAGTGCAAAATCAAATTTATCTATTAAAAATAAAAGACCATTCGCTTCGGCTCTTGCATCTTGAGCAGATACATCTTCTTTCAACACTTCAAGAACGTCGATGTAACTATACATCAATATTAAATTCACCAAAGTTGCATAGTGAGAACTCCAACGTGTATCAGCAGGTCGCTTGAGACTAGTTTCTTGATTCAAACCTTTTCCACTAGAAATTGCTCCATTTTCCAATGCATCACGAACCTTAATCATTTTTCTTTCATGTAGCATGTCATTCCTTTTACAAGACCCTCCAACAACATTAATTAAATTAGATATCAAACTAAAAAGAGAGCAAACTTGAAGGTGAGCTTTAGCAATAACAACTAATGTAAGTTGTAATTGATGAGCAAAACAATGTACATAAAATGCACATGGACTTTCCCTTAAAATTAAACTCTTAAGACCAGAAACCTCACCTTACATGTTGCTAGCACCATCATAACCTTGTCCTCGAATTCTTGAAGTAGTAAGTCCATGTTTACACAAAAGATCATCTATGGACGTTTTCAGAGATATGGATGTTGTAGTTTTAACATGAGCAATACCCAAAAACCGTTCTACAATACTTCCATATTTGTTAACATAACGCAAAATAATAGCCATTTGCTCCTTATTAGATATATCCCTGGATTCATCAACAAGAATAGAAAATAATTCATCTCCAAGATCATTAATAATTGCTTTAGTAGTTTCCAAAGCAGCGACTTTAATAATATCTTTTTGAATTGATGGAGAAGTCATTTTCATATTTTCAGGAGCATTTTCTAATACAACTTGCCTCACTTTCTTTTTTTTGTCAGCATACCATCGAAGCATTTCAAGGAAGTTTCCTTGATTAGAAGACTCAATGGACTCATCATGACCACGAAAAGCCAATCCTTGATTCAATAAATAGCGAAGACAATCAAGTGAAGCTGTCAACCGCCGATACATGTCACGAGTTTTTTAGATTGTTTAGATATCACCACTTCAATATGTTGATTTTGATTCATCAAATCTTCACATTTTCAAGAAATGTTATGAGCACAATTAGGGCCTCCAACATGTGATGCGAGTTTAGCTTTTTATTCCAACTTGTGAATCCCTCATTACAAATGTATCTCCACCGATTGCTTTCCAAAATCGGGTCTAAAAGGTAACAACATAAACAAAATGCGGCATCTTTTTCTATACTGTACTCTAACCAATTTCCGAATTCATTAAACCATGAGGAACAAAATCTTCTCATTAAATTTCCAATTCTTCTTTGGGGAAAATTGTGTTGAGTAGGTTGACATGGTCCTCTTAGTAAATATGTTCTGCGTATTATCTCTTGATCATTCGGATGATATGCTGACATTTTAGGTCGTTTTCCGGGATCTGATGGTAACTCTTCCAAATCACGCTCAATATATTGATGTTGAGAACTAAAGTCTTGTTGAGAAATAAAGTCTTGCTCTTCAGATGGTAATTTCCGTTTAAAAAATTTCTCCATAACCTCCTACCCAAAAATAAAACAACCAAAATAGTTAAAAGAAACTAATTAAATATAATTCTTCACATTAGTCACTTATAATGGACAAAAGCAAATATTGTAATTTAAGAAACAAAACTAATGGTAGAGTCAAAGGAACAAAACACTCACAGTAGACAAAACCAATAGTTTTGACAGTGGACAAAAGTAAATATTCTAGCATATTAGTACATTAATACTTTACAGTATAATATTAACACATTGACACTACACACTCACAATAGACAAAAGCCAATATTTTAAGGAAAGAAACAAAACCAATATCTTAATCAAATAACACACTCACAAACAATAATAAACTTTACAATTCATATTATAATAAAAACAAAATACATATAAATATGATTCACATCCAGATTGCAATTTCACATAGTCCTATTTGATATTCTGCCTTTTAAAACTCATAGCAGGATAGCAGAAAAAGAGAGTTGTGTTTAAAAACACTTTGCAATTTATTTGATTTCACCACAATACTAACTTTAGAATTCATTTTATTTCACTCACAAAAATTTACAATTTATTTTTTCATTCAGAAGAGTCAAACAATCAAGTTTGATTTTTCAACCTTACAACTTTTGTTTGTTCAATGGTTCAAATTCAACACTCATTAGTAATAGATACTAATAATTATGTTTAATAATTTCTCTTTAATCTCTAATATTACAAATTTCAAAAAGAGGAAAACAAAATTCAAAAAACCCTAAAATGAAATTCTAAAATTGATTACCTTAATAACTTCTTTAATGGTGTTTAAGTCTTGAAATAAGAGTAGAACATGACAAAGTGAGTGTATTGGTGGTGGTGGTGGTGGGTGGAGAAAAAGTGAAAGGAAGTTTTACAAAAGAACAAAAGTGAGAGGAGTAATGGATATTTTGAGTGAAAGAGTAGAGATAGAAAGATATTTAGAGAGAAGAATAAATTAAAAAAATGAATGAAGTAAAATATATTTGAGTCACATGGATTATAGGTGCAAAAGATTTTTTTTAGGGGATTCAAAATAAAACTTTAATAGGGGTACTGATGTAAATAATTCAAATCCAGGGGGTTCAATTGAACCCCCTCAACCTACGTTGCCTCCGTCCTTGACATCAAGCCAGTTATCGTTCATGTTTAGGTAGATATGTGGTGTGCTTTTCACAAAAAGTGTGTCCCAGGTAAAATGTGTTGAAAGTAATTTCTTGTGTTGGAAAATATTTGATTTGATTTGATTTAGGAGTGTGGAAACAGTTTGTTACACACATATTTGATTTTAGATTTAGATAGATTTGATTTAAATTTAAAATAGAATATATTTGATTTAGTTTTGGGAGCAAACTAACCTAAATCTATAAATAGAGGGAGTAACCCCTATTTTTGTAATTCAATTCATTCACATTATTTTGCAGTTGCAAAGTGAATAATAAAGTTTTTCCACAGTTTGTGGGCAGAGAGAAACTCTACATAAATTAATTCTTTGTTCTTCTTCTTCTTCTTCTTCTTCTTCTCTTTAATTGTTCATCATTATTGTGTGGTGATAACAATCTTGTTCATCAAGATTGATAGAAATTCATCATAATTTTTGATGGATTTCCAACATCTGGTATCAAGAACTCGGGTTAATCGATTCAAGGAAAGAAGTGATCAAGAACGATTAAGGAAGAAGAATTCAGGATGGCAGGGAGTTATGGGAATGCAAATTATCCAACAAGTCTACCAATTCTAAAAGTAGATAACTATGAGAATTGGTGCAAGTAGATGAAGGTTTTATTCTGTTGTCAAGGTCTTTGGGGTCTTGTAAATGATGGAGTAAAAGAGCTTGAAGAAGACACTTCAGAAGAAGAAAAGAAAGAACACACAGAATTAGAAAAGAAGAGTTATAAAGATCTCTTTATAATTCATCAATGTCTGAGTCCTGACAACTTCGAAAAGGTCGGTGATTCAGAATCTGCAAAAGAAGCTTGGGAGATTCTTGAGAAATCTTTTGGAGGCGCTGAAAAGGTAAAAGAGGCGAGGTTACAAACTCACAAGAGAACGATGAATTACTCCAGATGGGAGGTAGTGAAAGCATATCCGATTTCTTCATTAGGGTTACAAAACTAGTGAACCAAATCAAGATATGTGGAGAAGCATTAACAACAAGAGCTGTTTTTTCAAAGATTTTGAGATCTTTGGCCCCTAAGTTCGACCACGTGGTGGTGGCTATAGAAGAAGGGTAATATTTTTCGAAGTTAACAAAGGAAGAACTTCAAGGAACACTTGAATCTCACAAGCAAAGGATGAATAAAAGAGTTACAGGAAAATTGAAGAGTGATGTGGCTCTGCAAGCTCAATCAACAAAAGACAAGAAAGGCAAAGGAAAATGGTTCGACAGAGGTATAAGTGACTACAACAATTCGACTGGAAGAGGAAACCAGAATGAAGGAAACATGTCGAATCAGAGAAGACCATACTAAGGAAACCAAAGAGGTGGTGTTGCAAATAGAGGAAGAGGTGGTGGTCGAAAGTCTGACAAGAGTCACATTCAATGTTACAATTGTCAGATGTATGGTCACTATTCGACTGATTGTCCAGAGAAGCGAAAGAATCAACAAAGTGATGCAAAGTATTCTAAGTATGAAGAAGAAGAGATGTTGCTGATGGTCACAACAAGAGATGGAGAAAAATTCAAGGATCAATGGTACTTGGATTCCGGATGCTCATCACATATGTCTGGAAGGAAATATTGGTTTGTTAATCTAAAGCCCTCAATGAAGAACATGATGAAATTTGAAAATGAAAATACTCTAGCAGCTGAAGGTATTGGAGATGTTATGATCATGAGGAAAGATGGAAAAAGGTCAGTAATTTTGAATGTGTTATACATTCAAGGCATGAAGAGAAACTTTCTTAGCATAGAGCAGTTGGTCGCAAAAAAATTACAAAGTGACGGTCGAAGACAAGATGATGAGAGTCGTCGACATAAATAGAAGATTAATCTTAAAGGCCCCTATGTCCCATAATAAAACCTTCAAGATTGAACTTAATATGATGGAGCACAAGTTCCTTTCAACTACAGCTAGCAGAGACGAATGGATATGGCACTATCGACTAGGTCATCTCAACTTCAGAGACATCAAAGATTTAAAGAGAAAGAATATGGTTTTAGGATTGCCAAAAATTTACATTCCAAACGAAGTGTGTGAAGAATGTGTGCAAGCGAAGCAACACAAGAATCGCTTCAGCAAGGATGCATGAAACAAGTCTAAGGTTGTTCTCGAGGTCATATACTCTGATGTATGTGGACCAATCCAGATGGATTCGCTTGGAGGTAATAAATACTTTGTCATATTCATAGATGATTTCAGTAGAAAACTATGGACTTACCTGATCAAGAAGAAAAGTGAAGTGATCGAGGTATTTTCCAAGTTTAAGTCTATGGTCGAAAGGCAAAGTGGTCGAAAGCTCAAAGTTTTGAGAACTGATGGTGGTGGAGAGTATGTGTCGAAAGATTTCGACTGGTTATGTAAAATGGAAAGGATTGTGTATGAGGTGGTATCATCCTACACTCCACAGCAGAATGGTACTACAGAAAGGAAGAATCGAACCATCATGAATATGGTTCGAAGTATGTTGAAAGGAAAGAATTTACCTAAAGAGTTTTGGGGTGAAGTTGTGTCAACTACAACTTATATTTTTAATAGATATCCAACGAAGAAACTAGAAGGGATTACTCCAGAAGAAAGTTGGTCTGGTGTGAAACCTAGTTTAAGTCATATGAAGGTATTTGGATCTATTTCACATGGACATGTGCTAGATCAATTGAGAAGAAAACTTGATGACAAGTCGAGTCAAATGATTCTAGTAGGATATCATTCGACAGGAGGTTACAAGTTGTTTGACCCAGTGAACAAGAAAATTATGATCAGAAGAGACGTGATCATATATGAGCTGAGAGAATGGGATTGGACTCAAAATTTCAGGAAAGATTCAGTGAGAATCTTGCTTGAAGAACCATAAACTCAAGTCGAAAGAGAAGTTCGACAAGAGGAACTGACAGTTATGGATCAACCAAGTACAAGTACAAACAAACCTCAAAGAAAAAGACACATGCCTGCAAGATTGTGCGGTTACATCAGATGATATGGTTGATAACAAAAGTGAGATGGATCACTATGCTTTCTATGCATATGTCGAACCTGTCAATGCAACTGAAGCATTGAAATATTCAAAGTGGGTGAAAGCAACGAATGAAGAAGTAAAGTCCATCAAAGACAACAACACTTGGTCATCTGTCGAATTTCCTCAAGGTAAGAAGGCAATTGATGTCAAGTGGATATACAAAGTAAAGATGAATCCTAAAGGAGAAGTAAATCGACACAACACAAGGTTAGTGGCGAAAGGATTTCTCCAGAAAGAAGGAATTGACTTCGATGAGGTATTTGCACCTGTGGCTAGAATCGAAACAATCAGGTTGGTTGTTGGTTTAACATAAATAAACAGTTCGTATATATTTCATATGGACGTGAAGTGTGCATTCTTGAATGCACCCTTAGACGAAGAAGTTTATGTTAAACAACCAGTTGGGTTTGTGAAACATAACGAAGAGAGGAAGGTGTACAGACTTCATAAAGCCCTGTATGGATTGAAACAAGCTCCAAGAGCTTGGAATAAGAAGATTGATAGTTTTCTAAGGGAGAAGGAGTTTGTGAAATACACATTTGAACATGGAGTATATGTAAGAAGAAGAAATAGTGAATTGATTATACTATGTCTCTATGTAGATGACTTGTTAATAACAGGTAGTTGCAAGAAGGAGATCGAAGACTTCAAAGGTGATCTCAGCAAGGAATTTGAAATTTCTAATATGGGTGATATTTCATATTTCCTTGGCATTGAATTCTACAAGACTAGTAGAGGTTTGATGATGCATCAAAGAAGATATGCGGGAGAAATTCTCAAGAGATTTGAGATGGAAGAATGTAATTCAACTTGGACACCTACAAAACCAAGATTGCAACTTTTGAAAGACTCATAAGAAGATAATGTTGAACCAACCCAATATAGAAGACTTATTGGATCCTTAAGATACCTTTGTCATGCAAGGCCTAACTTAGCATACAATGTGAGTATGATAAGTAGATTCATGCAGAAGCCAAATGTATCACACCTAGCAGCGACAAAAAGGATATTGAGGTATTTGAAAAGAACTCTTGACTATGGCATTTTATTTCCAACAGTTGATAAAGGAAAAGAATGCAAGTTAGTGGGGTACACATATTCGAGTTGGTGCAGTGATGCCGAGGATCGAAAATTCACAGCAAGATATATGTTTATGTTAGGTGGTGCGCCAGTTGCTTGGAGTTCGAGAAAGGAACCAGTTGTGGCATTATCATCATGCGAAGCAGAATACGTAGTTGTTTCTCTTTGTGAATGTCAAGCAACTTGGATGGGGAACTTGGTCGAAGAAATTACAGGTAAAGATCATGAAGCAATTACCATGAAAATCGACAGCATGTCAACTATCAACCTGGAGAAGAACCCGATAGCTCATGGTCGAAGCAAGCACATCGAAATGAGGTTCCACTATCTTCGAGTGCAGGTAGCAGATAGGAACATGAATTTGGAACACTGCAGAACTGAGAATCAAATTGCAGATATCATGATGAAGGGTGTGCAGGTCGAAGTATTTCAAAGACTAAGAGATATGATGAACGTTGATAGCTTATACACAATGAATTAGGTGGTGTGTTGAAAGTAATTCCTTGTGTCGAAAAATATTTGATTTGATTTGATTTAGGAGTGTGGAAACAGTTTGTTACACACATATTTGATTTTAGATTTAGATAGATGTGATTTAAATCTAAAATAGAATATATTTGATTTAGATTTGGGAGCAAGTTAACCTAAATCTATAAATAGAGGGAGTAACCCCTATTTTTGTAATTCAATTCATTCACAATATTTTGCAGTTGTAAAGTGAATAATAAAGTTTTTCCACAGTTTGTGGGCAGAGAGAAACTCTGCAGAAATTAATTATTTCTTCTTCTTCTTCATTTCTTTAATTGTTCATCGTTATTGTGTGGTGATAACAATCCTGTTCATCAAGATTGATAGAAATACATCATAGTTTTTGGTGGATTTCCAACAAAATGCTCCCTCCTCAGAATTTCCCCTAACATTTATATGATAGATCATCTTATAAGATTTTTGCTTTAATGATTGTATTGTTGTTCATTATAAGAAAACTGAAAATTGTTTAGGGGCGTCAAGCTAACATGCTAAAAGCGAATGTTACGAGATTTATAAGATCGACTTAACGGAAGATTTAAGCCTGACGCTTATAGCCTTAAAGTTAATAAGTGAATTTCGTTTATTCAAATATTTTTGAAGAACTGAAATTCACTTGAAAAAAAATACAATAATGTCATGGCTTTAAGATTCAATAATAAACTAGACTTTTTTAATGGTGTATTATATCAACTACTAGATGAAGATAGTGATTCCATTGTTCAAAGCATATTATGGATGAAAAGTGAATCTTAGATTTAGAATGAGTTGAGGGATTAATTTTATCAAAGAGATATGTTTTGTTATGGAACTATAATTGATCGGAGAATTGGTAGTTGTAAGTCTTTCTGATTATGTTAATGTGAAGGCTCGTCGGGTAGAGGAGCACGAAAAATCCACTGGTTTGGAGACCGAGGCCTTCAAAATCTCTAGGGTGACATGGCCATTCCGAGGCAGGTATTCCATGACTTTCTTTAGTATAGGTCATGCTTAAAGTCCGCGTGCAAGAGATGGAGGAGGAAAATGAGTTTTTCCCATGTGCTATAATTCCTGCTGAGGCATTGGATTCTTTTAAATCTGCTCCCAGGGTGATTCAAAGAGGTGATTCCAATAACTCGATGTCAAATGCTCAGGCTTTATTTTATTTTCTTTTGTTTTGTATTGTAGTGCTTATTTCTTGCAAGACCATCGTGCCTTGGGTGTTAATAATTTTTTATATTTAATGAAATATTTTATCTTGATGTTTCAACTATTGTTATAGCTTTTTGTCGGCCTTTGCTTTACCATTATCATCGTTCATGAATTTTCATAACTCTGGGCTTGTTCTTTTGCTCTGTGAATTTTCATGTATTGTTAGACTGAATGTGTTATGCGCTTAAAGCATCATCATTGGTTGGATGATGTATGAGGTGTACTGCCTCATATTTTCCTACATATGCATGTTTGAGAGGTCAGATGCTCCAAGGAGTGTAGCTTGATACCAACCTCTAATTTGGGCTCGTCAAAGTGCTCTTTTCGACGCTTCGATGGGGTGCTTTTTGGTTTTCAAGGTAGTGATTTCTTGACTTATTTTTAATTCCGTAGTGGGTACCCACCTCAAGTAGATCTAAGGTTTATCAAGTCTAGAATAATTTTCTAGTGTTGTTGGTATCCCGTGATGCCCCTCGGGGTTGGATCTACGCCCGATGTTAACTACGAATTTGTAGTATTCGGGCATCATTAACTACCATTAACTACAAATTTGTGGTATTTTGAAGACGCGTCTTCAGTAAGAGCCCCAACACGAGGGAATCGCTCGAACTACATTAGGTCATAAGTTGAACCGTCAGTTTTTGGCCCTACCTTCATGGAAATTGCCTTCATACCCCAAAGGAACCCTTGATCTAGATATGAAATCCTTTGTTATGCTATTATGCAGATTTCTAAAGGAAACCAGAGATCCTGACGATGAGATTGAGACAAAAATAAAAACTAACTGAATCGACTACGACATGTCTCTGTGTTTGCTTCTAAACGTTTTTTATTCTTACATTTAAGGGAGTTGTGAATGATGAAAATAAGACGCGGACGTGAATTTGGAAAAAAAATAGAAATTAAAAGTTATTTTGTTTCCTCTTTCGGTAGTCTAGGGATGTTACATATTGGTAAATTGGAGACTAGATATGAGATTGTGGAAATTATAGGAATCATAAGTCGATTCCTATAGACGGTGCTACGGTTCCATTTGGGAACCAGAAATGGGGGCTCTAGCTCCGTGAAGGAACACAAAATGAATTAAGTTGAATAACTATTGATTTTAAATGATGACCCCTATCTTCTTTGTGGTGGTGTGGGATGACCCTATAATGTTAGCACTCCAACACCCAAGTCAATTCAAGATTCAAGATGACTATAGTAAAATTGGAGATCAGAGATTGTGTACCTTTCTCTTTACATGTGAATTATTTTTATATTTTGGATCGAGTGGAGTGGATTTGAGATGGATTGGACCTTGTCCATTTGAGCCTTAGGTCGATCCAGAATAAAAACTATTGGAGTCAAGATTGAAGATAAAGATAAAACTTTGAGACTCATATGGCCAAATTCATCTTCCTATGAGCATATTAAACATGTTTTGATATAAATGAATGAAACTTTGAGTTTTGAAGAAGTTTCTAATAAAATTATTTTGAAGAAATAATATTGAATGGTGATGATAATACTTCATCAAAATCAATGTTGGTTGTTTGAGGAAGATCTTATGTGAAGAAAAATAATGAAATAGGTGTGGAATGTTGAAAATATGGAAATATTGGACACACAAAGTATAAGAAACCTGATGAGGCAACGTTATAGAAGGGATTTGAATCAAAAGCTTGCAACGTCTTCCTCGTTGTGGGAGATGATGATCTTCTCTGAAAATTGAGAAGTGTTTCCTCATGACATTTTTGTTGTCATGGAAAATGATGAGCTATTGCTAGCGGATTAACACATGTGCATTGATGCAAAATGTGTTGTGAGATTATGTCGATGTTTGAAGAGTTTCTACCAACATGGAAGTTGCACCATAAGTTTTCAATCTACTTTTTGAATATCTTAAAGTGGTTTACCTTCAAGTGAAATATATTTTTCTTTATATGGAGCATGAGTTTTTTAAACTATGATTTTCAGAGAAAACAATGTGAAAATTCTTGAAGTGGTGTAACTTCAAGAGATTATAGTCTTTATGGTGGAGTATGATTCTTGGTGAAGACAATTAAAGCTAATATATGATTTTTAATTAAGGTGGAGATTATTGAGGTTGGTTGAAAATATACATGTTGAAGAAGTCTTACATTGCTTAGTTTTGTAAAGGAAGAGAGAATCAAAGGCCGTATAATGGATTCAAATTTTTTCGTTACAAGATGTACCAGTTAAAAACACTTTAAACTTGTATTTGACTTTTTTATTTTCACTTATACTTTTTGTGTTAGAATGTAGTGAAGAATAATTTAATATTTATTTTGAAGAGTGCAGGTGTATTGGACCTTGAGATGATTGAACTTTGGGATGATTGAATATAGTTTATGCGTCGTAACAATGTTTGCATAGTATTATTAGGGGTGGCAAACGGGTATGTCTGCCCCGTTAAGGCCCGCCCAGCAAAAGCCCGCAAAAAAACGGGGCGGGACGGGACAATCATAGTTGAGGATGAGGGCCTAAAATATAGGTCCGCCCCGCATAAAAGTAAGTGCGGGGCAGGGAAAATTCGGGGACACTACACATTTTAGGTCTAAAAATGCTTAATTTTATGTTAAAACACGTGCCTGCAAAAATCCACAAAGAAAATGGTGCGAGACTGTCACATTAGAGAGTGAAAGCCTAAATTCTTGACCCGTCTCCACTAAAATGCGGGCAAAACAGATATGCCCAACGGACCGGACCCGTTTTGCCACCCCTAAATATTATTTTTTAACTGACATTTAACAATAATCGTAATTTCCTCTCCAATTTTAAATATTTTCTATTAAATTCTTAAATTATTATTGCGTTTTTTCTCTATAAAAACTTGTTTTTCTCTATCATAAACACTCATTAATCATGATCAAAGTATAAACAAAATAAAATAATTAAAAGTTGAAACATGGTTAAGCTCTTAAAGGTAGCCAACCATTGACATACTACGTTATCTATCAATTTAACTAAAAAAAACTTGTTACAAATAAACACATGTGCAAAGTGACACATGAGAATTGAGAGGGTAAAATAATATAACCAAACAAACGTAGCATGTTAACTACTTAACATAAATTAATCTTATTAGTAAAAGCTTGTCAGAGACAAACACTTAAGAAATGGAGTAGTAAGAATCGATCTATGCAAACCGACCTAATGCTTGCTTAATTTGGGTCTCAAGTGCAATGCATCATATCACAAACAAAAAGTAAAATAGTAAACAAAACATGAACCTTAGATCTATCATGTGGAGTAGTGTTTCAGTTAAACCCACGACATTATGTTAGCGCGTCGTTCTACGCGTCGCGCCACGGTTACACGTGTCATTTTGGAAATGGCGGGGAACATATAACTACATTTGGATTTTAAAAACTGCAAAACAATTATATTCTTTTGTCCCTTATAATTTCATGATTGGTTTAATCAGTGAAGTGTTATCATTAATTAAAAACACATGAGAATGAATTTTAATAACATAATGTTTTTAATTTAATTAATACCCGTACGATATATCCATGTACAAAGAATTAATTTTCTTGCGTATGAATTCTAATAAATTGAAATGATATTATGAAATATTATTTGTATTTTTTATATTTTTATTAATCTCCAATATAAATTTGATATTTTTATCGATATTTTTAATATTACTACACTTAATTTTTATCTATGATCATTTTTATTTATATTTTTCAAGACAACACTCAATCATTTTTTATGCTAAAAAAAAAAATCCCCATTCTTCATCTATAATTCCTCAACCATAGTTCAAGAGACAAAGACGTTCATGTGATATGAAGTTAAGGGGAACGATAAAATTTGAAGTTTTTAAAGGAATCCATGAATACTTAAAAAAAAAATTATAACTTTACTTCAGGTAGATCAACTCTTGAGGATGGTCAACCTCCTCAACACATGAAACAAGTGAAAGAACGAGTATAACATACATTCAATTTTCGGGATGCAAGAAATTCTCATATCATTGAAAATTTCATCTTCAAAATTGTTAAAAGGAAGAGTAACATTCCTTATTAAGGAGAATAAACACTCATTCTTAAGTAGGTCACACATCTCAAACCGATTATAAAACACGCTTCTCAATTATGGGAAATATCACCTGCTAGTCCAATAAAGATCCCACATCTCATTGTGAAAACTCATTTTCTATTTGTAATATTCTTAAGATCTCTTTATCTACCTTTGAATAAGTATAAGTGCGGGGAGGCAATTCTAGAGGCGATAGTGATGTCTTATGTACCATGTCTTCTTTGTTGTTAGATAATTATGTAATTAAGTGATATTATAAAAATATTTATAATAGTGATACATAAAGTAAATCTTAAAATTAATTCCAAACAAATATTAGGAAATTTTTACTCAAATAACTCAGTTTTTCAAAAAAAATCAAAATAACCCACATTTCAAATATTTTTCCAATATAACCTACTTTTCAAAAAAACAAAACCAACGTGACCATTGGTGCATCCTAATTGGTGGCTGCACCTAAAAGTTAAAAGGAAGTTCCAATTAGATTGGCCACCAGAGTTGCCAATCCATTTGACGACCATGTACAATTGTTAAATGGAGGTGTCAATTGGTCTGACACCAACGTGTGTTGTGAATTTTTTATTATAAATAGAGATGTCTCCTACCATTTCAAAATCACACCTATCATAAATTTGTTTTCTTTTCTTCAATATATCTATCATGATTGTAAAAAAGGATGAACATGTTTGTTATTCGGAAACAAAACCTCAAATGAAAATGTGTTTTTGGAACATCAAAAGTTTTGAGCATCTTGAAAGGAGATTGAAAAGTCGGTTAGACGGAGAGATTAATGATGGGGAAAATTAGAAGAATTGCTAAGCTTGTTTCGTACATCTCAATTGTAAATGACAATAATGATATGCAGTGTATGTGAGTGCGAGTTAAAGATGACAATGATGTCTTCATCAGATAAAATTGCTTTCATGGATGTGATATCGTAGACATGTTATTTTGATATTTGTGTTGTTGTTCTTAAGTGTGTGTTAGTTTAATTGTGGCATATGTTGTTTTGGGTGTTAGTTAAAGTTTATGTGATGTTTGTTATATTAATTTTTTCGTAATATATATATATATATATATATATATATATTGGGGATCAACTTACTCTAAGAGTAAGTTTTTTTTTAACTTACTCCACAATTTTTGCCTTTAAATTAGATTTAATCTAATGGTTAATACCTATTGCAATTTTTAACCATTAGATTAAATCTAATTTAAAGGAAAAATTGTGGAATAAATTATAAAACCTTACTCTTGGAGTAAGTTGACCCATGAAGTTGTGCACACACACACACACACACACACACACATATATATATATATATATATATATATATATATATATCATATGAAGTTACACGAATTGAAATAAAAAAATTACTTATGATGCAAAGGTTGATCTAACATTTGGAAAATGTTTCAGATTGTGTCCGGGATGATGACATATACTACATAATAGAATTATTTTATCATTTGTATCCATCTCAGTTTTAATATGTGTGCTATTGGGGCGACCCTTTTTCTTCCGTTGCATCTCATCGTTGTTCCAAACTATGTCTCCCTGATATGTAGGGCAATATGCCTTCATTACTACCACCAGGAAGCTCTCGTTGTAAATACTTAAAATGTTATAGACCTTGTAAATGTCAGGTAGATGGTTGTAAGTGTCCCGACGAGTATATGCGCATGGCAGAGTGATTTGAGAGCAAGGCATACAACAAGCTTGAAATTTTCCATAGTCGCAATAACCTCTACTTAGTTTGACGACATAAGATAAATTTGGCCTCCCCTCATGTGGTCCATTGTTTCTTGTACTATGACGGTAAAAAACTCTAACCGTATGTGAGCCAACTTTGTTAGCTTCTTCTTTCATCACTTTCATACAACATTCACTGAATAATTTCCCCAACCTTAACACTACACTCCATTTTTTTGCCTCTGATTGCAAAAAGTGATGCCAACCTAAACTAGGCTGTTCTCACTAACGCGATTATTGATAGATTTCTAATGCCTTTGAAGACGCTATTCATGGAGTCCACACGATTTGTTGTCATATGGCCCCATCGACATCCTCTTTTAAATTCCCTTATCCACTTCTCCAATGGAATGTTATCCACCCACCTTAATGCATATGGATTTGACAATTTAATTTCATCGTGATAGTATTGAAATAAAGGTTGCGTTAGAGCATAGCTTGCATTCACCACTTTTTTGCGAAGGTTCTTGTCTTTGATTGCCCACATGAAATTTGGTGCAATGTGTCGAATACAATAAACATGGGTAAAAGGAGGATTATGCCATATGTTATCATGATTGTTGTAAGAACTCTCAATAGAAACATGACTGTCTGAAATCAAACAAATATTCGTTTGTGGTGCAACATGTGTTCTGAGATTCTTGAGAAAGAAACTCTAAGTAAGGTGCCCTTATATTTTTTTCCGTATAACCATGTTCCATCAATTTGTATAATAGGTTTTATAATGCAAAACCATTGATGCATGGTTGAAATGCCCAAAAGAGTTTGTAAAATATTCTATTTCCATCAACATAAGTTATGTATGGCACATATGCAGGTAATGTCTCCATGATCACAATAGTTCCTGGTGCATTTATCTTAAGTGCCATCAATTATCTTGGCAGTTATTTATAGGAATCCTCCCAGTTTTTGTATACTCTTTCAACAACCTTTGTCCTTGCAATCCATGCTTTCTTGTACGAGGGAGTATAATTATATCGTGTCACAATATGATAGATTATTATACTCATATTCACTAATGGATCTTTGTTAACAAGTGGAAAAATATCTACATATTATATCAACACTTATTTTTCTATGACCATGTACGATTTTGATGGTATTGCAACATGAGGTGGATATATAGAAGTTATCATCCAACAATCACTTTTCTTTGTGTGAGACAGAGCCAGTAGAAAATTTCAATTAACGTCACAACAAAAAATAACATACCTTCTTGTATCAATGCAGTCTACATTAAAATTTGCAAGTTATCCATGTGGATTTTTTTACAACTCGAACATAGTCTTCTTTAGTGAGAAATTGGTCACCCACTTTTAACTTGCCCACTGGTCGCATATACGGGTTGTAAAATATATCAGAGGATGGCTCATTGTCATGCAAATCCAAGTCTGTCATATGTTGAGGTGGACAATATACATGACTTGAAGGTAATGGCGCCTGATCGTCATCTTCAGCGTTGGTGTTCAACATATTATCGAGTTGTGTCTCACTTTCTTCTTCTTCGTCAACGACGTCAACTTCTTCCTCGACTTCATCTGAATACTCAACTTTGACTTCATCGGCAGGTTGATCAATTATTTGCAATTATTGAGATGCTTGAGATTGTTGGTGACAAATATATAACTTAATATAGTTTAGTCTAGAATGTTCGTGACTAACAAACATACTTTTTCACACCTTCATCGTCTCGCACCTTTAGCGGATAAAATTTAACAATTTTGTTTTTGATAAAAACTGGATTTTGGTATGTAATTTTTGATATGAGACAAGACCCTAGACAACTCTTTATTCTTGTTTGGCTTATCTGTATAGCTTGTTATGTAAAAATGCAACCAAAGACAAATCTACATTTTTTGGATGCGCTGTTTTGCTCCAAGTATGTGGTTGGTCCAGAATGTCGTCCCTTGTGCCCATCAATCATAACCCCTACGCATTCCCGTATGCAAAAAAGTAAATTGACAATATTCAGTTTATTTACTTACTTTACAAATTATAATTTATATAAGTAATTTATTTTGATATTTTCTTGGTTTAGATGATCGGTTCGTGGTATGAATTACAACAGATGTTCTAGACATTGTATCACTCAGTATCATAATCTCATTGACCAACTAAAACTAGAAGATGTATTTTCACTAACAAATATGTTCATAATTTTTTAAATATTACGCAACCAACCATCTAATCTATTTTTCTCTTCAATTCATTTAGCGTCCATATCTAAAAATGCAACACCAACATGAAATCGACAAAGAGGATGCAGATGTTTGGATTGCATGCACACCGATCATCAAGTTCACCATTGTGGAGATACACCATAGTGACCATGTGAAACTGCAGTTCTGCGTGCTTCAAGACATCCCATACCCTCCTAAAGACCTCAGACCATGGCATCTACAAAGAGTTAACGACCAATGGAACTTTGACCCTTGGCAGGACTTTGCAAAATCATTGTGTCGTAAATGGAAGCACCGTTGTAACCGTGTCTTAAATGACCATGTGATTTCAAAAGAGGAAAAACCAACTCGTAGATATATGGCTTGGTACAAATCGGTTGGATTTGGGTTTCTCTAAGAAGACATGTATCTATACGATCCTCGCCTAGTCACTTACACACAAACAACTTCTACATTTAACATCACAAAATTATAAGACCCATTGCTCACAACCTCATACCTAACAAAGATACCGACCCACAAACAGACAAACATATGACCCAAACATGCGATCCACACAACCACAGTACCAGGAGCATACCCCATGCCATTGCCAACAAGATGATCATTATAAACACACCCAACATTCACATGCCTCCAATACATCGTCATACCGTAACCACCATAGCCAAAACACTCAACGTTCATATAACACCAACTCTTATCCATACCATAGCCAAGAAGCCCAAACATCACAAAACCAACACATGCAATATGACTATCAAACACCACAACCCCCATTTCAAACTTTCACAAACGAATCGTTCACACCAATGTTGCGCTTCAATCGTCCAAGCCGCACACCCATAACCCGAACACATCGAAACTACTCTGGCATGAGTCACGAACTCAGTTACTAAAAATGCATCATTCCATACACAAGACTTCTTAGAAATACAAAAACTTATTAGGGAATCTATTGATGTTAGTGTTCCTGGGACCTCAAATCCTCAAACACCTGTGGTGAACCAACAACGTGGGCTAGGGCCACGAGTTAGGATACCTAGGAGGTGTAGAACAGATGGCCGGTATGATCAACCCGATCAACATCGTTAGGATTTTATTTATTTTCGTATGTAATTGTATATTAAATTTAATATTAATATTTCAATTTCCAATATAATACAAAAGTATCAATTAATAAAGTAAAAAAAATTCACAACACACACTAGTTAGATCAATTGACGTCTTTCTTTAACAATTATATATAAACGTCAATTGGATTGATAACACCTATTACAAGTATTAATCTAATTGACGTCTCTCTTAATTTTTAAATGTTGTCAATTGGACTACACCAATGGTTATATTATTTTTTTTTTAAAGAAAAATATAATAGAAAACTATTTAAAATGTGGAACATTTTAAGATTTAGAAAAAAAAGAAGGTTATTTGAGTAAAAAATTTCAATATTAGTATTGATCATATTTAAAACAACCTACTATAGAAAAACTTATCTGATAATAAAGATAATATTAAAAAAGTGGTACAGAGCACATAACAAGACATTATTAGACATATGATTAATCAATTGCTTTATTTATAAGATATTAAATAAATATCAATATTCTTGCATGGCTGTAATTTGCTAACTCCTACAATTTTGGCTTCATGATGTTTCTGCAGGTTGTAAGAAGAAAAAAAAAACTCTAAATAGTGAAAGTGACGTTCTGACTTCACAAAATGACACATGTAAGACAAGTAGAACAATTTCAATTTTTCTATGTTATTTGACTCTTAATGCACATGGTTGCTTGGGTTTCTGTTTTATTAAATTTTGTGTTTTTATAAAGTGTTTTCCTTTACATCACAACTTTAGTTACTACTTTACAATTACAATCATATGCATATATGTATATCATTATATGTATATGCTATTTTCTCTTTCTCTCTCTAGTTTCTCTCTCCTCTTTTGTTATTGTTTTTGTTTCAACATTGTGTCCACTTCATGCTTTTGACTCCAAAAGTGGAAAGAGATTCCTCAGATCCACAAGGAAAAATTAAAACTTTTACACATTGTCACCATCAACTAGTTTTAATTCTATTAATTAAGTTGCAAGCTTTTTCAACTATTCATTTTCATGAATCATTCACAATATAACTTGTAAGATTGGTTTTCTTTTCACCTATGCATTCCATGTGTTTGGTTTTAATCCTAACTGTACTACTCAATTTCAATTCTTGTATTTTTTTTGCTTCCTTTTTTTATGTTTTTGAATGTGTGAAAGTTTTTTTAGTTTTGGACTTGTTTGTGATGATGGAATTTGATCAATCTAAATGTGTATTAATTTTTGTGTTTTTCTAGGTGGTGATGATTTATAACTATTTGGACTGAAATTTCTTGAGATGCAAGTCCTATGGAATTGAAGCTGAGATCAGAAGTTGTATATTATAGAAAGGAAAATTGGATTTAGATTGTTTAATAACTTGAAAATCACGGAGGACAGAAGTTACACATATCAGCTTCTCAAAACCACGGTGAAAAGGGTATAAACGTGCGGTAGCGGCGGCCCATTGGGTTGCCAGACATAGACTAAGTGAGGTTTGTTTCAAATGGTTTGTGAGATGGAGAGTGATTGTATTGAAGACATGATGGAAATTGAAGTTTTACCATCAATGTGGCCAGAGGATGTTGGAACTGATGTTGGAAAACAGTTTAACATAGAGAAACCAGGAAGAGATCAAGATATGTTGGAAGAAGTAACAATCTTAGAAGAACCGGCTATAGCTGATTTTCAAAGATTAATGGAGCTTACAAATTATACAGAAAAAGGGTCATCTCAATTGGCTTATTTAATGCAACATTGGGAGTATAAGCAGGCGAACGCGGTTCGGCTTCTCCGAGAAGAGCTCGACAATCTTAGTAAGCAAAGGAAGGAAGTTGAGCTTAGAAAATTGGAGATACTTAAAGACAATAATCGGTTCGAGGAAGAGAGTTATGGTGGAGATAAGCGTCCGGTTTCGATATTGGACGATGTTTACTATACATGGCAAGATCTACCGGTTGCGATAAGGAAGAGTGATGTTGTTGTTCAAAATAAGAGAATTGAAATTGAGGCTGAGTATGATACTGTTGTTTACTGGAAACATCGGTCGCAGGATTTGGAAAAACAGTTGGAGGCAAGTATTCGGAGAGAGGAGATATTAAAGGAGAAATTACAAGAAAGTATAGAGACTATTGAAAGACAATCTTCACCTGTGGAGGAACTGTCACAGATTCTTAAGAGAGCAGATAATTTCTTACATTTTATACTTCAAAATGCACCTGTTGTTATTGGCCATCAGGTATATTACAGTGAGTATTGTGTTTATTTCTTCTTTATCTTAAATTACTTATTTTCTTCACTAGTCTAAGTTCTAAATGACTTATTATTACATTATTATATCTTTTTTATTGTAGTTTTAGTCAATTCATCATTTTGAATGCTAAATTTGTGTTTTCCATTGTAATGATTCTTTCAATCTACAAAGGGCTGACTCTGATAATCTTTTCCAGGACAAAGAGTTGCGCTATCGTTTTATCTATAATCATTTTCCAAGCTTACAAGAGGAGGTAATGATTTCATTTTAAGCTCTTGTTGAAAATTTATAAGATTGAGTTGCAGTGTAAATTTGTAGTTTTATATTATGGTTTGTTTGGATTGATTTATTTGAGTTGATCTACTAATATAACTTATAAGTATTTGTGAGATTGTTCGAGAGAGTTTACGGAACCTACTTATTTCCGTAAACTTTTTAGAATAGCTTGTGAAAACAATTTTGACTTTATTTTATCTTTCACTATTGAACTAGCTTATATTTAAGCACTTATATGATAAGTGATTACACTAGAATGCTAAATATTGTTGTTTATCCAAACAGGATTCATGAGTTATTTAACTTGTACATATTTTCCAGGACATTATAGGAAAAACGGATGTCGAAATTTTCACGGGATCAGGTGTTAAGGAATCTCAAGATTTTAAAAGAGAAGTAATGGAGAAAGGAGTAGCTGCAAAAAAAGAAATTACTTTTGAGACAGAACTATTTGGAGCCAAGACATTTTTGATATATGTAGAACCTGTGTTTAGCAAAACTGGGGAAACAATTGGAGTAAACTATATGGGAATGGAATTAACAGATCAGGTAAAAATTGTTGTTTTGGTTTTTTGAAAGTACTTAGTTTCAATCTTATTCTTCTAGTGAAGAGGATATTTATTGTTTTGAAAAAACCGCAGGTGAGAAAAAGAGAAAGAATGGCGAAGCTAAGGGAGGAAATTGCAGTTCAGAAAGCTAAGGAAACAGAACTTAATAAAACCATTCACATTACAGGTTTCCTAAGTCGTTCACGCCGAATCTTGATTAAAAAGTTTTAGTGTTACATTTTAATCTGCTTAAGATAGCAAGAAGCTTATTTTAGTTTTCGTGATTTCGTGTAATAGAGGAGACTATGAGAGCAAAACAAATGCTGGCAACAATGTCTCATGAGATAAGATCACCACTTTCTGGTGTTGTTAGCATGGCTGAAATTCTTACTACAACAAAACTTGATAGGGAGCAAAGACAGCTATTGGATGTCATGATATCTTCAGGAGATTTGGTTCTTCAACTTATTAATGACATACTTGATCTTTCCAAAGTCGAGTCAGGTTAGAAATCTCCTTTACAGTTGCTTGTTATTATTTAACTAATTTGAGAACTGATTTTTATGTTTTGTGAATTCTAGGTCCTGTTTGGATAAACAACTCAAATAAGTGGTTATAGCATAAGCACTTATCATATAAGTGCTTATGTATTAGATATTTCTATAATAAAAGCTAAAATAAAGTCAAACTATTTTCATATAAGCTATAAATAAGTTATCTTTTAAGCTGTTGTAGAGAGCTTATGAAAATAAGCTAAAACATCTTATGGACATGTCATACGCCGTTTTTATAAGCTCTTTCAAACAAAATCACAAATGTGTATGCTAGTAGATAAGCTAAAATAAGCCGATTAAAAAAAATCCTATAGCCGATTCAAACATAAGCTACTCAAAATAGCTTCCTATTTTAAGAAATTTTTAGAATTTATTTTGATTCTCATTTATTTAAAACTGTAACAAAGGATTAAATTTTTTCCCACTTCACAAATTATCTGTAGGAGCTATGAAATTGGAAGCTACCAAATTCAGGCCAAGAGAGGTAGTAAGGCATGTACTCCAGACAGCTGCAGCATCATTGCAGAAAATGTTAACATTGGAAGGAGATATAGCTGATGATATACCTATTGAGGTCACTGGCGATGTTTTAAGGATTCGGCAGATTCTCACAAATTTAGTCAGGTACTTTGATTATGTGATTGGTAATCTCTTGAGTTAATACCAATTTCCATTTGTGCTTTCTTCTCCTCCACTTAATATTCTATTTCTGATTATATTTTATTTTTTCAGCAATGCTGTCAAATTCACACATCAAGGCAAAGTTGGTATAAACCTTTACGTTGTTCCCGAGCCACCATTTGCAAAATCAGAAGAATGCCACCAAAAGGCGACAGAAGACCAGTCAACTATTTCTTCAAATGGGTTGAAGGAAGAGAAACATACATCATCACCAAGAAGTACTAGATGTGATCAAAATCTTATTGATGTTAAAAAACATTCCGACCAACCAATCCAAAATCAAGCTTTTAGCAACGAATGTAGTAGATCTTCAGCCAACAGTGAGTGCTCAATGAATGATGATACTGAGGAGCAAACTCATTCAACTGAAACGACAGTGTGGATACGTTGCGATGTGTTTGACACAGGAATCGGCATACCAGGTATGTATTAGTGTTCCTTCCTTTTGTTTTAGAATTAATCATGTTCATATAGTTAAGTTTGATTTTGGCTTAAGAAATGTACATAATATTTTTTCTTCTTGATGTTATAATGCGACACAGAAAAGGCTATACCTACTTTATTTAGAAGATACATGCAAGTCAGTGCAGACCACGCTCGAAAATATGGAGGCACAGGTCTAGGATTAGCAATATGTAAACAACTGGTAAACTCTTGATTCAAAACAATTTTATTTGTCAAAATATTTTGTCTTAATCTTTATTTTCTTTTCGTTATGATTTTGTTTCGTTATATTACTCCTTGAAAATGATTTCGTTGGACTTGGAACAGGTTGAGTTAATGGGGGGTCGGCTAACAGTAACTAGCACAGAACATTGTGGTTCCACCTTCACATTCATACTACCATACAAGGTTTCAACTGCTTGTGATAATTCTGATGATCCAGATGACCTTTCGGATGTTGATAATAATGAAGACGACACAACCGAGGGATTCTTCCAATTCCAACCGCGAACTTTAGGTTCGCTTTTCACTTCTAATGGATCCACCAGGCCACACAGAACCTCACACAAGTTCAATGGTTTTCCAGACAATAACTCTTACTCAAACATCTCTAGTAACATCATTTCAAATGGAACAAATTCAATTGAGGATGCATCTTCCATTATTGTTAATGCTTCAGATATGTCTGAATCAACAAGTTCGTCAAGTCACAGCTCACAAACAAAGCATGAATGTTTAGTTAATGGAAACAAACAGAACCATGATAATGATAAGGCACATGCAATGTTAGAAAACGGTACCGCAAACTCTAGTCAATGTAAGAAAGTAAGTAGAGAAATGAACGTAGACACAAAGTCAAGTGAACCACGGCAAACATGTCAAGGTCAAGGGAAGGAAGATAGTACTAGTAGCACTAGCACAACATCTGAAGTAACCAAATCCACGTTAAAGCCTAATATTCTTCTTGTTGAAGATAACAAGATTAATATCATGGTGACAAAGTCAATGATGAAGCAGCTAGGATATAGCATGGATGTTGTGAATAATGGAGTTGAGGCCATACGCGAGATTCAACGCCATTCTTATGACATAATTTTGATGGTAATTTCTTGAATCTTGAAGTTTATCTTAATGCAATTTTGCAATATATATATCAGTGACTAGTCATATCCTAATTTGTGTTGGGTTTTTCAGTGAAATGTTTATTTATTTGCACCTAGTTGTATCCTTCACTATGTTACTTTTCATGAAATTCATTCATTGTGATTTTTGGTAATGGTTTGGTACTTGAAATTTACAGGATGTTTACATGCCAGTTATGAATGGTCTTCAAACAACAAAACTGATTAGGTCTTACGAGGAAACAGGCAATTGGGATGCTGCAAGAGAAGCTGGAATTGAACAAAGTTTATCGGCTTCAGATGATCGTTCTGTACCACCTAAAAAGCGGATCCACATTGTCGCGGTGAGTATTTGTCTATTAATCTTTATAAATATACAAACAACTTATGAAGTCCCAAGTCTCAGAGGGATTAGTTTGCACAGTATTGCGCAAAGATATTTTGGTTTTACCTTAAAAAAACTTAGGAAGTGGTTTTTAATATTAGAAAGAGTTAGCTTTTATACAAACACAACCTTTAGTAGTATTATCATTTTTCATATTATCTCATATCGATGCAGATGACAGCAAACACAATGTCAGAGAGTGCTGAAGAATGTTTCGCCAATGGTATGGATGCGTTTGTGTCGAAACCAGTGACACTCCTAAAATTGAAAGAGTGTCTTGAAAAACATCTAAGGTGATATCCATGTAAATTTTACTTGTGTATAAAGGAAAGAATAAGAGCCTAGGAAAGTTTTGCAAAAGAATGCATCATGGTCTTTTTCTCTTCATCCGCGGTGTCATTGTATAGATCTAAATTATTAGTCCAAATTTTTCTAATAGTTTTCTGAAGAGAGTGCTGCAAAAAATAGCAAGTATAGGACTAATTGGTGTGTGAATGTAGCGGTACAAAACCGTTTTCTAATAGGTTGTGTATCGGAAGCTTTGACCATTGATCAATGGTAATATTTATACAAAGGGAAGCTTCTGAGCACTTTACCGAAAAGTCGAATAGATAACAGAAATACAACTAACATAACTAACTAACTAACAAAGAGGTACTAATATATTAGATAGAGCTACAGCCCCGTCAAGCTGTCGCATATACCTCAAATTTTCAATCATGCCAATCTTGGATAATGAAGAGAGAAATCTGAAAGGCGGGACGAAGAGGTTTTGTGTGTGTGTCAGCAATCTGATGAGCAGATGAGATTGGTATAGAAGATGGATGCAACACTTAACGAATTATGTTGCCAACAAGGTAATAGTCTTTTTCGATATGTTTTATGCGCTCATGAAAGGTTGGATTCCGAGTTATTTGTATGGCCGAATTGTTGTGCAAAAAATTGTAACATGATGGAGACAAGAGTGTTGAAGATCACACAACAAGAATGAAAATAGCCATTGAAGTTACATGTAGTTCAAGCAAGATCTTGATACTCAGCTTGATGGTGATTTGTTTCTTTAATTTCCTTGAAATTGAAACTAGATGAAGATAGAAGATCTTGTTACAAATATGAGAGGAACCAAGATAGTATAGTGTTAGAATGAACTCCCTCCATCTCAAGTTAAGAGGCATTTTTATAAAAAAAGTCTTATTGACATTTATTTTTTAATTTTTGTCTCGTAGTAAATACATATGATAGGGATAGGGATGTTTGTGGTGTGATTTGAGCGGTTTTAACATTAAAAGTCATCCGAACCGTAGGAGAAAAAATGTACATTTTATTTTAGTTCGGTTGACTTTTAAAAAATAACCAAACCAAATCAATGCGGTTTGGTATGATTCGGTTGATTCAGTTTTTATAAATATTTTATTGAGTCATACATGCACATATAGATGACAACATAATTTTATATGAGAATTTTTTATACCACCCCATAGGGGTGAAAAACACCTTATGCAATTCCGAAAATACCCTCGAAAAATCAGAAATATATTTCTGATTTACACCCTCACCACTTATAATTCATTTGTTTTGAGATACATCTTTCAAAAGGTAAAAAATAGAACCGGAAATGCACTTCCGATACAAATTAGAAATACATTTCCGGTTTTCAACAAAGAAAACCTATGCACCCCAAGTGCCTCATGCCACTTTTTGTTGTTATAACAACAAATTTACTTTTATTAGAAACCGAAAATGTAATTTAAAAACGGTGCGCACTAGAAATATATTTATGGTTTTTAGGGATATTTTGGAAATTTCATGTGGTGCCTAAAAAAATATGGGGTGGAATAAAAAATTCTCTTTTATATTTAATCATTCATACACTACTAAATAACAACAAAATCCATCATATTTAGACAACAATTCCAATTTAATAATAAATATAAAATAATAAAATAAAATAATATAAAAAATATTATACAATGAAACTAAAAAATAGATGAGATGGAAGATTAATAAAAATGAAAAAGAAAGAACATAAGAGAGCATAGATTAAAAAAGAATATCTCCCATAAAAGTAAATTCAAAAGAAAAAATATTTGCATAAAAATGAGAAGGTGAAAAAGAAAGAATATAAGAAAATAGAGTTTAGAGAAGAAAAAATAAAATGTATGTGGCAAAAAAGACGCGATAAAATTAGGAGATATTTGAGAAAATTGAAACATAAAATCATAAGTGTAAGGAAGAGAAAATCGTAGGTTATCGTATGATAGGTTTAAGTTTGGATTGGATTTGGTTTAAATGAAATTTAAATTGTAACATAATACAGTTTGATTCAGTTTTTAAAATACAAATCATGAACTGAACTAAACCGTATGATTTTGTTATAATATGGTTCAAACATATCCGAATTAAATGTGATTTTTTGTAATTTCGATTTGGTTTGATTTAATTTATAATTTATAATTTTTAATTTTAAAGACCCCTTTACTCTAGGTATTAGGGATGTCAATGGGGCGGGGCGGGGCCGGGGGGACACTTCCCCATCTTTTTCCCCGCCATCAAATTCATTCCCGTCCCTCCCCCGATCTCCGCCACGGGGAATTTCTATCCCATCCGTTCCCATGGATCCCGTTCCGGGATCCCCATAGATCCTACATTTATTCATTAATATTTTATTTTTTTAAAATGTTTATATTTTCTATAAAAATAAAAAGCACAAAGAATTCACATATTTATTATGTTATTAAAAAATACTAGTATTTGACATTTATTATTTTTATTAAAAATACTAATGGAACACAAAATAATAATATTTTTTATAAATTTCTATAAAATGCTATAAAATTCAACAAAATGAACTATAATACTTTTTAAAGTAACAATATGCCTAAACAACTAAAAAATCCAACAACATAATTATGCTTAAAAACTATACTTCATCAAAACTAATAAGGATAATTATAAAATTTAGCATCATGAGTATGCTTGAAAAGCTAAAAATACTTCATAATAAGTCAACTAAAAGCAAAAGTCAACATATCTCTATTTGCTCAATTGATAACACACGTAAAGTAGAAATATCAAAATACTTAAAACAAAGTTACATATAAATAAACTAAAATATTAAGCAAAATATCCAAACAAGTAATGATCAATCATGTCTCTCTTTCCAAATTCTCCTTGCAAGGTCTTCTTCCTCATTCCACAATTAGATATGACTTTCTTTTTCCTACGGAAAGTAAACAATCAATAATTATATTTACTTAAAAAAATACTTTAAAAACTAAAAGGTAATCAACACTAATATGTAAGTTACCTTATTATCATCATCATCATCATCCATATCTTCATCCACACATTCGAATTGAGTCAACGTTTTTGAATAACCTAAGAAACAAATAGCTAAATTAAAATTTAAAAATCCTTTTCAATTAATCTTGTAAAAGATAAAAATATATTACCTTTTATATCTTTTCGGATCCAATCTTGAGTGCACATCAAAGCCTCTAAAGTGTCTTCCTTCAACCTACTACGTTGTTGACTTAAAACACGACCACTAGTACTAAAGGCGGACTCTGAAGCAACGATAGAGATAGGAATTGCTAAAAAGTCCCTTGCAATCTTTTGCAAAGTTGGAAATTTCAAACCATTTTGTTTCCACCATCCTAAGATGTCAAAATTTTCCTTTTTTTGTTTATCAAGCAAGACACCATCTTCCAAGTAGGAAGTAAATTCGACTTGACATTTGTAGTTGAAGTATTTTCCATCACATATTCGAATAAGCCTTCTCCCAATCTTGACTTGTGACATCAATGTCATCTACCAATGTTGATGCACCAACTTCACTACTTGTAGGAACCATATCATTATTTGGTTGATATTCTTCAACTAAATCTTCACACATTTGTATTACCTTTTCCAATTCTTTGGGAGCATTATTCCCATACATAAGTGGGAAGAAGTAATTCAACAAAGTTATTTTATATCTAGGATCCAAAACAGCCCCTATTGCCATCACCCAATTAATCAAACTCCATATTTGTCAAACTTCACTATCATACTTCTTGCCATACTTTGTATAGTATCACTAGAAGAATCTTCCCACTTTCTTAAAGCTAATCTTATTTGACAAACTTTGGGAAAATAAATGTTTGATGTTGGATACTTAGTACCCGAGAACAACTCAGTGACACTAAAAAATAATTTCAACTTGTCACAAATTTCTCTTGCCATTTTCCAATCTTCTTCACTTGGTGCACACTTATATTGGGAATCACGACGTTGTTTTAAACGTTTAAAAACTTGTTCGTAAGGCAATGCAGAAGCAAGCATTAAATAAGTAGAGTTCCATCTTGTTCTACAATCTTGTGCAAGCTTCTTTTCATAAGTCATGTTCAATTGATTACAAGTTTCTTTAAATTTCTCCTCCCTCTTTGGTGTTGCTACCCAAAAACCGACACTTTCCCTAATCTTTTCAATTGAACTAGAAATTGTTTGCATGCCATCTTTCACTATCAAGTTTAATATGTGGGCGCAACAACGCATATGAAACAATTTCCCTTTTAAAATAAAAGAAGAAGGTGACATCTTATCAATCAAATGGTCAATCAGAGCATCATTGGTGCTACAATTATCAACGGTTAATGTTGACAATTTTCTATCAATATTCCAATCCATCAAACAATCTACCAAAAAATCACAAATGACCTCGGAAGATGTAGGGA
The DNA here is from genome assembly GCA_021764765.1 of Vicia sativa. Taxonomy (NCBI): domain Eukaryota; kingdom Viridiplantae; phylum Streptophyta; class Magnoliopsida; order Fabales; family Fabaceae; genus Vicia; species Vicia sativa. The sequence continues at coordinate 213,711,246 of CM038795.1, forward strand.
CATAAATGAACCTAAAATAAATTATAATAAATATCACATAAAATAACTATATTATAATAATAACGTAAATGGAAGGGAGAAGTTACCTGATGATCCGATTCTGCAAAATCCAATTTTCATCAATGTAATGAGCTGTAACAGACATATATCCTTTGTTCTGGTTGCTAGCAGTCCACATATCGAGTTATTGCAATGCGGCTTTTATTCTTTGCAAGTATTTTCATTTGCTTTGACTTCTCACTTTCATACAACTTCATTATATCATTCTTCATGGTGTTGCGAAAACTATCTTGAACAAAGGTTGAAGAGAATGGCTATAATTTCTAAAACCAATATGGTTAACCATCATGATGGGATATTCATGCAATATAATCATCTTCGAGTTCATTCCTAGAAACATCTTGATTAAATGTATAATTTCCAACCACAAATGATTCATGTCTTTCCGGATTTTTTTCTGTCACTTTAAGCATGGCTTGTTTTGGACCTCTCTCGTATGCTTTGGACATATGCTAATATGATCAAATAAATGTTTAGTACCATTTTTGTATCACCACCAATTTTCTTATCACAAGATTTGCATATAGCCTTCCAAATGCCTCCTATTTTTGCCTTTTAAAATAGGGCCAAGCATCGATTTTAATCCCTTTGTTAGGACTTGTAGTGGGTTCAACGGGAGCTTGGATCTTGATTTTCTATATTTATTTCATTTGGAGTAGATTGAACTTCCGTGTGAGTGAAACTCCACTACTTTCTATAGGAACTTCATTCCTTCCAAAGCAACATTAGGACTATTAGATGATTGAACTTCACCAACCATTCTTTTACCAAAACCGCACACACAAACACAAATTTTAAAAGGCTACATGGAAGTAGAACAAAAATAATAAATATATGAAAAAATAATAAATAAATGAAATAGTAAATACATGAAATTCACACAAAAAATAATTAATAAGAAAAATCTTATATTTCTAAATATATGATGCATTACACATATTTCTAAATATGCCTTATTTACTGTAACTTTTCAATTAGAAATAATAACATATATTAATTAATTATATACATTGAGAATACATTTATTTACCTATATACATGATATATTTACTCGTGTAAAAAGTTATATGTTATTATTTCACTTAATGGCTTTGGTTTTATAATTAGAAATATAAGATATATATTTTTTTTATGGGTGATAGCATGATATATTATTGTTTATATGTTATTATTTCATTAATAATTAGAAATATAAGATATTTGGTTTTTTTATGGGTGATACCGTGATAGCATGATATATTGATTCATTTAAAAAGTAATATTTTTTTGTTTAATATAGAAAATTAAATTATAGTGTGATATATTAATAAAAAATAGGAAAAGTATATTTTAATATTTTTTAAGGAAAAACTGACGACATTATTTTAATTACAAATGCATAGTATAGATAAAAAATGAACACAAAAATATTTAAAAGGAGATAAAAATGAGTAATTTTTTGATTATTTTATATTTTTTTAATATGCAAATGATTTGATAACTCTAAAATTTCTAAACAATTTAATTTAAATTTAATCAAAATAATCAACTTTTCCTATAAGCAATTACATGAACAGGTTTATGAGAATCAAGGAGAAACAATCTACTTTTTTCTATAAACAATAATATAAACAGATTTATGAGAATCAAAGAGAAATAATCTATTTTTTCCTATAAATAATTACATGAACAAATTTATGAAAATCAAACCTTATTGATGAAATTGTAAGAGCTGTGAATAATGGAAGCACACCAAATAGAGAAGATGGAATTGGAAGAGGAAGATGAATGGAGATTTGACTGGAGAAGAAAAAAAGGAGTCTAACGTGTGAGACTCTAAATGTCTGAGAAGAAAATGAAACGCTTCAACTTTTTAGGGTCTAATATTTACATTTCTCTCTTAATAAATACATGAATATTTATTTATTTATTTTTATAAATAAACATAAAGGAAATGACTAAAAAACCTAATCTAAAATATATATATTAAATTAACTATATTAAAATAATAGGCGGCGGGGTTCATGAGGGTGTATTCCCGTCCCGTCCCCAAATGCTCTTGGGGAATTTTTCTCCCATCCCACGGGGAAAATTCCCATCTTTGGGGCCCGAACAGGCGTTCCATGGAGATCCCCATTAACAGGTCCAAACTGACATCCCTAATAGGTATCACATCTTGGTAAAAATCATTTTCAAATGTTTCATTTCTTGTTAAGCTTGACAATGACCGTGTTTATTTTCTGTTGTAAATATTAGACAGTATATAACACTAAGATTTATAGTTATTTTATTTTATTACTATGAAGTCTATTAAATTCATATTTATCTTTATTTAAGCAAACTTATATTGTAATTGTAACTTTCAATATATTAAAATATTTTTTATAGGGTATTAAAACTCAATTTTGAGAGTCTTACTTCAACTTAAATTCTAGTAGTTGATTTGCGGTTTATTTCGTTTCTTCGTTTTTTTTTTTAAAGGCAAAAAGAATGCAATAAACAAAGGCATAAGACATGCCTCAAGCCAATGCATCAAGATAGTCATGTGAGCACATCAAAGATAAGCACAACATCTATGGCAAAATGAAAAGATACACACCCCTCTTCATCCAAAACAACAAGTCAACAATACACTTAAGGAAAATTCTTGAGGACTTATTGCTACCCCAAATTGTACCTGCCACCTCCCACCCAATGATTTTATTATTATACTTTTGTAAAAAATTATTTATTTTTTTAAAAAATTAAATTTTACCATAAATTTTAGAGGATACGAAAATTTCAGTATATTACAAATTGAAAAAAATTTATTTTATTTTTAAAAAATGTCAGAAATTTCAAAAATAAATTAGAAATTTATAAAATTTATGGTATTTTTCATAATTTTTAGAAAAGTTTTTTTTTATTTTATTTTAAAAAAAGATGTGGATCGTTTAGGAGATGGCTCATCTGGCTAATCCTTAAAAAATTCTTAAGTATAGAGATATGGATTGACATGAGAAATATGATGACAAATTTTAAAGTATAACACATATCATCATAATTAATATCTCTAGCATGTGAAGAATTTGCTTCATAACTATCTTTTTCTCTTACTTTTTTCTTTCTTCAACACTTTCGAGCATAATTGCCAATTTCCTGACAGATGAAAAACTGCACCTCCTTGATGTCAATTTTCTTCTCATAATATTTGTTTCCCGTGCATTTCTTGATTGAATCAAAGTGATTCTTTAAATTATTTCTGGACTTTTCATCGTTAATAAGATTTTTCTCTACTTCACATTCTCTTTATATATTCTTAGGCTTTGATTGATTTGAGAGAAGAGAAGTTAGAGATTTCTTATGTTTGGCAAGCAGAGAAAGTGAGAAGAGAGAAGAATAAATGGTAGGACCCGCACCTTTTTGCTTTATCTTCTAAAATGAGAAGAAATATCAATAATAAGCATAAAGTCTCTTATGCCATTGTTTTTTCAAAAAATATGTTACTCACTTTTTTTTTTTAATTATAAAAATATGAGTTACACGTTGATTTTAAAAATTGGGTTTTAGATTAATAATTTTTTAGTGTTAAATATATTTTTTTCCCTTATAAATTACTTAATTTTGTTTTAGGTCCTTTATTAAATAAATGACATGTTTCACTCCCTACAAAATTATTATGCATGTAGTTTTAGTCCATGTTGCTAAACCAACGTGTATTTTTGAATGACTATTTTACAGATATATTTAGAACGTTGTCAAAAGTTCCTCGAAATAAAAGGAAGTCAAAATTTGATTTCTAAGTCAATATTTTTATTGTTTTTATCAATATATTTTGAAATTTAAAAAATTCATACTTAATTCTTCACATTTTAAAAAATTATAAAATTTAGTAAATAAATATTTTATATTATTCTAAACACTTATGAAAAAAATTATTCAAAAATTTAAAAATTTAAGGATAATTAAACAATTTTTAAAATTTTAGAAAATAACAGAGATTAAAATTATATAATTATCATTTTTATAGAGACTAAAATATGTCATTTTTAAATAGGGACTAAAAATAAACTTTGAGATATTTATAAGTACCAAAAATATATTTAATTTTTTTTATTAAGATATATTATATTTTTATAGGATATAAGTAATAAATTAACTAAAACAAAATTGCTTATAAATAAATTTAAATATATTATTAATTTGATTAAATATAAGTTATTATAAAATTTGATTTTAATTGAAGGATATTTTGGTATTTTTAAAAAGTAGTATCATTCCGTAAAAAAAAAGTAGTATCATCTCTTTCTTTTCTATTTCTCTCTTTATTCTCTTATACCGAACAATACACCAAATTTATTCAATTTCTTATCTCTTTCTCCCATCTCTTACTCTTTCTCACCTATTTCTCTCAACTGAACGTCTTCTCCCCACCAAACACAACCCTTAGCAAATATTGCTTGCAGTGCCTGTACAACAATCTTCTCCCTTTCTGAGTTCCTTTGCTTCAACCTCATCTCATGAGCCTTCGTTGAAGCTTGAACTTCTTCCAACTTCATCTCAGCTATGTTATTGGAATCTTCAATTGACACTACGATGTAATCAAAATTTGCAATCTGAGATCTTAACACTTTCTCAATCTTCTATAAATCGTTGATTGATTCACCACACACCTTCATCTAGTTCACGAGTAACACTAGTCTTGAGAAGAAATCAGCAACTGATTCACCTTCTTTTATTTGTGTTATTTCTAACTGCTTTCTCAACGTTTGCAACTTCACATTTTTTAGTTTTTCATCTCCGTCGTACAAGTTCTTCACCTTGTCACACACTTCTTTGGTTATTTCCTCTTCAATAATCTTCTCGAACACACTAGGATCCACACATTGATGAATCAAGAATATAGGTTTTCCATCTTTCTTGCTTTTATCCTTGAGTGCAATTTTTTGTTCATAATCCACATTTGTTTTCCAATGTTGGAACTCCATCATTAACTATTTAGACAACATCTTGAAATCTGAAGATGACCTTCATTTGTGTAACCCATATCTCGTAGTTCTCACCTTTAAAAACCAATAGATTCATTGAAAATTGCGTTGATCTTATGTTCCCGTTTGTCATTACGATTTCTTCTAAATCATAATCGGGCTTTGTGATACCAATTTGTTAGAATAAAAAGATTTTCAATAAGAGAAGAAAAAGAGAAAAACAAAGAACTGTAAACTAAGCTAAAATATTGTTATTGAATTGCTAAAACTGAAAAACTGAGAATTTATTCTTTTAGGTATTCCAACGACATGTCTTTTATAGACAACTAAAACCCCAGACCCAAAAAACCTAAGACCCAAGTCTAAAATATACCAAATACAAAATCCAAAATTACAAGTTGTACTTCGACATAACAACAAATTCTAATTAACTTATTTCAACTAAGTCGAACGCACTATTGTCGAAGTCAAACACAAACTTAAGACGCTGAATTATTAACTTCTAAGAAATGATTAAAATTTACTTAAAGATAAAAAAACAATTTATACATCTTTAAAATTTGACTATAAGTATTGGTGTCATATCAACTAGGATAATTTATCACTTTTTACTAAAAGATAGTTTAGATCTTACCTAAATTAATATGATAGTATAAAAAGATGGAACAAGCCAGATGGAATAATTTAAAGAGTGACCCCAAGAACTATGAAGGATGAAAGTTAGAGAGCATTTCAAGTCTTTAATCATTAAATGGGTAGAGAATATATTTTGATTTTATGAAAGCAAATACAGTGAAGCATAGAAGATATATATTTGGGCCTATGGCAAAAAAGGTTGTTCCTATTTTGATCCGAAAATATTTATGAAGGAAACTGAACAATATAGCTAGGTAAATAGAATATGTAATCAAGTTACATCACATCACATGCAGATAAAGAATGTTTGCACTAACTATAAAATATATCAACATGTTAAGGTTAGTTACACATACATCATAGCTCGCATCAAGAATCAAAGGTTTTTGTAAACATAGGAACTAAAATTATATAGATGACATTAACCTTATATCCATACTTAAATATATTATCTCTTGAAAATGATAATTTATTTAAATCTACATATTAAAGGAGAACAAAAGAAAGTTTTTTTTTATAAAAAAAAACAGGAACTTTTCGTTTGTTTAAGTTTTAAAATTATATTTCTAAAGATATTTTTTAATATAATCTCACAACACACTTTACATCAGTGTCAATTAATGTTCATGTGTTAATCAATCAATAGTTTATTATTTTTTATGACAATGAAAATGTCATGAGAATTCACTTCTCAATTTTTAAAAAAAAATTATAATCTCTCAAAGCGAAAGAAATATTACTAGCATTTGACTCAAAGTCCTTATTTTAGGTTGTCCCATCAAGACATTTGTATTTTTATATGCCTAGCCTTTTCACATTTCAACATCACACTCATTTCTTTGATTGTGTTTTCAAGAATCATACGTCAGAGATCGTATTATCGAGATCATGGATTATTGTCAATCAATCATTGTGATGATGAATGGTACTAATGACATTCTGAATTTTCTTCTAACTCTTGACGACTAAAATGAGATTCGATGGAGAAAACATATGTAATCTCTGTTTGGATTTCATGAAACCATATAAGTGGTTACTAATGGCGTTCATGTGCTGGATGCAGATGCAACCGACACAAACAAAACCGTCCACAACGAAGTCAATAAGAAGGATGGCAAGGTTGCATATTGCATTCAAAACGGCGGTTGATGCGGCGAATTTCAACAGGATCTCTCATGCTAAATCAGTGAAGTAGACATAGGATATTCTTGTCTATTACTATGAAGTAGGTGATAAAGTCAAGGTTGTCAAGTTGCAGGCCTTGCGTCGATAATATGAATTATTGTCGATGGGAGAAGACGAAAAGATTGCAGAGTATGTGTCAATGGTACAAAAATTCGTCCATCTCATGAAGGGTTATGGTGAAACCCTAAGTGATAATGTTATTGTAGCTATTTAAGAATACAACCAACTTAAAACCCTAAAACTAGTTCGTTGGAAGCACACGAGATTAAGATTGTCGAAAGGAAATGATTTCAAGACTTGATACAAGCACTACAAGCTCAATCATGGAAAGAGAATGGTGGTTCCAACAAATTCAAAGAAAAATTCGACAAGACTCAGGGCAAGAAGTCTTGGTCGAATCCTCACAATAATAAGGTGGATGATAGGTCTTCTGAATCCTCAAAAAGAGGAGAAAGAGATTCCTATAAGAAAGACAAAGAAGAGAGAAAAGGCATGTTATTCTATAACTATGAAAAGCTGGGTCACTTGGCCAAGCATTGTTGATATAGAAAAGACAAGAGATCGATAAAAGGCAAGGATCTTGCATATTATGATTATGATGATGCATTGTAGATAACCATGTCAAATCTAAGACCCGGTTCCTCGACTCTATCTGCTCGAATCATATGACTAGTTAAAAGGCGTGGTTGTTAGATTTCGATGAGTTGGAGAAGAGAAATGTATAACTTGTTGATAATAGTTCGCTGCAAGCAGAAGGTACTGGAAACATATTTTTTAAAATGAGTAATGTAGGGGAAGCTATGATCAAATATTTACTCTATGTACTTGGAATAAAGTGCAACTTGTTAAGTGTTGGACAATTGGTCGAAAAAGATTTCTCAGTTGTCATGAAAGATGGAGCTTTAAAATTGTTTGACACAATTTGGACTTAAAATCCCCTCCATCGAAGAATAGGACATTTGAGACCATGACTAGTTCGACTGAAATACAATGTCTAAAAAATATTGTCGACCATAAGGATAGTTGGTTGGGGTATTTTAGGTTTGGAAATTTAAACTTTTGATCGCTCAATCAATTGTTCATTCAAGATATTGTAATTGGTATCCCAAGTCTTGTGATTCCCGACAAAACCTATGAAGGTTGTTTAGTCGGAAAACAGTCTAGAAATTATTTTGTTTTGACTATGCCAATGAGATCATCCTACATACTCTAAGTTGTATATTCAAATGTATGTGGCCCGTTCGAAGAGTAAACCATTGGAAGAAACATTTATATTTTTTTTTGTTGATGAGTATAGTTGAAATATCTGGATCTATGTGATCAAGAAAAAGATAAAGTATTTGAAATATTTAAGAGATTAAAGATACTTGTCAAACACCAGAGTGACAAAAAGATCAAAGTTCTGCAAACTGATGAAAATGGCGAATACACATTCAAGATGTTTGAAGATTTTTATGCAGAACATGGTGTCGATCATGATGTAACTGCTCTTTATATGCCTTAACATAATGGAGTTGAAGAAAGAAGAAACATGACTATATTGGATATGGCGAGATGATAGGTACTCGAAGAAATAAAGATCGAAGTAAAGAAACATCTTGTGTTACAAATTGAAAACAAATCAGCCACAAATCTGGAAAGAATCCAGTTCTACATGGAAGAACTAAGTATATCGAAGCTAGATTTCACTTCTTCGGGGATAAGGTAAATCGACTTGAACTTGAAGACTGACACTGATCATGTGAAGCATAGTTGGGCGATATTTTTACCAAAGTATTGAACATCGATAAATTCCTGAATTTGATAAAGAAATTGGGAATAGTTTATGAAATTCCTGGCAGCAGATACTTGATGTCACAGAGAATGTTATGACACAGTATCTGACACTATGTAGACAATTTACACAGTAAATACAGAAAGCAGTAAATAACACAACAAGTTGTTCACCCAGTTCGGTTCTAACAAACCTACGTCTGGAGGCTACCAAGCCAGGGAGGAAATTCACTATTAGTAGTATCAATTCAGAGTTAAACTCACCCGTTTACAACTCCTCACTTAATCACTACCCAATGACACTTCAACCTAAGTCCTACTTAGATCTGAGTTCCTACTCACTCCCCCTCAATCACCGCAGTGATATCAACCTATTGATTAATTGAATTGTGAAGTCACACTTCAATAAACTATCTTGATCTCGCTTCAAAGCTTACAATCAAGAGACAAACACTCGTGCTTCAAAGCTTTGAGTGATAAACTACCCTTACAGCAAATCCTAGTCCAATGCACTTATCAATTGATAGTTGCTTGGCTCACAAGAGAAACTAGAATTACACAATACCAACTGTTACTAACCTTAACAGTACACAAAATACAACCTGCAATATCTTCAATATCTTCTGGAGGCGTGGCTGTAGAGTAAGGGTTGAATTCTTTATATAGAAGCAGTCCTGAATCTTCAGTTTTGGGCTTCCATAAAGATAGCTAGGGTTTACTTAATTCTCTCCTAAAAACATGGTTTGTTCAACAACCAATTTAGGTTTAATTAAGATTAACCTAGCAGCCACGTGAACATGCTTTCTAATAACAGAAAAACATAAATAAAATGCTCAACAAACTTCCTGAAAAATCTCAGGAAAAACTGATTCTGCAGAACAGAATGTCATAACATCTGTTATGACATCGATCCTCAATTTCCAACTTTTAGCTTCCTGCTCGAAATGTACTTTTACCATCCTTGTCCAGTAGGATTTATCTTCAATCTCTGAATGTCATGACATCTATCAAGACATTTCTAAAGCCTAGTTTTATCAAAATTGATGCCAACTTAAAACACTAACAAACTCCCCCTTTGGCACATTTTTGGCTAAAACTACTAGACCTATCAGAGTACAAAATGCAGCAGAAGACTAACAACCTAGTTCTAAGTTTTCCTAAGCTTTCCTAAGCTTCAAGTAACTAGAACTAAGAGAAGATAAATTCTACCCATACACAAGTCCCACAATTTCCCTCAATTGCCCACAAACAAAATTTAAACAAACAGGCCATAAAATTTCAGGCCATACAATCCCCATACAATTTCCCCAAAGTCCCATACTACTGAGGCCATACAATCCCCATACAATTTCCCCAAAGTCCCATACTACTGTTATACAGTAGTTCTTCTCCCCCTTTTTAGCCATAAAGGGCCAAAGGAAACAATACAAGTTCCCCAAACTTTTAATTCAAACAGTACCAAAAACAAATATACCAGCAAATAATTAAGTACCAGCATTGGTATACAGGGATACACATCTGTCAGTACAATGTTTACAAACATCCAAAAGGAGCACAAATGGGAAAATACAAGAAACAAAACAAAACATTGGCAGAAACAGCAACAGGGAAATGAAATCAGCACAGCAGCAACAGGGGCAGGGAGACATCAAGTGCTTTCTTCTCCAGAAGAAGCACTGTGGAAGGAAGCATCTTCAGAACCTTCTTCACCATCTGAACATCATCATCTTCAGTAACACCAATAGCATCATTATCAGCTTTCTCTTCATCCTCAACCTCTGTGTCCTGCTCTAGTTGAGAGATAAGCTCTTCCAGACTTTGCTTTCTTGCTTCAAGCTCCTTGCAAGTTGCTCTTAGCACAACAATGACATTTGCCTTCTGAGAATTTTCTTTGACAGCTGATGTCTCAGCAGATGTCATGACAATGTCTGGGACATGCTTCCCTTGGAACAGTTTGTAGTGGAAGCCAAGAGCAGGGGCTCTCTTGCAGACTGAATCTCTGTCACCAAGAATGTCTGGATGCTGATCAATTATAATGCCACACAGCAGGGAGGGAAAAGCTATTGGACCTTTGATAGCATAGCTGTTAGCATGCTTGAGAGTCTGATCAAATATGTAGGATCCATAGTCAAAGGAAGCTTGAGTTCCTACTGCATAAATGAATCTTCCCAATCCATTAGAAATAGTGGATTTGTGATTGGTTGGGACCCAGTTTGCAGCACCAATCTTATGCAGTATGGCAAATTTGACACTCAATTTGCTGGCTGAGAGTTTTCCTTTAGAGGCCATTGTCGACTTGTTTGGCGGTGATGGTTTGACAAATCTTGTTGTCGGTTCTTCCAGCTGGTGAGTGTTAGCTTCTACCTAGGAATCTATTGATCACATTTGAAGAAAACTTGATTTTCTCCCCTCACATAAACAGTAATCATCGAATTCCTATCTCCACACCCATTTGAGAGATTGACAATAAACTCTCTTACCAAATTTTCATAGTTTGAGAGTTTCTCCAATGTTTTCATCATCCCCTTAATCGATTTACAATCTCTTTACACTGAGCACTTTTATTCACTCCTCTCCAAAGCAATCCTCTTGAGTAAACATACTTCCATCTCCCGATTCGCAGATGATGGAATGAGATGTTGTCGGCCACTTCAGCACCATGGGCGCTTCCGATTTGCCTTCTTCCTTGGATGGATGTCAGTGACATTCATTTCAACATCAAACTCAGAATCTTGATCTGACTCTGAAGGTTCAGGTATTTTTCTTTTCTTTACAATTGGTGTCCTCTTGGGTCTGGAGCCACCACCAACAGTTTTTGCCCTACATTTCTTTGTAGAGGGTTCAGCCTTGGTCTGTTTCTCAGCCTTAGAAACAACAACCTTTTCTTTAACAGGACTCTGTGAGGCAGCCTGTTTTCCCTTTCTCCTCATCATCCTCTTTGCAATGCTAGGATTAACATTGGCAATGAGGTCATTGTCTGAGAATACTTCATCCAGGTCTATGACAGGGGTTTCATCCAAATTCTCAGAATCTTGAACAGGGGACTTTTCAAGTTTATCATCAACTGGTTTCTCTGGAGTCTCTTCTAGAATACTATCAGAGATATAGTCAGCAGGAGTTTCATCTGAAATACACTTAGCTGGAGATTCCTCAAGAACATCATCAGAAATCACATCTTCATTAGCAGCGGGAGTTTCATTACAAGCATCGTTAATACTCACTTCAGAATCTTTAACAAAAGGATCAGCGATTCTTATCGGGAGAATCAACATGATCACGGATGTCTTGACATTCTCTGTGACATCTGGATCAAGCTAAGCTAGGGCTAGCAGACTTTTCATTTAGAGGAACCGAAATCCGTGAACAGATTGATTCTCATTTAGGATACTCATCACTATCCTAGCTATTGCTACATGCGCAGACCTAGACTCCTCTGGGTTCACTCTTTACGGGGAACAAGATGATGGAACAGAGGTCTTACGAGGGGAAGCTTGTGATCTTCTTGCATTTGTGCAATTTCTTAACTTTTTCTGGATCAGTAGCTATTGCGCGCAATGGTGTAACCTTCAGTGCTTTAGCTTGCATGGATTCAACATTTTCCCTGACTTCAGCCATGGAGGGAGATGGAGAGCCTGTCTTTTGGGATGATGACGAGGATGAAGACATTTTTCGCTGTTGGTTGTTGAGAGACTGAGAGCGAAAAAGGCAAGGGATTTTAGAGTTTCTTTTAGATGAAGAAAGAATGATACTACTTTCAAAAGGAGAACCTTTTATATGTGGGTGTCTCTTCCTATTCTTGGACTTTTTAAAATGAGGATGAAAATACTTAAATAACCCACTTATGAGCAATTGAAATAACAAGTCCATTTTATCCCTTGTTGTAGGCACAGTTAATTGCTACAACTCCTCATATTGACAAAAACCCAATTTGTCCCTTAAAGTCTTAAGCTGACTAACCTCAAGAACTTTTGTAACAATGTCCCAGTACAAAGTTATGACATCCTGTATGACATTGTACTCAAACAGTGTCTGCTTCATCCAGACCACCCTAGAACAATTGCTATCAGCTGTTGTGAGCTCAGCTTCAACATTGTATAGGATCACATAGTTTTGCTTCTTTCTGATCCAAGGAATGACATTACTTCTCAAGGGGACACATCCAACAGAAATCCTTTTCCACAAGCTTTGATCAACACTTTTTCCACTTGTTCTTTTGGACACCTTCAAATGTGGAGGGGTAATAGTCCTAGTGTGGCTGCCATTCTTCATTGTGTATGAGACTTCTTCAGAAGCCAAGTGATTATCATGGATTGAAGCCACCATGATATTTCCTCCTCTGATAATGAGGATTTCATCCAATACTTTTCTCCTGTAACATTTGACAGTAAGACACTTGGTCAACCTTTCATGCCAGAACCTAGTGCTTTGCTTTAGTACTTCAGGAGTGATCAAATGTCTGGACATTAAGTGTGACATTCTGATTTCCTGTCCAGCCTGACAATTACCACAGATTTTCCCTTTTCCCATGAGAATTCTTGGTAATCTTGACTCCTCTATGGAACCGATCCTTTTCATTCCTCCGAGGTATGGCGATCGTTTTTGCCCAACTTCACTTTTCTTCATCTTTGTCGAAGAGCACATAGATGACAGAGTGGGTTCTCGATTCCCACAAGTAGCGTTGTCCTTTGATCGACTCCTCTCATGATCATGCTTGTTCATCATTAATCACAAGACATTCGGTCTTAGTAAAGTTGACTATGAATCCCATATCACATACGACTTATGCTAATGAGATTTGCGGTCAAACCTTTACCAAGATACTCCATTCGGTTTGGAACTCGCATTTGAGTTTCCAACACCTTTGGTTTCTCCTTTAGCTCCATCCCCAAAGGTAACAAGGCTGGTAGAATGAGGCTTAACATCATTGAGAAGATTTCTCTCGGTCATATGCTTGGAACACCCATGTCAAAGTACCAATCTTCCTTGGAAGGTACTCTAAGAGAAGACTGCTATCGTAGTGTAGTCTTCTTCTTCTTCCACTAGTGAGAGTGTGATGTCTTGTTGGACTTGGGTTTCACATAAGGAACTTGATTAGGATACCCATGTAGTCTATAGCAGGTGGACTTTATGTGACCAAACCTTCCACAATAATAACATCTCCATCTTTGAAACTTTTGGATCAGGTTTCTATGATTTTGATGTTGAATCCAATGTTGTGACATCTGCTTTGACATTGGTTCATTAGGTCTGTTCTTCCTTTTGTTATAGACAAACTTCTTAGTCTTCATATACCCTGTGGCAGACCTGTTCACTGGCTTGTGGTATGACATCTTCTTTGTCATTGACTTCCGTGTTTGTTCCATTCACGGTTGTTTGCAAATCTCTTTGCATCCATAGCTGAGCGGACATTTTTTTTTGGGTTGTGACACCGCTTTGACATTGTTTTCCTATGTCTCTTCTTCTTAATGTCACCAACAGGTTGCTTTTCAGCCACATATCCTAGACCATGCTTATTTCCTGCATTTTGTCCAAGATGAAGAATTTCTTCCAACTTATCAGTACCAGATGTCAATATTTTGACAGACTTAGACATCTGATCAAGTTTGGAATTCAGCATAACAATATCACTATTGAGGTGATTTATAGTGACTGTGTCTTCCTCTTTCTCAGCCTTCAACTTCACATTCTCAGCTTCCAACTTCTCAATCAGCTTTTTCCGCTCCTTATTTTGCTGACATGCTTCACCATTTTTATACACAGCTTCCTGTAGTTTTCAGGAAGCTCTTCAAATGTCACTTCCTCATCACTAGAGTCATTATCTGAATTACAACTTCCAGAAGGTGCAGTGACAAGATTAGCTGCTTCTTCCTCAGACTCACTTCCTGAATCAGACCAAGTGACAACCATTCCTTTCTTTTGTTTCTTAAGAAAGGTGGGACATTCAGCTTTAATATGTCCAAATCCTTCACATTCATGACATTTGACTTTACTGCCTTGACTTCCTTTTTCCTCTGACTTGGATCTTCTGCTGGAGTCATAAGACCTGCTAATGTCAGATGGAATGTCCTTGACATTTGACCTTGACTTTGGATCAATCCTCCGATCGGTTTGTTGAACTCTTCCAAGCATGGCAATAGCTTCGTATATCTCTTCATCTTCCACTTTGCATCCTTCTTCGTGTTGGATACAAGTGCTATGCTTTTGTTTTCTTGTCAGCACCGATTCCCATCTCAAAAGTCATAAGAGATCCAATAAGTTCTTCAACCTTCAAGGTGTGATGTCTTGAGCCTCTTCTATTGCGGTGACTTTCATTGCAAATCTCTTAGGCAAGGATCGAGAATCTTTCTCCGCCTTCTCTTCGACATCTTTTCACCAAGTGCTCTCAAGCATTGGCAATTTCAAAATATTCATGTGAAATTCATGAATATTCTCATCTTCCTTCATCTTCAAATTCTCAAATTTTGTAGTGAGCATCTGAAGTCTTGACATCTTCACCTTGGATGTTCCTCATGAGTAGTTAGAGTGTCCCAAACATCCTTGGCCAGCTCACATTGATGAACCATCGAAGATATTCTGTCAATACCATTGAGCAGCATTCAATGCTTTAGAGTTCCCAAGAGCTAGCTCTTCTTCCTCTTTACTCCATTCCTCCTCAGGTTTCAAGACAGTAGTGCCATCTTTCTCAAGCTTGGTGGGATGTTTCCATCCTTTATCAGCAGCTCTCCAAGCTTTAATGTCCACTGACCTTAAGAAGGCAGCCATACGAGGCTTCCAGTAATCATAATTAGACCCATCCAGAATAGGTGGTCTTCCTCCAAATCCTCCTTCTTTATCCATTACGCCAGAAACTATTATCCCTAGATCTCACCCAGAAATAACAAGCAGGGTGCCTGCTCTGATACCAATTGAAATTCCTGGCAGCAGATACTTGATGTCACAGAGAATGTTATGACACAGTATCTGACACTATGTAGACAATTTACAGAAATACGAGCGATAAATAACACAACAAGTTGTTCACCCAGTTCGGTTCTAACAAATCTACGTGAGGCTACCAAGCCGGGAGGAAATTCACTATTAGTAGTATCAATTGAGTTAAACTCACCCGTTTACAACTCCTCACTTAATCACTACCCAATGACACTTCAACCTAAGTCCTACTTAGATCGAGTTCCTACCACTCCCCTCAATCACCGCAGTGATATCAACCTATTGATTAATTGAATTGTGAAGTCACACTTCAATAAACTATCTTGATCTCGCTTCAAAGCTTACAATCAAGAGACAAACACTCGTGCTTCAAAGCTTTGAGTGATAAACTACCACGAAATCCTAGTCCAATGCACTTATCAATTGATAGTTGCTTGGCTCACAAGAGAAACTAGAATTACACAATACCAATGTTACTAACCTTAACGACACAAAATACAACCTGCAATATCTTCAATATCTTAAGGCGTGGCGTAGAGTAAGGGTTGAATTCTTTATATAGAAGCGATCCGAATCTTCGGGCTTCCATAAAGATAGCTAGGGTTTACTTAATTCTCCCTAAAAATGGTTTGTTCAACAACCAATTTAGGTTTAATTAAGATTAACCTAGCAGCCACGTGAGCATGCTTTCTAATAACGAAAACATAAATAAAATGCTCAACAAACTTCGAAAATCTCGGAAAAAGCGATTCTGCGAGCAAATGTCACGAATGTCATAACATCTGTTATGACATCGATTTTCGAATTTCCAGACTGCTTTAGCTTCCTGCTCGAATGTACTTTTACCATCCTTGTCCAGTAGGATTTATCTTCAATCTCTGAATGTCATGACATCTATCAAGACATTTCTAAAGCCTAGTTTTACCAAAATTGATGCCAACTTAAAACACTAACAGTTTAGATTGGCTATTTTTAGAGTATGTTGAGATATTAGACCTAATTCAAGTAGTGTAACCTACGCCCAAACCCAATTAGGGTTTGTTTGCCTACTTAGATTATAAGTTAGGTGTATTTAAATAATCATAGTTTGTACCATTATTTGTAACAATTGAATAATATAATCTCTCTCTCTCTCTCTCTCTCTCTCTCTCTCTCTCTCTTAATCTTCTATCGGTTATAAATGTTGTAAATTTTGATGATATTTCAAAAGTTTAAAAAAAAAAAATCATCTTCAAGTGACAAATATGAGAAAATATTTTGTAATATTAATTATTATTATTTATTTTGTTTTATGATGATTTTAAATGGGTAAAAAAACCCTATTATTATTATTAACTAATAAATTTGACTTGAATTAATAACATACATTACTATATCTTTCTCTTTCTTATATAAAGCTCCCTGCCATTTTTAACAAGTGAGTGACAAGAAAAATACGTAGAAAATGGTGAACTTGACATTAAGCTGACAATAACTCTTATATACTTTCTTTCTTTTTTTTTCTTTTTTTTCCTGGTTGCATCTTCCAGTCATTTTGAAAAATATTACGTTTTGTTATGATACCTCAAATTTATAATGAAAATCTGGGAAGAACCTGTTGAATTTTGGGGCATTTGCGCTTCTGAGGCGGATAAATCCTTAAGAACAATGTTCATACACATCTCAGGTTTATATAATTATTTTTTATTTTACAGGATAAATATTAATCATTTTTAGAAGATGAAATCAATTTGTGTTGGTGGTCAGATTATTTAACAATAAAGATTATATTATTGAATCAAGTAGAACTAAGATCCGTAGGAAGAACAAAATTCCACCCCATACATTGCCAAGCCGCAAGACAAAAACAAATAGGTAACATATTCACACTCCCTCCCATACATCAGACAAAGCACTCCATCAAAGTCCACCAACACAACACACCTAAATACGTAACTCAAGTAGGGATTTTCTCTTGAATAAGTTGTCAGAAAAAATAACTATTTTAGAGCAAACCCAACTATCCCAAATATAAAGAAGAATCAAAATTTCTAGAATGATAAAAATAATACTAAACATAACACTCTAAAAGAGAAAAAATAAACTGAAGAGACAGAAAAAAACCCATCCTTCAAGTGACACTAAATTCACCTATTAGAGTCGACGGAGGGAGTCCTGACAAAATTTGACGAAGCCAAGAGAAAGAACAAGCAAGTAGTTCTATTTAACGTCAACTTCGAGAAGCCATATGACTCAGTGGATTGGAACTTTCTGGATCGTGTGATGTCAAAGATTGGATTCCATGATAAATGGAGGAATTGGATAGCATAATGCTTGAAATCAACGACTATATCTGTTCTTGTCAATGACATCCCCACCAAAGAATTTAGGATGGAAAGAGGTCTCCGGCAAGGTGACTCTTTATCACCATTTTTATTCCTTATGGTGGAGGTTTTAGTATGTTGATGAAAAAGGAAATTGAGTGCGACAAATTCCACGGGTACAAACTTGATAAGGGTGAAGAAGGATTCTCTCATTTACAATATGCTGACGACTCTTTGATAATAGGAGAAAAAAGGTGGTTGAACATTAAGATAATTAAGGAAAATTTAATGCTTTTTGAAGCTATGTCTAGCTTAAAGTTAAAATTCACCAAAAGCTCATTAGTAGGGATAAACATTCACGATAAATGGATTAAAGAGGCAACAAAGGTGCTGAACTGCCAAAAGAGCGAATTACCATTCAAATATATTGGTCTTCCAATCGAAGCCAATCCGAACATATTTTATTTCAGGCAGCCAGTTCTCGAGACTGTAAGAGCTAGATTATTGAGCTAGAGAAACCGTTACCTTTCATTCACAGGTCGAGTAGTGTTAATCAAATCAGTCCTTCATGCGCTTCCGGTTTACTTTCTCTCATTTGTTAAGGCTCCGACAAGTATTATAGCTAAACTCAAATCTATTTTAAACAATTCTTGTGGGGTGGGAGTGAGAATGATAGAAAATTCAATTGGGTTAAGTGGGAAAAGGTTTGTATTCCGATTGAGGAAGGTGTTTAAGGAGTTAGAAACCTGAAATTTTTTAACAAGGCCATCCTAGGAAAATGGATTCGGAAAATCAAAAGGGAATATCATGGGTTATGGGTTAAAGCTTTGAAGAATAGATATGGGGAGGAAGAGGTCATGAGGAGAATATCTAGTAGCAAAGATTCAAACTGGTGGAAAAATGTTTGTAAGTTAGATATAGAAAATTGGGAAAATTCAATGTATTACTCAGTTAAAGAGACGTACAGGGACTTGACATCTAGTGAGGCCAATCAATCCAATCCTTTATGGGCCAAAGCTTGGCACAAAGCGATTCCTCCGAAAGTGTCTTGTTTAGTTTGGAGACTTTTCAAGATAGGATCGCTACGAAAAATAACTTAGCTAGAAGGAATATCATCGGTCAAGAACTTATTGGTTGTGTCAGGGATTGTGGGGTTGAAGAATCAGTATCTCATCTTTTTTTGAGTGTCCGTCGTTTTCAGGTATTTGGCACCTCGTTTGCAAATGGCTCCGGACATCCACTATTCTTCACAATGAAGGATTGACACACTTTTTGCAATTTGAAGGGCTGTTGGTGGTGACAAGGAAACCTCTTCGAGAGCTCAGGTGATTTGGTTTGCATGTGTTGGGAGCATATGGAAAGCTAGGAACAACAAACTATTTAATAACAAAGAGGTCGAAAATAATAACATGGCTGAAGATATTATTGAGACTTCTTAAAGATGTCTGTCCATTAATTATCCAGTCTTGAAATTCAACTACGCCCAACGGAAATTAAATCCAAGGGTCTGCATTGGTAACTTGGAGAGCTAGTTCTTACTGTGAAGTTTAGTGGATATATTTGCCGGTCCGTTTTCTATCGGTCCGTTTTGTAGCAGATTTTTGATTTGATTAGCTCTGTACCAGTGTCACTTTGTTATATTTGCATTCCTGAGGCTTGCTTTTTAATATACTTGGTTGTTTAAGAAAAAAACATTTAACTAATTCTACTTATTTAACAAATTTTTCTCTGAGGCTTGCTTTTTAATATACTTGGTTGTTTAAGAAAAAAACATTTAACTAATTCTACTTATTTAACAAATTTTTCTCTAATCTCAAGATTTCCTTGTAGAGCCATTAAGCCGAATGGTCTAACTATATCCAAAAATAAGTCGTTTTTCACAAATATAACTCATTATGGCCTTGGGTGGGGTCCAAGAACCCGGTCCGGTTCTCCTAATGCATATAAACGTCTCTTTCTTTATTACATACTTTTTTTTTCCTTCTTTATTTCCAAGTGAAGTGCTAGTAGTGATGAAAAAGGTTAAAGAATATTGACATTGCCTCATTCATGCTTGTCCAATATATATTCTCAAACAATTATTATGGTTATAAATCAACTTTATTTTGTGATCCCCACTCTTGACAATACAATTGTCTCATGATATCATCTTGTCTCTTTGAGTTGGAGACATATCAAACATTTGCACTCTCTTTCTCTCAGATCCCAATTTATTCTTATGCTACAAGCACATTTACACTATCGACACAATATTCTTAAATTATGTATGAAGAAACCAAACCATAGAATATGTCCAGCTAATAGATTTGTGTAATGAGAGAAATTCATAATCAATAAGTAGTTACAAATTAAAGAGATGAATCCACTTTGTGTAATTAACAAGTTGGCTACAGTTACAAATTAAAGAGATGAATCCACTTTCTCTCTTATTAATTATTTTCTAATATCTCTTCAATAAATCTTCCTCTTCATGAATGTTGGCCTTTATAATTATAAATACCATACTTCTCCATTTCTTCTTTCTCAAGCTCACATCATTTAACCCTCTCTCCTTTCCATTCTACTACTCCCAAATAAATCTCTTTCCTCTCCCTAACAAAAACAAGTTTTTATTTTCTTTTAATAAAAAATTACAAGAAAAAAGTAGGAAGAAGAGAAAATGAGAAGCATACCCCGCACAATGCTAAACACACACCCCAACTCAACTTCTTTATGGCACACTCCAATCCCATATCTCTTTGGAGGATTAGCTGCCATTATGGGTCTCATAGCATTGGCATTGTTGGCACTAGCTTGTTCTTATTGTAGTAACAACCAAGATGGTGAAATGGACAACAAAGAGAGTGACTCTCAAACTAAGGAACCCGTCAAAGCCTATGAAGAGAAAATCCTAGTCATTATGGCTGGCAATCAGAAACCAACATTCTTGGCTACTCCTACGGTTTTGTCTACTTGTGACAAAGAAATCGACAACCTTGTACTTGTTCAAGAAAATGCAGATTGTTGCTCTTTACAACATAGACAGTGAATTTTTTTAGTGTTAATTAACCGTAGTTATGTTGGTTATTTTTGGTTAACCTAGTCAATTTATCTACATTCCTTTTTGTTACAACTAACTTTGTATAGGTCTTCTATCTACTGTACGTCACTCGGCATGAATAATAGAGTGTGAAGTTCATAGTTACTAACTTTATAAGGCTTTAGGATACATGACTTCCCACATTAATATCTTTTGTTTTTCAGTAATGTTCTATTGTTGTTTGTTGAAATACCGAAGATAATATTAGATATAATTTAAGTTGTGTAATTTAAATTCAATAAAGATTTAAAATTTTTTTTATCTAATAGTCTTCTTTTTAAATTTGACAAAAAATTCAAAATATCTTAGAATTTGCAAATGCACTTGCGAACACACCACCAACGCGATTTTTAAATTTATTTTGCAAGTACACTTGCGAATTCACCTTTCAGCAGAATTCGCAAGTGCACTTGCGAATTTTACCATATATTTTTATTTTTTTTTTAAGAATTTCAGATAAATTCGCAAGTGCACTTGCGAAACCTGTTTATCATTTTTGTTTAAATATTATTTGGTCAAATATTTTTTTTCCATTAACAGAAGAATCACTCTTTTTTACTTATATGACGTAGAAAATAACTAAAACGGAAAAAAATTAAATATCATTAATTGAACAAATTATTTCAATAATATTTCATTCTATTTAAAAATATATATATTATGAAATAATTCAATAAATCATACTCAATTATTAACCCAATGAATCAATCTAATCTATGTTGATAAAAATAAAATTTTATAATAAAAATGGAAAAAAAATGCTATTGGTCTTACGAAAAAATAACTAAAATAAAAAAATATTAAATATCATTAATTAAATAAATTACTTTAGAAATATTTTCGTCTAATTAAAAATATAAATAACATTAAATAATTCAATAAATCTTAATCAATTATATAATTTATTTTAATTGGACCAAATAATATTTAAACAAAAATGACACAAACAGAGGAAGTTTCACATGTGCACTTGCAAATTCATTTGAATTTTTTAAAATCCAATGTTTAAAATAAAAAAACATACAAAATAGGGTGAATTCGCAAGTACAATTGCGAAACATACTAAAAGGTGAATTCACAAATGCAGTTGTGAAAGATATTTTTGGGTTTTCGGTGGTTTAACTCACGACCACTAGGTGTCAAAAGAAATTCCCTTAAGATTTGTTTGTCTAATTAATGTACAAATTAGTTGTATATAAATAGATTAGTTTGTAAGAATTCAAGTCAATAATATAATTCTTATTTCTTTTATTCTCTCTTTGTCCCTACTTTTAGTGTCCTACACACTAACAAATTGGTATCTATAGCTCTGACTAAATTCTTGACCGTGTTTTCAAGAATCACATGTCAGAGATCGTATTTCTGAGATTGTGGGTTGTTCATTAGCAATCGCGCGAAGATGAATGTTAATAATAACATTATGAGTTCTCTTCTAACTCTTGGCGACAAGAATGCAATCTCTATTTGCCTTTCATGAAATCATAGAAGTGGGTACTCATGGCGTTTCTACACTAGCTACAGATGCAACCGGCACACAGAAAACAACCCATAATAAAGCCAAAAAGAAGGATTGCAAGGCTGCATATTGCATTCAGATGACAGTCAATGCGAAGAACTTCAATAGGATCTCTCATGTTGAATCAACGAAGGAGGCATGAGATATTCTTGTTAAGTACTATGAAGGAGGTGAAAAATTTAAAGTTGTCAAGTTGCAGATTTTGCGTTGACAATATGAATTTTTGTCAATGGAAGAAGACGAAAAGATTGCAGAGTATGTGTCGAAGGTTCTGAAACTCGTCCATCTTAAGAAAGATTGTGGTGAAACCTTAACTGATAAGATGATAGTTGAGAAGGTAATGCATATGTTGACCTATCACTTTGATTACATTATCGTAGCTATTCAAGAATTCAACCAACTTGAAACCCTACAACTGGTAGATTTGGTTGATTTGTTGGAAGTGCATGAGATCAAAATTGTCAAAAGGAAAGAAATTCAAGACTCGATACAAGCTCTACAGGCCCAGTCGTGAAAAAAGAAAGGTGGTTCTAACAAATTCAAAGGCAAGTTCAACATGACTCAGGGCAAGAAATCTTGGTTGAACCTCACAAGAATAATGTCGATGATTGGACTTCTGAATCCTCAAAAAAGAGAAGGAGGAAACTATCAAATGAATAAGGAAGATAAAAAGATGTGCAATGCTACAATTGTGAAAAGTGGGGTCACTTCACCAAAAATTGTTGGTACACAAATGACAAGAGAGTAACAATTATTGTAACTATTTCTCTATCTCTCTATGGGTTAGTTTGTTTCAGCTTTAAAAAAATGGATTTTTTAAAACCGTTTTTCAAAATATTACAAGTTTTTTTATATTTGTTCTTTTTTTTAAGTTGTGAGACTAATTTTGACATTCTATAACATAAACATACATTATTGAAGATTATACCATAGTCAAAATCACAATTTTTTTTCAAAAAATTGTATTTCAAAAATGATTTTTATAAAAAAACTATTTGAAATAGATTCAAAATTAAGAGATTTTTTGAAATTTTGATGTCAAAATTTTTTTCCGCTAAAATAATTAATCATCTGAAATAACATTTTAAGAATAACTATTCAAACAAAAATTTTATTTGAAACTTTTATAAAAAGTTTCTTTATAAATTTTTACACAAGATAATATTACACTATAAAAATCATTTTTTAAAAAAAAATCCAAAACAAACAGGTCCAATATCTCTTTCTCATTTTTTTCTTCTTCTATTTTTTTAATAGTTTTTTGCAACGGTTTCCGACGTACACAGTAGACATATTAATCCGGCCGCCAAACGTTTTTTCTCATTTACTTACCTCTTAAATCATCCCTAATTAAAATACACTAAAATAATAAATGATGTTTCTTTCCTAAAATCACCAAATCCAATTTTAGAATAATACTCATAGGCAGAGAGAAGAAGTTAATGTACTCTTTTATTAGTAACATGGATTCGAAATTAATTAGTGCATTGTATTTAATTAAGAGAGTGCAACAATAAATTTAATACACTTATCCGCGGATTAGGAAGGTAGCACACTTTTTACATAAGGCAGTAGGAATAACTTAAAGAGACGACCCCAAAAACTATGAAGGAAGAAAGTTAGAGAGCATTTCAACTCTTTAATTACCAAATGGGAATAGAATATATTTTGACGTTATGAAAGCAAATACAGTGAAGCATCGAGGGGATAATTGTGCCTATGGCAAAAAAGATTGTTCCTATTTTGATCCGAAAATCTTTATGAAGGAAGCTGCTCAATATTAGCTAGGTAGATATAGAAATATGTAATCAATTAGCATCACATCACATGGAGATAAGAATATTTACGCTAACTACAAAATATTAACATGTTGAGGATAGTTACATATATTCTTGTTCATCAAGGATATAAATTATATAGATGGCACTAATCTTACCTCCATACTTAAAGAAAGATAATGTTCTTGACGAATAATGAGATGGAATTTGATTAGAGTGTCTCTTTTGTGTAGCCTTATTGTACCTCAAAATCATTGAAAGTATTAATCATGTGATAAAGTGTTGAGGAAACTCCAAGATAATTGGAAATCTAAGTGCGCCATGTTGGGAAGAACATTTATGAGGAATTTAATTTGATTCAACATGGATCGTAAATTCCATTACGGAAAAGATGATATGAAATATTTCCATAAGAATATGTTGGATTGATGAATAGAATGAAATGAAGTGGAATTGAATGTAATAAAATAAAGTTATTATTGTGAATTTTATTATTAATTAAGATAAAATTTAATATCAAGTTGTGAGGTAAAGAATAATAGTAACTAAAATAAATGGTCTGCAACAATAATAATTATTACACACAAAATATAATAGAATAAGGTGAGAAAAAGACGAAGGTTTGTTTATCCTGTTCGATCAAACGATATACTCTAGGGGGATAGAGCATCTCTCCAATTCACTTTACTCAGAAAGTTGTTACAAGAGATTATAGATGAGTTACAAAAAAATAGTCTTCGCCTTCAAGTTCTCAAGAACAATCCTGAAGGTGCCCAAGAATTACCTTATTTTCTACCCAAGTGTTTTCCAAACCCTTCAATATTCTATATATGAATAACTTAAACCTAAGGTGTAAACAAGTGTTTTCCATTTTCCAATAACCTTAGATAACCCCAAATATTTTCAAAATCTTTGCATTCTAAGGTTTCCCTTGAGAATAGCCAAAACCTTATACTATGCCTTCAAACCCTTATTCTCCCTTTGGTGTAAGCTCTAAGATTGTCCCACTATATTAACAAAAGAGATACATATTTATAATAGCAAATACCCAACAAACAAAGTCCAAAATCGCATGTACCCATGCACAAAACAAGAAACTGTCGAAAAAGCCCAAAATCACTATTCACCGTACGAACAATATTATTCATCAGTACGAATGCAATAAAACTTTTGATTTTTGCGGTAAATGCAATCTCAAAAATATATTTTCTTAAATGCAATCTCCAAAATATATTTTCTTCCTCTTCATCAACAAATGTTTTAAGGCACATTTACAACAATCTCCACCTTGACTTTAAACCCCGTTGATACCAATTCAACCATCAAGAACATTGCTGCTCTCTACCAAGTTGAAACTCTAATCAATAATCTTGATCAAATTCAAACAATCCTTGAATCTTGATGTTGCCACTTGCATCCACTTGTTTCCAATTACCTTTTTCCACCTAGGTAATTTAACAAGCCTACAAGTATGATTTTTCAACCACCCTTGACTCCAGTTGTTTTCAAATACCTCCTTGAAGGTTTTTCTTCTTTTATTTTGCAGTCCTTCACCCACATTAAAAACATAATATCCAAGGCTAGCATGACCGTCCGTTTGAGATGCTACAATAACCCTCCTTACATTATCATGAGTCAAATGATAATCAGAGATCTCTGTAATTGTTCCCTCACTACTGCTAGCACCCATAGGAAACTCCCACTATGTCGTACAAGACTTTAAACAACACTTTTTTGACTTTAGGAAGCGCTTTAAAGCGTTGCCTAAGCCTGCGCTGCTATAGGTTTAGGCAGCGCTTTGTTTCAATGCAAAAGCATTGCCTAAGGTGGCCCTTTGGAGCGCTTTTGAAAAAGAACGCTGCCTAAAGTCAACGATTTTTTTATATATATTTGACTTATTTTTTCATAAACTTGTAATTCCATAAACCAATAATTCCATTACAAATATTATATTACCATTATTAGCCTTTAATTTATTTCAACAAACAAGCCTTTATAAACATAGGCATTATAATAAAAAATATATACACCATTATACACAAACAATCCAAAATATATACACCATTAATCAAAAATATATACACCATTATATTATAGTTCAATATACACACAAACCATTTGTTACAACATGTACAAAATGATAGACAATGGTGTCATGATTTTTTATTTTCATATTGTGTGCTATACACGAGATATTTTTGACTCAGTTTCTATGTGAGATAAGTAGTTCTGAAAATTAAATACTATTTGATGGGCCTGAATAGCTAGAATTGTCATTTGATGGGTTTGACTAAGTTATATATAAAGCCCTAGAACATTTGTTTTTGAAACTCTACCTCAATAAATATATACACTCCTCTTTTAGAAGTAACCAAATCGCAAGTAATTACTTTGCCTTATTCTTAGATCTCAGATTTAATGCTAAGACCCCCAACAGTTGATTCTAGCAACTACTACATCACACAAGAAATTTATGGACATAATTAACTCAACTGCAAGTAATAAATCAAGGTCCTATTTTGAATCATAAATTCAACAAAGTATTTGATAGAAAGAAGAAAGACATCAAAATATATAACTAACACAAGATAAAAGTTTATGAACGTAGAGAGAAAATGTATGCATAATCACATTATCTATTTAATTCGTTGAACTGTCATAATTTATGATTTCCTACAATTCTAAATGACCACATGTGATTTCATTTCTATGATAGGGGTTATAGTTTTTTAAATGGAAAATCCTTTTTTCTGTGCATCAAAATGTAATTTTTTAGCTTGTACAACTTCACAGTTTAATTATTTTTACATACTAATCTTATAAATTTGCACAGCCAAGTTCAAAAGGCATGCATATGAAAGAAGAACAAGTTTACATTATTTTCTTTTCCATTGAGAAATATCAATATCAATCTAAAACATCAACTGAACAATATATGTGACAGCAGAATGATTTACTGAAAATAAGGGAAAGAAAAAATCATGCCAACCTTGTGTATTCAGCGACTAACAATAGGGATTTCCGTAAATCAACGTAAGTTTGAGTGAAATAGTATTAATCTGCAAAAATACAAAAGAAAATGAGAGAGTTTAAACAGTTCAAATTCAAAGAGGATTTTGTAATTTGCAACTTCAAAAGTAATAGAGAGCCATAAAAAAAATCCAAATTCATGATGTATGTAAGTTCCTTTGACAGTTAATAACCCTATTGAGCAGGACTCAGTGTTTTCTAGATTAGTAGTTTTCCTTTTAACTCAGTAAAGCCAACAGTTGAGCAAGCTAACAGTTAACTCAGAAAATAAAAGGAAAACGCAGAGACTATCATGTGAAACGTAATATGCTACAAGAGGAAATAGTCGAAGCAATCAAATAAAACATATATGTTGCAAGATTCGAAAGTGAAGACTTACTCTGAAACAATGGTAAGGTGAAATCTCCTCTTCTCTGAAACTTGTAACCTTCGATAGAGGAAACTAACTTGTAACCTTCGGTAGAGGAAGCTAACAGGTCGGAATGAAATTAGGTTGCACGGTTTTGACGAGCAACTAATAGATGAAGAAGAGGGATTTCGACAGAGGAAGACGACGGAAGAAAAGGGATTTCAGAACGAAGAAGAAGGGGTTTCGACGGAGGAAGAAGAAGGAATTCGCGTGCGTAAGGGTTTTATTTGTAGAGAATAAAAGAAAGAATGAAAAAAATAGGGTTTATTTTTAATTTTTTTAAAAAAAAAGACATTAGGCAGCGCTTTTTCAGAAAGTGGTGTTTAAGGGGGTCTCTAGCAGCGCTTTCTGAAAGTGCTGTCTAAGGGGGGGGGGCTTAAACATCGTTTAAAAAGCGCTTTCTAAGGGGGTCCTTTAGCAGCGCTTTCCCAAAGCACTGTCTAAAGTACGCCTTAGGCAGCGCTTTTTAAAAGCGTTGTCTAAAGGTAACCCTTAGGCAGCGCTTTTGTTGTATTTTCCGTGTTTTTTAGCTTTAGGAAGCGCTTTCTGGAAAAAACGCTGCCTAAAGTGCACTGTCTATTTTCATTTTTGGCGCAGTGTCTATTTTCATTTTTAGCGTAGTGTCCACCTCAAACCAGGTTTCTCCCTTGGTTTTCACTATTCTTCTTCTGAAGAAATTCTCTACCAACCAAGTAAGTTGTTTTAACCTTAGCTTTTCCCCAAAAATTCATTAACAACTCAGTGGTAACATTCATTTTTATTCCTGCAAAATTCATTATACTTCTTTGAAACTTTCTCAAGGTATTCATAACGCCTTAAACTGAAATTCCATAGTTCTTCCTTGTCATGAAAGCCTCCACTAGTTACTGATGAATTAATAACAACATTTAAGCCTTATAAAATATATAGACCACGTACTTTAGACCCTTCAATAATAATAATAATCAATTCATCACACGAAATCTTCAAAACTCCATGTTCAACTCTAGTACAATAGCCTAGATCATCAAACATACTTATAGATAACAAATTTCGCTTGAGTTCTGGAACATACCTCACATTGTGAATAAGAAGTTCAGATCATCAAACATTTTAAGTCTGATTGTACCAATACCATGAACCTTGCAAGCCTTATTATCACCAAGGAGAACAAATCCTCCGTGAACCATCTTCAAAGTTTCAAAGTATTCTATTCTTTGACACGTGTGATAAGCGCAACCTAAGTCAATGACACAACTATCTTCAGTTTCCAAACTCGATACAACTAGTTTTTCAGCATACTCATAACTTTCCTCACCCAAGGCAACTACAGCTTCAACAAAATCTCCATTGACCTTTTTCTCAGGACGATCCCTTTTAAAGTGAACGATTTTCTGACAATTAAAATATTTTACCTTTAACTTGCCATACCCCTTTGATTTTGACATCCCTTTACGCTCACCTCCTCCTCTTGACACATTTAAGTCTTCACTACTATATTCCAATCTTCAAATATTTAGACTTTGAAAACTCTTTGGATTTCACCGCCGTCTGGACTTCATCCAAAGTAATAGTACCTTCCTTATCATAAAGAAGGGCATTCTTAAAGTGATCAAAATATCTGGGGAATGAACTCAACAGTAGTAAAGCCTTGTCCTCGTCATCAATCTTCACTTCAATATTCTCAAGCTCATCAATAATCTTGTGAAATTTTGTAAGCTGCTCAACTATGAATTTATGCTCCACCATTCGAAAATGAATATAGTTGTTGTTTCAGACACAACCTGTGAGCCAAACACACTTCTGGCCTTATCCACCATCTCGGTCTTTTGTACCTGTGTAAGACCTGCAGGCATCAATACTCCACTCTTCAAAGCATCGATACACTTCTTTTGAATTAAAAGTGCTTGCATATTAATTTTCCACAACCTGAAGTCGTTGTTACCAGAAAATTTCTCGATCCACCATCTACCGATGATGCTCAATACCTTTTTTGCTTCACGCTCACTGCACCACTTGTTGTGAATTCCGTTGTTAATTACGATAAAATTCAATATTAATTTGGTTGCAACTATTCTTTGCCTCACAAATTGATATTGAATTTTGTTGTAATTAATAACTAAATCACAACAGTTATGTTCCATCGTTTGGATTGATTAAAAAAGGGTGGAGTGAAGCGATATCAGATGAAATGCATTTTATCTTATTCAATCACTTTTAATCATTTTTTGTACCCTCCAATTTTGGAGGAATGACAAAATTACTCTATTCCATTATGTGGTACCCAAACAATAGAATGTCATTTTTATTCATTCTGATTCGCTCCATTCCATTCCATCTCACTCCGCTCCATTTCATCGTTGTTATTTACGTATCCAAACATAGCCTGAGAGAGTAAGAGTGGATATATACGAAAGCAAACATATTTGGGGTGAAACATAAGATTAATATTTTCTCAATTCATGAATTAGAAAATAGTTATTGGTGGAGTAAAATAAAATTCATGCACGGTGGAGAGAGTTTTAGGTAAGGTAGAGTGGCGTGGACCTGGAAGATCAATACTCTCATGTCAGTAAATAAATAAGAAATAATGTAAGTGTGAGAATAAATAGAATACATGCGACTTGGTATGCAATGTCTTATATGGATCATTGTTCGATTGGGGTCATATCTATTTCTCCGTGTTATTCTTGTATTTGGGCCTTGACATATGAGCTTTGCAAGCAAACCAAAACAACTTCCTCCAAACTCTTGCTCTTGGTTATCGGAACAAGGGTTTTGTCATGGTGGATTGCTCAGTCCAAGCCTTTGTTGGTAGGGTGTGCGATTGTTGTAAGGAACATGGAAATTAAATGTCTTTCTTGTATTTCACTGTTCCTTATTGGAGAGTTGTAATGTGTGTATCTAGGATTTTCAATAATGATACCTTTTTATCTTAGGACATTCAAACGTTTTGGAGACTTTGATCTGAGATCACGATGGTTGGTGGTGTGGGTACATTTTCCCAAGCATGATGTCGAGGATCAAATGGTCCTTTTAAGAATATTAGAATTTATATGTAATTATTCCTTTTTTTCTTTATCATTTTGAAAATTATAAGAGTTCTTCCTCGACTCTCTGTAATCGTCTCATATGTTTGTCAACTCTCATAGTAAATGTGTTTGATTGAATTGAATAAATAAATTTATTGCGTACTCAATATTTTTTTCTCTTATTTCTTATGGATTTATTTACGCTGTTAAATAAATTATTTTGTTGCTTGAGTTTTTTCTTTGTTATTGATTTTTATCCTAAATTTTTTATAACAAAATTAGTATTATTATTAGATTTTTAAAAGTGTTTTAGTGTAGATAAATTTTTAATTTCACAAAAACCAAAAATGTCTTAATGTAGATAAACTTTTAATTTCACAAAAAGCAAAAAAGCTTAGTGTAGATAAACTTTTATTTTCACAAAGAATCATATATTCATGCTTGTAGATTATATATCCTCAAAGTATGATATAAACCAACATTATATATTCTCAAAGAATTATTATGATTATAAATCAACTTTATTTTGTGATCCCGACTCTTGATAATGCAATTGTCTCATTACATCATCTTGTCTTGTTGGGGTGGAGACATATCAAACATTTGCACTCTACTTCTCTAAGATCCCAATTGATTCTTATACTAAGAGCACTATCTCTACATGATATTCTTTAATTATACACACGTAGAAACGGTAGAATATTTCTAACTACTAATAAATTTGTGTAATGAGAAAACATCATAATCAATAAGTAGATAATCAAATTTATTTAACAAGTTGGCAACAGTTACAAATCGAAGAGGTGAATCCACTTTCTCTCCTATTATCATCTAATGCCTCTTCAATTAATCTTCCACTTGATGGATGTTTTCCATTATAAAAAACCCTACTTCATTTTTTTCTTTCTCAAGCTTACATCCTCTACTCTCTTCCCTTCCCTTTTACTACTCCTAAATCTCTTTTCCTATTCCTAACACACAAAAAAAAGTTTTCTTTTACTAAAACAAATTGAAAGAAGAGAAAATGAGGAGCATACCCCCCACAATGCTAAACACACATCCCAACCCAAGTTCTTTATGGCACACTCCAATCCCATATGTCTTTGGAGGACTAACTGCCATTATGGGTCTCATAGCCTTGGCGTTATTGGCACTAGCTTGCTCTTATTGTAGTCACAACCAAGACAAAGAGAGTGACTCTCAAACAAAGGAACCCATCAAGGCCTACGAAGAGAAAATCCTTGTCATTATGGCAGGGAATGAGAACCCAACATTCTTGGCTACTCCCACAGTGTTGTCTATTTGTGACAAAGAAAATGACAGCCTTGTACTTGTTCAAGAAAATGAAGATTCTTGCTCTTCACAACATAGGTAGTGATTTTTTTGTGAGTTAGTTAACCGTAGTTATGTTAGTTTAAATATAGTCAATTTTACTATTCCTTTATATTACAACTAATTTTATATAGGCCTTGTATATATAGACGTCAGTTGAGGTGAATAATAGAATGAGAAGTTCATTTTTCCAATTTTACAATTGCTTTCAGATGTTCTTATAAATAGGATAAATGAGTGTTCAAGAGAATACCACTTCATTGGGTGGGAACTAGAAATAAGGTGAAATAACAAGTTGTGTCATGTTATATAAATAAATGAATATTTTTGATACGGTGGAAAGAGCTGACGTGTAAGATTATCACTCTAATATTTAAATTAATAATAAAAAATCAAATAATAATTTCAACTTTACCTCCTATATCAGGCAGTGAATCTTATATATATACAAAAAAAAACTCATAAATAATAGGAAGAAGTTTACAAAATTACTAACAAATTCACCCCAATTGACTGCTAATATTAACCAATACAAATAGTATATCGAAATGGTGGAGTTGTTGTCACAATATATATAAATGAGTTTTGGGTGGAGTATATGAAGATCACTAAGAAGTATAAGAGTCATTGAACCTCACAAGTAGCGTTGGCAAATGCCTGTATTCTGCTTCAGAAGAGGATCTTGAAGCCACATGTTATTTTTTTTGCTTTTCCATAATATAAGATAAGTGTCTAACTAAAAAGCAAAAGTCGGTAGTAGAACGTCTTGTTTCATGGCATAAGCCTCATTCGGAATCTTGTAAATTTTGTGATTATTGTTGATGAAGAGTTCTAGAAGAGAAGGCCTTGATCAGGGGCTGACTTGATATACTTGAGTATTCTATCTGATTAATTATAAGTAAAAACAAATGTTTGAATGGTTGATCATTATTATAAACAAAAGTAATTATATTCTAAACGACTTAATGCTAACAATTCTTTTTACTCAATATCAAATTCTAGGACCAATATATCTAGAAGCAGGGTCGTCACAAGTTTTTGGAGGCCCTGTAGATTAGTAAAGACAAAATAAATAGAGGTCCTATATAATCACCATTTAACTTAAACAATATTTTATGAGGCCCTATGTAACCATAAATTAACCTTGAAATTTTTGAGATCCTGTGCGGTAGGTCGCCTTGCACGTCCTCAAAGACGGTCATGTCTAGAAGACCAATCTCATTATCCACTTGTGAGTGTTCTATTTAAAAGCAGATTTTTTTTTTATATTAATTATCCCAATATTAAAATGGTTAACAATTAACCGAATTCAAATTTGAAATTTTTAAAAGAGTATACTCTCGTATCCCAAACTTTCACCCACAAGTTCATTTAATAAAAAACACGGGTTTTCCACTAAATACAAAAAAAGGACAATTTAGTAAATTAAATTATGTATTTCATATAATCTAAAATATTATCTGTAGTTATAATTGTGATTGGAGAGATTACTCTTTTATTTGTATCATGGATTAGTGATTATTTGTATCCGCGGATAAAGAAGGAAGTACATTTTTTACATGTAGTGTAATGAAAATGTGAAAAGCATAGAATCTGATGATAGTTTTATCACTGAGAAGCCAGTAGGAATAAACTTAAAGAGATGACCCCTAGAACTATGAAGGATGAAAGTTAGAGAGCATTTCAACTCTTTAATTACCAAATGGGAATAGAATATATTTTGACGTTATGAAAGCAAATTCATTGAAGCATCGATGAAACTAATTGTGCCTATGGCAAAAAAGGTTGTTCCTATTTTGATTCGAAAATATTTATGAAGGAAACTGATCAATATAGCTAGGTAGATAGAATATGTAATCAAGATACATCACGTCATATGGAGATGAAGAATATTTACACTAGTATAAAATACAGTGAATTTCTTAACTCACTCTATAGAGTGGGGCACACCCCATGAAAATTTCAAAATATCTTTCACAAAATCGAAAATTTATTTTTGGTTCGCATCACTTTATATAATTTTTAAGTGAAACCGGAAATATATTTTCGATTCCTTAGTAAAAATAAAAATTCGGTTCTGGGCATGACAGAAATTTAACTATAAGCAATTACTTTAAAATTTACATTTGTAATTCAAATTAAAGACATGCAATTTTTAAATCGAATTAAAGTTTAAAAATATTATCCAAAATAAATTTCATAATAATAGTATTCAAAATACAGATCCGGTACAATACAAAATTAAAAAAAAATAAAGTCAAAATACAATCAAAATAAACTACTGCGTATGGCAGAGCCGACCTGTCACCCTCAAGGCGTTCCTCCGTTGCCTATTGTAGACTAGGACACCCTGAGTCTCCGCCATGATGGCCTCCAAAACGCCTCTGACATTGGATTTGTCAAGAAATAGCCCTCTGTCGATGCCATCCCTAGCAAGCTCCATGATACGGCAGCATCTAGGCAGCACGTCCTAGGCATGATACCTCGTCGCCTTCTCCTCCTCCAGGATCTCCTGATGATCCGGCCTGGGTGGGTCCCCTGGAGCCTCTCGTATCAGGTATAGATGGGAAATCCTGAAGAACCATATCATGTAACCGTACGCGTAACTCCAATCGTCTAGAGCCACGGTACTCCTGGCCTCCTCAGGTACGAGATGCTTCTCAAGATCATCAAAAATCCCATTCGTCTCCCTTCTTTTCACTGTCAGAGGAGCAGATAAAGAAGGATGTCGATGAATCGTATGAGTATACCCGAACTGGCGCATCACTCGCCCGGGCATATAAGCAACAGTCTTTCGAGTACCGCAGGCCAACCAACATGTAAATAGAGAAACCTCGTCAAAAATTATCGTCTCGCGGTGGTCGGCGTAGGCACCGAAGTGGATGTCCTCATGCACTATCTGGTCCAGGTAAACCCGATACACAAGTGTCGCCTAGTTGCCTTTGAGCGGCTCATATGCACATGCACGAGGCATTTGCTCAGCATAACCCTCAACAAATGACCATCCTGAAATTTGTGGGAAGTATTGTAGGATCCATCCCTGAAATAGCAAAATTATATCAGTTAGTTTCAAAATAAAAAAAATTAAAAAAGGAAGCAAAGAGAAGATTTTTATACCGTCAAAAGAGTCATGCTGCTAGTGATCTGCCTCGTCTTCCACCTAGCCGCCTTCGTCAACTTGGTATATAAGTAAACCAAGCAAGCAACCCCCCAATTCCACCCACTGACCTGCTCTAAATCAGCAAAGAATCTGAGGTACATGATGTCAGTGTAGGTGGCACTGGTGTCCACAAAGATCTGGGTCTCAACAAGATACAAGAGGTATGCTTTCATGGCATACCATACGTGAAGGGTAACCTGCTCGGGATTACCATCAGTCGCTCGTGCACGCGCAACCTCCTGATCAAAAACAATCTTCAACCAACTATATCTCACGTAGCTGCTGCCACGTGTCTTATCAACCTTCTCCAGGGCGTCCTCCACGGTCACCCATAGCCTCTCAACCAACATCTCAATCGCCTCGTCTTTATCCAACTTCTCATGATCCAAAAACCGCCCTCTGATCGGCAGGTGAAGCATACAAGCGACGTCGTCTAGTGTAATCGTCATCTCTTCGTGTAGTAGATGAAATGAAGACGCCTCCTCGTGCCACCTCTCTAAAAAAACGTTGGTCATCCCCCAGTTGACCATGCTATATCCATAAATGGTCAAATCTCTCAACCCTGTAATGCCTAGTAGCGGAGTTAGCTTGTTGATCTTCCTCCCATGGTTGATGACCTTCAGTGTATCGCGATCCTGCATAATATAATTCAATGTTATAATTCATAATATTATTCACAATATAACAATTAATAAATGAAACATAAATGTAAGTTTCGTACCTCTCCATCCCATAAATTTCTAGCCACATGGGTGGGATAATGCGCGAGCACAGATAAATCATAAGGCCCTCATCCAAAGACCTGAGGGACCTCTGGTGTCACCTCTACTGCCAGTGCTGCCTCTGCCGCCGGTGCCACTTCTGGCACTGGTGCCTCTGGTCTCACTGGTACCTCGGGTGGCCCTGGTACTGGTACATCGGGTACTAGAGGTGTAGGATCAGGCCTCACCTCAGATTTTCCCGCCTTTGTAGTAGATGAGGATCCCGTCTCAAAAATCTGCGGTGGTGAGGATGTGCGTCTATGATATGACGGAGGCGGGGATGGGTGGATTGGAGACTCTCGTCTGCTACGGGAGGAAGAAGTATAAGGTGTAGAATCGGAAGGAGCAAAATGTGCCTCGAACATAGCCTGTCCGGATGTCGAAGGAACCTGTGTGGCCTGAGTCCTCAGATCCTGTGTGGCCTGACTCCTCTCTCTCTGTAAAGAAGCATGTTGTGTAACCCGGCCATGACTCAAACGTGATGGTCGATCAGACATATCTCCTACAGAAGCAAGAACGAAACGTTAGCGTATGACTTATAAAGGAAAAAATGGAGAGAAAAAATTATGCAGACAGCTACCGGATATAAACTTTCGGTTTTGTTTATGCCATGAAACCAGAAATAAACTTCTGATTTCCTCTGCGAAACAGAACTGCGGAAAACCCCACCCCAAAATCTCAAATGCGTCAAAAATAATTTACAAATAGTGTTATAATCACTCCTAATTATGTAAACTACCAAAAACAACACATTTAAAGCCCTATTTCACTAACTTCAATCGATTTTACATAAACTCTAAAAATATGTAAATCACTTACTTGATTGATTGAAAATGGTTGTTGCTTGATTGATCTCGTTACTTGTTGTATTTAAGCAATGTTTGATGATTTGTGTTGATTGTTTGAGAAAAAAATTGACTTTGGTGATAAGGGTTTAAGAGAGAGTTTATTTTTTAAAACTTTGCTGTTATGAGGAGGGGAAAGGTTCTGGCACATTTAAGTGCACTCAGGTACTGGAAATATATTTCCGGTAACAAACCGTAAGTAAATTTCCGTTTTGCACCCAACCCCTTTCAACCAGAATTACATAGTATAGGGTGCTAACCGAAAATTTATTTCTGATTTTCAAAAGACAAAAATTGAATTTCACGTAATGCACAAGAAGACAATGTGGTGGATTAAAAAAACCAATAAAATATATCAACATGTTTAGTTTAGTTAGGTATGTTAGTAAAGGTTAATGTTCTTAAAGAAAGATAATGTTCTTCGCCAAAGAGGAGAGGAAATTTGATTAGAGTATCTCTCCTGTGTAAACTTATTGTATAGCAAAAGCATTGACATTCTTAAGCATGTGATAAAAAAGTTGAGGGAACCTCCATGCTAAATGGAAAAAGTGAAGAGGATCTTATTAAACAACCAAGTGCGCCATATTTTTTTAATAGTAAAATATAATTTCATTCATAGCCAAACCAACAAGAGTTACATCTATCTCTCCATGCCAAATAGAAAAAGTAAAGAGGATCTTAAAAAAACAACCAAGTGCGCCATGTTTTATTTTAATAGTAAAATATAACTTCATTAATAGCCAAACCAGCAAGAGTTACACATATCTCTCCATGCTAAATGGAAAAAGTGAAGAGGGATGTCAAAAAAACAACCAAGTGCGTCATGTTTTTTTAATAGTAAAATATAACTTCATTAATAGCCAAACCAACAAGAGATAGAACACCACATTGAGATACACCATAAGACAATTGAAATGGAACATACGCCATATATAACCTAGAAATAAGACAAAACACTACATATTCATAAGAGGCAAACATAGGTTGTCCACAAGTTAAGGCACAACCAAATAAAAGCAATAATATTTCATCCATAAATCCATTTTATTGCAAACACCGTGAATGAGTTAGAACTCATAGTCTTTTTTTTCAAATTTGTTCTTGCTAAAAAAATTATATTTAATATATTTAAGGATTCAGAGACTCAAGTTAGTTACCTTGACCTCCAAACTATGCGTCTTGCTTATTCCTAAGTCGGGAGTCTTATTTGAAGAGATGCATGAATCTCTTTACTTACTACATATAACTGTCATAACCCTTCATCATGCGTAACTAAGTTGCCTTAAAGCCCTGTAATATCCGCCGTTGCCAACGATGGCTAATAAGTAACACGTGCCGTCAAGTGTAAAAGGACAGTTACGTCTTTGAAGAACCGGCCTTGCCATAACGCACTCATATATGTTAAACTCGTCGTAACCCATGGGTTCAGGGTATAAGCCTGATAGATGCCCCTTCGTCTACTACTATGCTTGAATCCTCGGTGCCCCGACCTCATAGCTCGGATATGACCAACCTCATGATCTGGAATATTAGCTCGGCAAAGTGACCCTATTTCTACCTGACTGGCTGTCCATATATCCTGATTAACCTCTATACCTCGGGCAGTAGATCTTATGCACGAACATAAGCCCCCCGAGCACGTGACTTCTAATCTTGAAGCCTCATGATCGATAGGAAAAAGCATAAATCTTGGTCGAGGTACATACCGGCTACAGACACATCATCACGCGTGTACTCCACACTCCAACTTACCCAACAGTCACCTAGACCCCTAGGCGTAATTATAGCGGTAGTGGGTTCATAAATTTCGTACACGCTTCCTCTTCTTCTTCTTAACGTCTTTATTTCCTTTTCTACAAACCTAATTCCTTTTCTGTTTTCGATTACAAAAATCCCTCTTGCCGCCGCTCTCGCTTGGAATCTTCCTCTTCATAGCTCTTTGTTCAATCTCTATTTTAACAGATATTTTCTTCCTTACCCTTGTTTATTTCATTGTAGTTTTTCCTTTCAAGAGATGGTTACCATTAGAGAGTGTGACAATTTGGATAATAGAAAACACCTAAGTAGCGATGAGCGTAAGGCTATGTGGGAGAAATGCATGCAAGAGATGAGGGATGCACTAGGTGTAGAGGAACTCGAGAGGGTTATGAACAAAGTTTACTCTGAATTTTTAACCTCAAAAATTGATTCTGATCCTGATGCTTCAGGTTTAGTGGAGCTCTTGATAGAGACCAACAAAACTTTTAGTGGAGAAGTGCTAGGTTATGATCTCAGCACCATGGATGAAGTAGAGATTGCTAAGCTTCGCTCTCTGTGTAGTATATCCTCGACTAGGAGTGAGGATGATGTAGTTCTGGAGGGTTGCATACCCGGTGAGCGTGTCTGCATGCAGTGTCTTTAAAAATCGGACCGGAGATCAAACCGGTGAAGGAACTGGATCACTGTTTTATTAGTCGAACCATTGGGTTACTGGTCGAACCGCATGACTGAACCGGATAACTCAATTGAATAGACCGATTTTTGTAACAAAATTATATAGGTATAAAACTTGCTGAACCGGATGACTCATTCTTTACAAAATATAACTAGAACTTAAATTTTTTTAAAAAATATCATATCATAAATAAATTCACAATTTAATAATTTAAATTTAAATTTTAAACATTTTAAAAATATCATATCATAAATAAATTTATAATTTGATAATTTAAATTTAAATTTTCAATATATGTATCATATATAATAAAATAGTACAAAATTACAAAGTATAATTGCAACATAGTATAATTGAATAATTTGTAACAGAATAATTTCATTGTCTATTATTTAGTTTCAAAGATTAAATATTATTTCAATATTGATATATCCTTCTTCAATACCAAAACTATCTGTAACAAAATCAACCAGATCTGCAACATTTTCTCTGTCAATAATATAATTAATTAATTTAATTTTTATTTTGATTTAAATATAATATTTTAATAAAATAATCAAAATGAATAAAAAAAATTAAAATGCGGATTTTTTAAAAAAATTTAAAAATTTGAGTTAAAAAATAAATAATGCAGTTGAACCACCGGTTTTAAAAAACCGCCGATTTTTCCGGTTCTTGTCAATTCAACGACATTCCCGATCCAACAATTAAACTAGACCGGTTCTTGCAGATGTACTAAGGACAATGAATGTGGCACCTTCACAACTTTGTCCCAATAGTTAGGATTTCATTAAAGCCTTTGAAAAGACTCGTGAGGCTTTAAGCATAACTCACATAATCGGGTTATTTTTCTTCCACTTTAAAGTGAAGAACGTAGATACCGGAAGCTTGTTGTACGTATCTTCTGAAACAAGTATTTTTAATTATCGTTTTCCACAGAGATTGATGTGATATTACCGTCGTTTAATAGTTAAAGCGTATTTTAAGATTTGGTAACAAATGGGTTTTGTTTTCTAACTACAAAAATCATAAATTTCAGTCAAACAAGTTTATTATTCTTTCCAAAAGAGAGTTGTTTGGATTAAAGAGAGTTTTGGTTGGTTTTCAATTGGTAAAGGCATGTCAAGATTAGTTTCATTAACCTAATTTCATATAAATTCAATTAACCAAGCGGATGAACTAGTTGATGATCGATATAATTACGTATCCTCTCAATATTGTTGATTTCCAACCAATATTGTGAGTTTTATCATGTTAATCTTTAGATGATGTCTCACTCTAACTATTGACATGATAATCTTTAAGTTCAATACAAGTAAATACTAACTCACAAATCTATATCTAGCATTTGTTCCTTAGTAGAAGAATATCTTAGTAGAAGACTTACGTGGTATGACAAACATATCTTGTTATTCCTCAACTATAACATGATTATTAATCTTCCTCTGACCATTTGCAACTTCTTGAAGGAAACGGTAAAGCCTATCGAGAGGAGAAGACTTTTCTCGTACCTTATAGAAGAGTTCTTTCTGTATTTTTCAATAAGTTAGGGATATTTAAGAGTGATGTTGAAGTTGAGTGGACTGAGAAGTTTGAATTTGTTGAGTAGTATTCTTTGTTCTGTTGCTTTTTTTATAATCAATAATAGTTCCTTTTACTATTATTTCCTATTCTTGTGATAAATCGTTGAAAAAAATATTAAATGCGGCAATGAAGATTCGAAGCGAGGTTCCTTATAACTATATTGCAAGAAGATGGAACATGGAAAAGGTAGTATTCAAGGTGCTGGAGATGGGAATTTGCAAGAAGCTGAAGAAGTGAATTTGCAAGGAGCTGAAGAAGGAAGTTTGCAAGGAATTGGAAGTGCTAGCTTGCAAGGAGTGATTCAAGGCATATTTGTGAGTATTGATAATTGTTATTCTTGGTTTATGTGTTTAAAAATTGAACTTTGATGTATGTTACTAGTAGTGTATGGTCGTTAGTCGTTTTTGTATATGTGAAGCTAAGCTGTTGAAAATTGTTAAACATAACTTATGTGTTTAAAACTTTTGATCTTGTGCCCTGTATAAAATAGATGTTGAATATTGATGTATATGTGAATTTCATTATTGGTTTGTTTGTTTAAAAGTGTTAGTTCTTAGTGTATGTTTATGTGTTTAGAAATTAAAGTTTTTAAGTATTAAATATTAATAATGTTTGTTTATGAAGTATTAAAACAATGTTTGTTAATGAAGTTAAATATGTAGCTGATATAGAAGGATTGCATGTGCATATCAAAGGGAAAATCGTGCGTCAGAAAATATTTTAATACTTAAATAATTTTCCATTTTAATATTTCACTAATTTATTTTTATTTGTATTTGTATTATTTTATTTTGTTTTGGAATAAAGGCCTATAAGGCTCATTAGAGTTTTCGACTGCGTCAGTTGGTATCAGAGCTATTTTTTCCTATTTTTTTGTAACTTGACAATTATGGAAGATCAACTGGAAACCAAAGCAAATTTTGAGGAAATTACGATGGCTTTTACCGCGACTATAACTGATTTGACTGAACAGATGGCAAACTTAGCAAATAAGGTGAAGAACGCCAACAAAAATGGGAATCAACAAAGAGACAGGAGAGGAGAACATGTTAAGCGTGGAAAACTTTCACATAATCCAATTTCCGTTCTACATCCACCATCCAGACTGAATCAAACAATGTATCAAACAGGAACAATAAAATCA
The DNA here is from genome assembly GCA_021764765.1 of Vicia sativa. NCBI lineage: Eukaryota > Viridiplantae > Streptophyta > Magnoliopsida > Fabales > Fabaceae > Vicia > Vicia sativa. Next base: position 213,753,162 of record CM038795.1, read on the forward strand.
TCAAGTCTACAGAAGTCATCTCCTTTCATTAATTTATTTTCTCAGGTAAAAGTTTCTAATTTACACACCTTGCAGAAAAGCTCTATACTTTGCGAACCTGAGAGTAACATTCTCTTAAAGAGACAAGGTTTAAAATTTTCAAAACGACAGCAAAGAATACTGAAGTAAATTATGGTGATAATGAATTTGTAAGTATGAAGGAGATGCACAAGGGCATTTATTGAATGAGAGTCTCACAATCAAGTCGAGAAAATGGTATTTCTTTTCAATTTGATTCTTCTACTGAAGTGAGTGAAGATTCTTTTACAATTGTAGTTGCTTTGAAATCTAAGGAGCAATGTCTTTTAAGTAAAAAATTCAAAGCTACTAACTTCTGATATGTCTGTAAGCAAAGGTGAAAATCATGAAATGGGTGAAATGGTGGAACATTTGCAAATCAATGAGGTAAAATATGGAAATCTTGATATTTATTCTTGTCATGTTTTACTTGGTAGGATTTGGCAATTTGATATTGATACCACTTATCGAGGAAGTAATAACATGATGATGTTTATATAAGGCATACGTAAAATTGCTATGGATCCTGTTTTGCACTTTGATAAGAATCCAAGAAGAATTAAATTTAGTTTCTTGTTGATGACAAAGGAGTGAAAAAGAGTTTGATAAGACTATTAAAGAAACTAAATTTTTATGTCCAGACTTGACTAAAGAGGTGATGAGAATTGTAAAAGAGAAAAAAATTCCATAAAAAGTTCTAGAGGTCCTAAAGGATTTCAAGGATTTGACCGCATGTGAGATACCAAACAATTTTCAATGTGGGAGATAAAATTTTCAGTGTGGGATAAGATAGGATGGAGTTTCTGTGTAAAAAGAAGTTACTAGTTGGTAATTATAGAAAACGACAATCCTATGAAGCTCTTTATCAAGAAGAGAACTTGTGGTCGAGTTCTTTTGAAGTGAAGGAGTCTGACGTAGGAGGTTTGCCTGTGCGTATCGAAGGGAAAATCGCGCGTCAGAAAACATTTTAATATTTAAACAATTTTCTATTTTAATATTTAAGCAATTTATTTTTATTTGTATTATTTTATTCTATTTTAGATTAAAGATGCATTAGGGTTATTTTATTTTATGTATTGAAAGACCTTTGTTGTATCCATAAAGGTTATCTTTCATATAATAAAATTTGAAGTTTTCTTTATTCTTAGTGGACTTCAGAGTTTATCTGACAGGTTTTACGTTTGCAACCCTGTTTTTTCTAGTCTAGGTTTAGTGCTTGTTATTTCCTAGGGCTTCCGACTGCGTCAGTAATGTTGGTTCTTAGTAATAAAACAATGGTTCTTAATGTATTAAGTATTAAAATCGAGAATGAATTTATGAAGTTAATTAACGGTGTTTGTAAATGAGGTTTATGTAGTGTTGGTTCTTAGTGTTTGGTATCTATTAAACCGAGAATGAATTTCACAGATATATGAGTCTTCTTTTTAAATATGTATTACAAGATTTATTTTTGAAACATTAAATAATTTGATACTAACTATTAATAACTTTCATTAAACTTTTAATTTATTTTTCCTGCTGATTGTGTGTTTAACATATTTGGTTTTCTATGTTTAACATATTTGGTTCTTAGTGTTTGAATGTTGATTGTTTAGTCTTTGTTTATGTGTTTAGGATTTTTAATTTACTTTTCAAAATATTTTCAGTGTTGGAACATCATGTTTTCCATGGTGAACCTACACAACCAACTGATGCATTTCCTCCATTTCCTGCTAGAAAAAAAGACTAGTTAATGCTAGTGGAACTAGGAAAACTTTCTCTATTTGGTTATACTTTAATATTTTACCGGATGAACCTGAACCAGTAGTCACGTGTAAACATTGCCACAAAAGATATCGTTGCAACCCTAAAACAATTGGAACATCTAACATGTTAGCTCACTCAAAAGTGTGTTACAAAAACCCTAACCTTTTGCTGAAAGATCACACTCAAAGAAACCTTATAAGTGGTGAAGGTGGTTTTTTAGGTTCAACAGGCCAAAGGATCATTTCTCAAGCATGTAGGAAGGTTATTACTTCATTTGTACTTCTTGATGAGCATTCCTTTAGAGTGGTTGAGGGTGAGGGTTTTAAGAGACTATTCAAACAACTACAATCCCAAATGAATATTCATTCAAGGAGCACAGTTGCTAAGGATTATTTGTCAGCTTTACCTACCCGAAAAGTTAAGACTTAAAAGCTTTTTTTAAAATCTAATCATGTTAGGGTTGCACTAACCACTGATTGTTGGACTTCGATTCAAAATATTATTTACATGGCCATAATTGAACACTTCATTGACAATGCAAGGAACTATCATAAAAAGATTATTAGTTTTAATTTAGTTCTAAATTACAAGGGTGACATTATTGGTAAAAAAAAAGTGGAGGGTGTAACACCCCCTTTTTACCCCGTACGAAAATAACGCATAGATGGCAAAACAACAGAAATAAAAAATATCAGAGTTTAAAAAACGACCATCAACGGCGCCAAAAGAGAGCGTTTACATTTTGAAAACCATAATACATACAACACATGCTCATAATGCGATACATAACACAAACGGAAGATATGAACATATGTATATATGACTCCCTCTAACAAAGAGGAGTTTCAGTCACAGAATAAAAGCGGAATATCTACAACTGAAATGTTTCCCAAAATATCATTTATCATGCAAATGATCATATAAACAAATCTAAAATAAGTCATATACAAATGACTATCAAAGGTCTCCCGACTACCCGTGCTACATATCAGAGCGACCGACAAAAAATGAAGAGCTACCTCTTCCAAAACACCTCCAAGCAACTAATTTGCATGATGCCATTAAAGCATCATTCAAACATAAGGGTGAGAATTTCAATCATATCATAATTGCATAATAATATGTAAACACATAACAGTTATCATATCATAATTGCATAATAATATGTAAACACATAATAGTGGATGTTTAGTTATATACAAATAAAGTATAACAATCACCAATCAATATATATATATATATATATATATATATATATATATATATATATATATATATATATATAATAGACGATGCAATGCAAAGAGACCGACATAACGACTCTATGCAATGCATGAGGTACCTTGTCACAACAATTTCCATTGGAATTAGATCATCGCTTACACCTCGTCGGGCCCACGAGTGATCTCCGACCACTCAATGCAATAAACAACCCAGTTTATCTGAACATTGGGTCCTGCATGGATTTCCCATAAAAGGGGTTCAACCAACGAATCATGGCCTCGCAAGAACCACCGATCGTTCTGCATGGCATCTCATTTGCAAGATCCAAAAACAACAAATCGCTCACACCCCACAAGGGCACACGATTGTTCTGCAACCAACAATGCAATAATCGTTACGGGCTATCTGAACATTGGGCTATTCACAATGCATATGACATATCAAGACATATGACAATGCACACACACAAGCATAATTAAACAATGCGAATTACCTTTCTCGTACTTAACTTGCATGTTAAATCAAACCATGTATATAACTAAACATCCACTAGGATTCACACTGAAATGCTACCCACAATATTCATCAAAGCATACATTGATATCAAAATCAAACAATGTATTTTTCCTCCATAATGCCACAAACAATTTTACCACAATTGCTAACAGCATATAAATAGAACACAAGATCCACATTTATATAGCAATTGTCCAAACAACCAAAAATACAACAATCGCACGGTTCCTAAACGGTAAAACAAACGAAACCCGAACAATTTCCAAAACCACACCTAAATAAAACCCTCTATTGTTCCTGAAACCTACACTGCTAGAAAGAATATTTAATTAGCTTCCCAACGCTTCGAACGGGACCAAAACGGAGTTACTGATCAAAAGTTATGAATTTTCAAGTTTCCAAAATTCTGTCATACAGGGTGCAACCGATTTGCACCAGACTGCAATCGTTTGGACACAGCTCCAGGGGCCAAAAATCATATTTTCGAAGTAGTGCAATCGATTTACACCAAACAGCAATCGATTGCTTGCTGTAGCAGAAGCCAAAAACCAGATTTTTCATGTTCTAAACCCAATTTCAACCTCATTTCAAAACTCCAAACCTCTTGTATCAATAACCAAACATTCCATATAATCACCCGACTATACTACGCGATTCACACAACATGTCAACCGCAAAAACATCAATTTCCATCAAATCTACAACTTTGTTCAAAAATGAAAACTTCACATTTTCAACAAAACAAACCACACAAACACATACATATACATACACATACACAAGCATAACATAATCGAGATTCACACCCTTACCCGACTATTACGACGAATGGCAGTTGATTTTGATCTAAACCTAACTTTTCTTCTTTGTTGCTCTCTTTCTCTTCTCTTTCTTTCTTCTTTTTTTTTTCTCTCTTTTTCTTTCTTTTCTCTTTTTCCCTCTATGTCATAAATATCTTATGATATAGTTTCTAAAAATGCTCACTTTACCCTTACTCTCAAATATTGCCCAAACGCCCCTAAAACGCGTTAAAACCTAAACAACGATAAAATACATTGGGAAAATAATATTTATTAATAAAATAATATAAAAACACAAATAAACAAATGAAATTCGATTAATAAAAACGGACAAAAATTAGGGCGTTACAGAGGGTGTTTTGAAGGAATGGGGGCTTAGGAAAGTGTCAACAATTATCCTTGACAACATAACCTGTAATGATGTGGTTGTTTCTTATTTGGGAAAAGGACTTAAGAGCAAGAATGTTTTAATTGGTGATGGTAGTTTTTTGCATATGAGGTATGCCACCCATATCTTAAACTTGGTAGTGAGAGATGGAAAAAAGATCATGAGTTGGGTATTGAAAGTGTTCGTAAAGCTGTTAGGTTTGTGAAGTATCACCACAAAGAGTGTTAAAGTTTAAGGAATGTATAGAAATTGTAGGGATAACATGTAAGAGAAAACTTAACTTTGATGTTTCCACACGATGAAAATCCACTTACATGATGTTGGATGTTGTTGAGAAGTTCCAAGCAGCATTTGAAAAGTTAGAGGATGAGGATCCCGGTTACATGGAGTTTTTTTACCTATCTGGTCCACCTTGTTCTATTGATTGGGAAAAAGTGGGGGCTTTTGTAATTTTTTTGAAAATATTCTATGATGCAACCAAATTGTTTTCATCTTCGCCATAAGTGTCGTTATATGTTGCCTTTCATAACCTGTCTGACATTTTGTGTAGGTTTCAAGAAGCGTCCTTGAACATGAATACCTATGTGGCTCCAATATTTTCAAATATGAGGACCAAATATGATAAATATTTGAGGGATGTTGAAAAAGTGAATCATTTTCTTTATTTTGGAGTGATCTTTGACCCTAGGTTTAAGTTTGGTTATGTTAAGTTTGGGGTTGGTAGTGAACTTGCTAAGAAAAGTATTGAGTGAGTAAAAAAAAGTCTACCTAAATTGTACACTTGGTGTAAATCTGAGCATGATAAGAATGTTGGGGCTGCCCTCTTAGATACACCATTCGGGAGCACTTCCCTTGGAGAAACATGTACTCAAACTAGAAAATCATCACTTTTTATAAAGGCTTATGCTTTTAAACAACACTTGAAGGAGAAAGACATTGTTGATAATCAAAATGAACTAGAAAAGTACTTAGGAGATCCGTGTTAGGGAGATGCTAAAATTTTTAACATTTTTAAATGGTGGAAGGAGAATTTCATTTGTTATCCTATATTAGCTTTTTTGGTTAGGGGTGTTTTGGCAACACTTATTTCAAGTGTAGCATCTGAAAGTGCTTTAAGTAGCACCAGGGGAAGGATTTTAGACGTGTATAAGAGCTCTTTGAGTCTGGCAATGACTGAGACACTTACTTGTTCTCAAAATTGCTTGATGTCTTCTGGTGAGAACGACCCAAAAGTTATTGATCTACTTGAAGAGTATGACATAATTGATTCAATAGTTTCATGTACTTAGTAAATCATTTTTTTCTTTTTAAAAGTTATTTGATAAAATTAAGCATCGCCTTATTACAATTTTCTCGTATTGTTGTAGAATTTCAAGTTGTCTATATTGTTGGAGCAGCTGCTCCTGGGCATGCTGGCCCCGTTTAACTAACTTTGTATGAAAAAAATAAAAGTTTCCATGTATATGCACTGTTGTGTAAAGCATGTAAACATTTTATATATTGTTATTTGCAGCCACTTTTGTCATGAATGACTCAACTTTTTGAAGTCTAACTGACACAACCAACCAACGAAATCATTCTTGTGCATCACTTCCTGCACATCACTGAATCCATTTGGCAATTTCACAAGTTAAAATAATGTTGCACATTGTTTAGGTATAACAATTAAGTGCTTCTTATTTGAGATTTACTCACATTGTTTATGATTTTCTTATTTGAGATTTACTCATATTGTTTATGATTTTATGCATTCTTAGGCCGCACAAAACTCATTGATGCCATCAAGTGCTTGAAAGCTGATATGATAAATGATCTTCATATCCTATTGTTACAATTTCTGTTGTTTGTGAGAATAAAATGCATATATGTGTTATAGGTTGCAGGTTAAAATGCCTTCTGAAACTGTGTCAAAAAATTCTGAAATATATGCTATAATTTTGTAGAAAAATTCTTAATTCCTACAGTAAGATGTTCAACTCAATCAGCGGCAAGCAAGAAGGAGTAGAATCAATTGCTGATGCGTAACATTTGTTACCCTTGCTTGTTCTGGTATGTGTTGCCAAGATAAAAGCAATTTTATGCTGTTTTAATTCCTCGTTATGTTCTGGTGGTTTTAATAAATCTGTTTGTTTTAATTATGGTGGATTTTGAGACAATTTATTGGTTCACTTTCAGAAGGTACAAGCTCATAAAAAACATATTAATTTAGACAACTCTATTGTGATAGAGTCAAGCTGCCAAGCGGCAGAAACTAGAGGGTGGTCTCTTGCGCAAGGTCTGTAGACCCTTCTTCCTCTCATAATCTAATAACTGAAGAAGCAAATGTTATATTTGTTTGCTTGAGATATATGCTAGACACATGGATTATCATATCATCAAGCATACTTGGCGCTGTAAAAGTTTGTGCAACTCCTAATTGAATGTTGTGTTGTTGATAATACCATTTTATGAAAATGTTGATCAAGATTGCATTCCGTTTTTAGGAATCAGAATTTCTTTAATTTATGAGAACCTAGTGATACATTTTGTTATTAACGATTTGATAAACTATGGATTATTAGAATTAAAGTTGACCTCATGTTTGGTTTGTAGCGTTAGAATAAATGACTAGTTAGTTGAGCCTTTAATAATACCATTGGTTTTCTATTCATTTTGCATGCAGGAACCACTTCTCTTCTCTTGCAAATTGAGTGAGACTGTAGAAAGTTTGCAGAGAGCGTTTAAGTGTCAGAAATATGATGATGGACATAAGTTATATTAATGTTAGTTGTATTATCATGTTGACTTTTAATATTAATTTTTATATGAAGGATGCATGTACTTTAAGTATTCACACAATATTTTAAATTTCAATAAAAACCACTTTAAATTGTAGCTTTTATGTCTAAAACTGAATGTCTTATTTTGATATAATTATGATCAAAATACTTCTTATAATTTATGAATTTTTTTTTGTATATTTTTTATATATGAATTATTTGAATTTATGTCGAAGAATGCAATTATTTGATAGTCATGTAACCCGACTTAATGGAACCGAACATACTAATAACTTGACAAACTGTAATTCAATCAAACTGATATTTAGGTGATGGAAGTTAAACTATCGTATAACACCCGAGATTATGGGATGGATTGAGCTTTTAGGCCCCAATCCAACCTATCCGCTTGCCCGCCCCATGTGGTAAGCGTGGGTGAGATGCAACTAGAAAGAGTCACATTGATGTATATTTATTTAGTGCTCCATTTGTTAGTAAATTTTAGCATATTCCTAGCAAATAAGAATAAAACACAAATAATTGAAGAAACAAAGTTGATAAAAGAAAAAGATAGAGATGAAAAGAAGAAATAATTAGCTTGTACTGTAATTATCAATCACTGTGCAGTGTGTTGTGTGATGTGCTGTGCTGTATTGTGTAATACTCATGTCTGTCCTTTCATCCCTATCCCCTCATTTCACAGTGAAATGTCTTTGGCTAAGACTCGCCCACGCGTCATCCCTCAATTAGCCACTCTGTAGATCACCCCTACCCCACCAGATAGTGATACCTTACCTCTATTACCACAACCACACATACCTCTCATCCTCACCCACACAACAATTCATCAATAATCACACAACAATTCTCAAAACTTGTAACTAACTCAATAAACAACAAATGGCTACTACTAAGCTATGTGATTCCTGCAAGTCAACAAAAGCCACACTATTCTGCCGTTCTGACTCAGCTTTCCTATGCATCACCTGTGACTCCAACATCCACGCCGCCAACAAACTCGCCTCCCGCCACCACCGCGTCACACTCTGCGAAGTCTGTGAACAAGCTCCCGCTCACGTCACATGCAAAGCAGACGCCGCCGCTCTCTGCGTCTCCTGCGACCACGACATCCACTCCGCCAACCCCCTCGCCAGCCGCCACGAACGCATCCCGCTCAACAACTTCCACCACAACAACAGCCAGCAACAATTCTTCTCCGAATCCGATCCGGATGCTGACGTCAGCACCGAAGAAGCCGAAGCTGCTTCCTGGCTCCTCCAAACTCCATCAAACCCTAAAGGCCCCGATCTAAACTCATCTCACTACTCATTCACCGAAATCGACGCTACCGATCTCAACTTCGTCTCCGTCGACGCTAAAACTGACTCGCCGGAGGAACATAGTCCTGGCACCGCAGACGGAGTCGTGCCGGTGCAGTCTCATAGCAAAACCGTCACCGAACACTACTCCGATATCAACAACGATTTCTCTACTTCGAAACCTTTCACTTACAACTACAATCACAGAGTAAGAAATTGCAAAACAAAAATATTACTATGATACGCAGAATTTACCTCTTCGATTCAAAATCTGATTCGATTTTTTGTTGTTGTTTAGGTTTCGTCGCCTTCGCTGGAGGTTGGAGTCGTACCAGACGGAAACGTGATGTCGGAGATATCTTACTGTGGTTACGGAAGCGCACCGGCGGTGCAAATCACGGCGGCGGATAGAGAAGCTAGGGTTATGCGATACAGAGAGAAGAGAAAGAATCGAAAATTCGAGAAGACAATTCGTTACGCTTCGAGGAAAGCGTATGCAGAAACTAGACCTAGAATCAAAGGGAGGTTTGCGAAACGCTCTGATTTGAATATGAATGTGAATCTTATTGCTGAGGATGAGTGTTACGATGGATACGGCGTCGTTCCTTCCTGTTGAATAATTTGATTTCGAGTGTTTTTTATTTAATGATAATAATCTTGAGTATAGTATAGGGCTCTTGAATTTCATTAACCTATGAATTAATGATGAATATAGTATAGTATATGTAACATGATGTTGTATTTTTTTGAGGCTTCTGTATATATTTTTTTTGTTCGTATGGATGAGAAGGATATGCAGGATATAGTATGTTAATTTCTTGAAGCTTGTTGTAGTTTTTGTAGATTATGAAAATATATCGGTTATGTGATTATTAGGTCTTTGGTCTATTGGATTAGAGTACGTGAATATGAGATGCCAATGATGCATGGTTACTTAATGGAAGATCTAAGGGAAATTATATTATATTATTAGATCTTGTCGAGGTGCAGAAACAGTTTTTTTTTGGTGTGATGGGAAATAGTTTTTCAATAGCTATGGTTCATTGCTTCTGTTTTCTCAGGATTTCCTGTTGGAAGGGAATGTATCCCTTTAGTAATTTGTGCGGGTCCCATGGTTTATACTTCATTTGTGCCTTCGCAATAACACGTGACTCAAATTGAAATAAAGTGTTATATAATATAATTGAAAAGTATAGGAAAATTTATACCAACACTAACTTTTGAGTTCATATCAACAGAAGTTTCTAACTAGGATGTTCATATCCAAACCAACTCAATAAAAAATTGCAAATCGAACCTAATCAAACTGAAAACTACAAAAAACTGTAATTGATTCGGATGATTTTGGACCATTTTTTAAAAGAATCGAACGGTTCGATTTGGTTTGCAGTTTTATATTCATAAACCGATCCAATCTGAACCAAACCGCGATATTTACAAACTTGTTTTTGTTAAAACATATCAGACTAACATAGGCTCAATTTTATGTCAAAAATTAAGAAGTCCAATAATTATTTTTGTTAGGGTAACTGCCAACTGGGTAAGTCACAGACCACTGAGACCAGTAACGCGAAGAGGAAAAAACACAAGGAACTAGGGCAAAGCAACAACGAAGATATTTGGCTCAAGGAAGAAGGGCGGAGAGTTCTGGCTTGAAGAAGAACGGCGGTGAAGAGATTTGGCTCGAGGAAGAAGGGCGGTTCTGGCTTGAAGAAGAACGGCGGTGAAGAGATTTGGCTCGAGGAAGAAGGGCGGAGAGTTCTGGCTTGAAGAAGAACGGCGGTGAAATACGGAAATCAGTGAAATACGGAAATCAACCAGGTAACGACAACGTTATTGTTATATCTTCAACAATTTGAAAATTGTTAGGTCGGAATTCGAAATATTATGTTTGAAAATCTGTAGGGTAATTTCTGTTCGAAAATTTGTTCGAAATTTCTGTTAATTTCTGTAGGGTAATTTCAGTTCGAAAATTTGTTCAAAATATTATCTTCAAAATCTGATACATAACTTCTGTTCTGATATGTAGATCATGTGTGCTGATATATGTTAATTTCTGATACATAATTTATGTTCTGATATGTTAATTGTTGGCCTTTGGTTTATGTTTTATTTTCATCTCCTTTTCTTAGATATGACTATTGATAAAGAAGTCAATTATGTTACTGGATCTAATGCTTCCTTTTCCATGGACGAAAATCAGGTAAAACAATGATAAATGAGTGTATTTGATAAAGTGGTTATATTTATGAGTGTATTTGATAAAGTGGTTATATTTATCGTGTATGTATTATGTATTTTCAGTCTCAAAATAGTCCATTGATGCCTACAACAAACCTGCCCCAAACTATTGATTTAGACAAACAAGAAGGCGATCATGCTCAACAGAAAAAGAAAAGGAAAGTTGGAGAAGCGGATGATTCTAAAGCTGGCGATTCTAATGCTGGAGATTCAGGTAAACAAAAACCTTGTAGGCCTAAATCTTGGGTTTGGGATCATTTTACAAAAGATGAATCGGGTAATTGGGCTAAATGTAATTGGTGCACGAAATCTTATGCAGCTGATTCACATAAGAATGGAACCTCAAACTTAAATAACCATTTGATGCATCAATGTAAAAAAATTCCCAAACATGTTCTTGATCCTAGTCAAACCATTCTTAGCCTTCAAGAAGGCTCTAAAGAAAATAGGAATGCACTTGTTGGTATCCATTTCGATGTTGAATTGTGTAGACAAGCCTTAGCTAGAATGATAATCGTGGATGAATTGCCTTTTTCTTTTGTTGAGAATAAAGGATTCCGTCATTTTATGAGTGTTACACAACCTAGGTTCCCACTTCCAGGAAGGATTTCCATTGCTAGGGATTGTTTGAGTATTTACGAGTGAGAAACATAAGTTAAGAAGTATGTTTACTAAAACAAATCAAAGTGTTTGTCTAACAACTGATGCTTGGACTTCTGTGCAAAATATTAATTATATGGTTCTTACCGCGCATTTCATTGACCAAGACTGGAAGTTGCATAAAAGGATTCTCAATTTTTGTCCAATAACTTCTCACAAGGGAGCGATAATTGGGAAAAAGATTGAAAAGTGTTTGGAGGATTGGATGATAGATAAGGTTTTCACCATCACAGTTGATAATGCTGCTTCAAACGATGTTGTTATCGCGTACCTAAAAAATAGAATGGAGGATTGGAATTCACATCCGTTAAAAGGGGAGTATTTACATATTAGATGTTGTGCTCACATTCTTAACCTTGTTGTCAATGATGGGATGAAGATAAAGCACATGAATTCTTCACTTTCAAAAATTAGGAGTGCGGTTCGATATGTTCGTCAGTCACCTGGTCGTTTAGATAGGTTTAGGACATGCATTAAAGAAGTTAGGATACAAGACAAGTCTATTGTGCAATATGATTATCCCACTGTTGGCTGAAGATTTTGATATCTATGATTCGAATAGGAATCATTGAGCTCGAAGCGAAACAATATCAGTATTCATTGGAACAAAGGGAATGTCATGATTTGGAATGAAGGAATTGGCTCTTCGAATAAATATACTGAAACTTGGAGCTTCGAGTAGCAATTATGATGATACATGTAGAAGGAGCTTCGAAGTGGTAGTAGCGTGGTGTTTAAGAAGCGAGTTCGAAACGAAAGGCAGTTCAGATATTTGAAATTCAAACGTGAGCGGGATAAAAGGAAGTTCGAATATGCGCGCTGGAAACGGTTCGAAGACGTGGAAGCTAGAGAAGCATAGTATTCTGCATGTCTGAAACGTGGCAAGATCTCATAAGTCAGACCGTTATGGTCGAAATAGTATAAATAGAAGTCTTAGTGTTAGGATTTTGTGTGTCATATCTATTGTACTAATATTCAGTAACATTCAAAATACCACATGGCTAGGGAAACGAATGCACGAATGATGTACGTATGATTGCACCAAACTCTTTATTATTCAATAATGCATCTTTATCTTTCCAGTTTATCTTTATCTTGCATCAATGTCTTTTAAATCTTTTACATTCAAAGTCATTTAACTTTCCTTGCATTTAAACGCTTTTCTTTCATTTCGAAGCCCTTTACTATTCTGAAAACTCTTTACATTAACGCTTTTATTTTCCAGAAAGCTTTTACATATTTGTTCTTGCATTCATGTCTTTTACATTTCATGCTTTTACTTTGAAGGTCTTTTACATTTAAAAGTTATTTAAGCATTCTTGCATTTATGCATTTTCTGCAAACTCTAAATCTTTACGCTTTTACTTGTTCAAATTAGTTTTATACTGCTTTACTTGATTACGTTATTAGTTTCTTGAACATCATAATCGAAATACACTTAAAACATATATAAAACATTCAAAAACAAGCCTTGAACATGAACCATCATTTTAAGTTTATGCAAACGACCAATACCCCATAGGATCAATCTAGTCGATCCTGCAAGTTACCAAAGGGATTAAACAACAATCATAACGCTTGTTTGATAGTTTGGAGGACTAGCGGTTGTTTCACCAGAAATCACTGTGAACAAAATGGCACGCCCAGTGGGACAGAGATTGGTTGTTGCTAATTAAAACTAACGTTTATAAGACATAATTATTTGTCATACCCCAAAATTTGCCCTCCATCTACTCAAGAGATTTCATACATCCATACTCAAGGATTCCTCAAGAGTTGATCAGACAAACTCTCTCCTAGACAATCAACCCAAACTAGGGTTTGGTATCTCTCAAGCCAAGATGGATTTCCAACATCTCCAATGGTCTTCATGCCTCCTCATATGCTTCAAAGATTCTCCATGACAATTTTCAAGCCTCACAAGTCAAGTTTCCTCAGACAATTGCTCAAATGGATGAAAATCGAGTGTATTGGACAAAAAGTCAACTGTGGTCAACATACAGTCAAAACTTCTGATTTTTGGTCAACATCCTCATTTTGAAGTTACATTCATCATTTGATCAAGGGTTGATCATGATTCATCAAGAAAACTCAAGATTTGCCCAAAAGTCAAACTTTCTAAATTAGGTTTCTAGATGAAAAGTCAATGAACTTTGACTGATCATAACTTTCTCATACTTTCTCAGAAATTTTTCTACCACCTCTTGTTTTGAAGGAAATTCAATTCTCTACAACTTCATGTCTCACAATAATGTCCAAAAAATGCTTCATTTGAGAGGTATAGCTCAAAACATTCAGGTCATTTTCAAAGTCAACAAAAGTCAACTTTTGTTTTGAAGATATTTTGAGCATGGTAACTCCAATTGAGATGAGACCAAAGACATTGGTTAGAGGACTCTTAAAGCTTTCCAAAAGTCCAAGAACTCTCAAAATGTGGAAAATTGAGCAAGTTGCACCATTCACAAGTTGGGCAATTTTGAAAGAATGCACAAAGAGAGATACTTCAAAATCAAATCTTTTGCAAATGGGCCTATCTTTTCTTCATCCTAACTTGTTCCTCAAGCAATTAGGAATATCCAAGCCCAATGCCACGAATTTTTGGTTTATTTTTCTATTTAATTTGGAATTTATTCATTTAAATACAAATTAAATTCAAAAATAAAGTATAAAATCAAAATTAATTGAAAGATTGATTTTTATTCTTTCCTTGATGTCCAATTAACTCACAAATGCTAGCCAAATCAGAATTGAAGCAAAAAAGGCAAGATTGGATTGAAATTGATCAAATTTGAAAATTTGATTTTCATGAAAAAAATCAAATTTGATTATCATTGATTATTGATCAAATCTTTCCAAATTCAATCTCAAATCCTTCCAGTATATATACACAATGCATATCAATCAAGAGAGAACAGAAGAATTGCTCCAGAAACCCTAATCCAAAGCTCAAAAATCCGTGGTCTTCAAGAACTTGCAGCCGTGGTTTTGGATTGTTTCAGTCGATTCCAAGCATCCAAACATATTCCTTGACACCTCTTGAATCGATCCAGACCTTCACTTTGCCAAAAACCATCCAGAATTGCCAAATCCGAAATCGGTTTGTTCTTGGAAATTTTGAAATCGTGTTTCATTATTCATGCATTATTAACATGTTTTGTTGTTGTTTTTGTGTTTAGTGATGTGTTTGCAAACTTTCTGGGCAAACCAATTGGATTTCTATGGCCGGAATCGTGTTTCACCATGATTAGGGTTTATGTGGCCGATTTAGGGTTTCATGAAATACGTAAAATTGGACCATAAGACCTATACCATTGCATCCGGAATGGTTTCCTGAATCGAACCATGACCTTAGAATTCATTTATATTATGTATGCTTGATTTTCGTTTTAGCCAGGGCTGTAGCGTCGAACCATGGCCGACGCAGAGTTTTCAAAATTTCAAACTGAGGAAGACGAAGCTTGGCGCGTGATTTGGAGCATCAGGGAGCGACACTTGTTCTTCTTTTATTCGATCCGGTTTCTGAACAGTGAAGCACGTTGGTTCAGCTGGCAAGGCGTGGGATCTGTGAAAGCAAGGTCCTGGGTTCGATTCTCCCCAGGACCATTTGGTTTTTTCCTCTCTTTTACAAACTTTTTCCATATTTTCTATTTTAATTAATATTTTCATATTATTTTAATTTCCTTTCACATTTTTATTCTGCATTATAAAATCACCAAAAACATTTTTTCTTTTTACATTATTTTCATAAAAACCTTTATTTAATTTAATAAATTAAAAAATATAATTTTTGCATGCATATTTATTTTATTTATATTTTTGCATTTAAATCATTATTAATTGCATTTTAATTATTAAATCTTTTCCAAAAAATCCCAAAAAACTATTATAGCTTATTTACCTTATTTCCAGCATGCATAAATTTTCTCATATTAAAAATTGCATTTTTTCTAACATTTTCTCTTATTTCAATTTCATCATATTTCCCGATTTTCTTATTCTTTCACAGGTTGATCCGATTCAGACGATTCTTCCGTTTTTATTTTACTTTTCAATAATGTAATTGCTCATGGGTTGTAATAGTTTAATTTAGGACTTTTACTTTCCGCACTCCTAATTATGTATCTGCCCCAAAGCCATGTAATAACGTAGGTTTATTTTCCGCATCTTTACATTCCGCATTTTACTTTCCGCACCCTTATCAATTGCTAGTAATTAGGCGTGTATGGCAAGATAACAATTGGACATAGCTCACACTAATTTCAAGACAAAATATCTGAAATCAACACACTTCTCTCACACACGCACCCCTTAGGGTAGTTCTCTCTCGATGCCTTTCGATTCAAAATGGTCATGTCCCTCGAACGTAGAGGTACTCTAGCACCGTTGCCTTCCAAACAAATCATCATAGTCCCTTCGATACAAAGATCATAGACCCACGACGTCGCCTCCGAATACATGATCTTGACCCTCGATTGTCGCCTACGAAAAATGATGATAGTCCATTCGAATATGCTAGGATACTTCCTACAAGTTGCCTTCTATGACCATCCGATGTCCCTTCGAATGTCCCGCTTACATCCAACGAATGGAGCTACCTACTAACTAATGGTATGGCTAGCGCTATTCTAAAGGAATGTAAAAGTACGAAAACGACCAATTCTGAGTGGGTAAATAAGTCTCTTAGTTGCTTGCTCTAAACAAATGCTTTTCACACCACACACTCTTTTTCAAAGTTCAATTTCTTTTCAAACAAACATTTCCGAACACTTTGTATACACTCCTACATGAGTCATTACAAAGTCAAAGCGAAATGCCTTTTCAAAACATTTTGTCAAACACACATAAAGCAATTTTAAAAGTTATCTAAGAGCAACTAAGAGCCGTAGAATAAATCATGGATGGAAAGGTGCTAATACCTTCCCTTTTCATAACCATTCTCCCGAACTCGAATCTAACGAAGGTCTTTTTCATTACTTTTACCTTCCCTTAATTGGATAAAAATAAAAGTCGGTGGCGACTCTTGCTATCCGCACATTTGGATACAAAATCCTACAAAGTCGGTTCACCGTATCATGGCGACTTGGGAGTACACCTAAAAGAAAGAATTGCCTTAGGATTTCTAGATAACTTTTATTGCTTTCTGTTTGACTTGCTTGCTTTATCTTTAAGGGTTGCTTGGGTATTATATTTGTGGGGATCCTACACCGGATCCTTTCCTTTTAGGTAAGTAGCATTAGATCATCGCGACCGTAGACGTATAACTACGCGGTCAACATGATGGCTACGTTAGCGTGACACTTTGGTTGCCCGATACTCTTCATTCCCAAGTTGAAGAAAGTATTTGGCTTCGTGGTGTTATCAAGCGCTAACTAAACTTTTAGAACCTTAATTGACCCATCTTGGCCATTAGAAGGTAGTGAGATGGCCGGCTTTGGTGTAGACCGAGGTTGGTTGATACTCGATGCTACGCTCATTGAGATTAGACTTTTGAGACATTTTCGATCGACCACTTGGCCGTCGATTGAAATAAGCGCCTCGAGAAAGATCGTGATATGAGATTCCTAGAACCCGGTTACTATTATAGGACAGGATGAACCAACTCAAACTTTTGGTAGGGTAATCACCTATACCTCATGCAAGCCTTAACCCTAGGCTCATTGTGTGAATTGTTTGTGTGTGCTAAACATGACATCATGACATCATCCGCATTGCATATCATTTCTAACTATTTCAAGGACCTAGGATTTATCTTTGCTCTGTTTTGTAGGGATTATGGCTTCTAGAAAGACTATCGAATCAACTTCATGGGTATCCTTCTCACTCAAAGAATTGGTTTGAAATTCCGACCATGCTCGGTTCATCAAAAGACATGGTTATCTACTTGATTTGGTTATCTCCGGTTTTGAAGAAGATATGATGCATGTCCTATTCCAGTTCTTTGATCCGAAACACCATTGCTTTACATTTCCAGATTATCAGTTGGTTCCTACCTTGGAAGAGTTCTCTAAGCTACTTGGGGTACCTATTCTTGACCAAATGCCATTCACCGGTTTGGAAAAGGTCCCTAAGTTCGAAGACATTGCATCCGCTTTACATCTTAAGCGCTCAGACATTGAAGCCAATTGGGAAACTAGAAGTGGAGTTAAGGGTTTACTTTCCAAGTTCTTAATCAAGAAAGCCCGAGAATTCCTCAAAGTTATGAGTTTCCATGCATTTGAGAACATTGTGGCCTTGCTAATTTATGGTTTGGTTCTATTCCCTAACTCGGATCAATTCATAGATGTCAACGCCATCAAGTTATTTCTTACCCGCAATCCAAGGCCTACCTTACTTGGAGACATTCTACATTCTCCACACTGTACTACTAAGCGACAAGGAACTCTCATGTGTTGTGTCCGTTACTTTCAAGGTGGTTTATTTCGCACCTTCCTCCATCGATTTGAAGAATGAACAAAGGTTGAGATGGTCTCAAATATTGATGTCACTCTCTCATTCCGACATCCGTTGGAATCTTTTCTCTCAAAAGGATTTCACATTCATTGGCGTTGTGGAGAGTTCCCTAATGTACCACTCCTTGGTATAAGGGAGGTATTACTTACAACCCTTCTAGCTCTACGTCAGTTTGGTTTCGCTCGAAGAGATGGTCCACATGATATGCTTCTCCAAGATGTTGTGTTCGACTACAATCACGATCTCCAGAATTACCGACGAAGGTTTATACACGCTTGGGGCATGGTAAAGAAGACCGATACCAAGACTTTGGGGCACCCGAACTCCATTCCTTGGGAACCTTACCTCAAATGGGTGCGAGCTCGAGCTCAAAACCTCATGATGCCATTCACACCTGTTCTACCAGTGATTATGGAACCTGTTGCTATAGGTGACGTACCTATGCTGTTCTCCATCCTGACATGCCTACTGATTTTGAAGACTTGAAGAGATCCTGGATTCAACTAAAAGAAGAAAGGGATACCTTTGAAGCTCAGTGTTATGCAAGCGAGAAGAAAGTGTTAGAGTTGACCAAGCTACTTCACGAGGAGCGAAACATCAACGCTTACATCGGCACCAAGAGGAAGCGCCCATGGGAGACTTAGAGCTTTAGGATGTTTTCTTTTATTGTTTTGAACTATCTCTTGTACTTAAAAAGAAAAAGAATAATAATGAGAAGTACTAATAAATGTTTGTTCATTGCTTGTTTAACAAATTTAAATCTCTTAGGTCCTTGAAAACATTGCATTGCATTCGCATAAACATTGCATATCATAGCATAACATTGCATCACAGGTACATTGGAGATTGGTTTTCTCATTTGCTCGCTATTTATTTTAGCAGAAATGGCTCTTGAACAAACTGTCAAAGATCTCCAGGCTCAGAATGCTCAGTTTCAGCAGATGTTCACCAACTTGGTCCAAGGCCAAGAAGATCTGAAGAAGCTCATCAACAAGAAGAAGAAGGTTGTTGGTCTCCTCAACATGGGTAGACGTTTCAAAGGGGGTCCTAAAGTGGTCAGCCGTATTGAGCTCTCTGAAGGAAGTGTCCATACCGAGGGGAGTACCAAGGGTGATGAAGGTGAGCAGCGTGAGCCAAAGAAAGGAGGAGAGGATCAGTCCGATTATAGCCAACACTCTGAGGAAGATGACAAGTACAAACAACTTGAAGACCGAATGTGGAAAACTCAAGATGTCCGGGCTGAACTTTGATGATCTGAGTCTTGTTTCTGGTGTTGTGATTCCTCCCAAGTTCAAAGTCCCTAATTTTGCTAAGTATGATGGCATGTCTTGCCCTAAGCTACATTTGAAGTCCTATGTCCAGAAGATCAATCCCCACACTGATGACAGAAAGTTGTGGATGCACTATTTTCAAGAGAGTTTGTCCGGGACTCAGTTGGAATGGTACTATCAGCTAGAGAATGACCGTATCCGTACTTGGAGTGACTTAGCTGATGCTTTCTACAGACAATATAAGTATAATGCTGAATTGACACCCACTCGCATGCAACTACAAAGCATGTCTATGGGTCGCGATGAGAAGTTCAAGGAGTATGCTCAGAAATGGAGAGATCTAGCCGGCAGAGTTCAGCCACCCTTGTCCAATAGGGAGTTGGTTGATATGTTCATGGGGACACTGACAGGCCCATTCTTCAATCATCGATTGGAAATTCTTCATCCGGATTCACCGAGTGATATTGACAAAGAGCGCATTGAAGTGGTATCAAGAGTGGGAAGATTCATGTAGAGTCATCTTCAAATCTGCGAAGAGATCTTTTGGTGCTAAGAAAGAAGCTAATCTGTGTATGGTCGAAAAGCCGAGCCAAGACCGACCGTGCTCAACTGTGGGGCGGTTGTAATCTCGAATCCGACATCGGACAACCTCGTGAGACAACGCGAACGAACGTGCCACGAAGTTCTAAGATCAACATGCCTTTGTCGCAAGCCTTGCAACACATGTTGAAAGCGAGTGATTGCCTTGAGGATCCTCCTCGAACGTCAACACTTCCTCTCAAAGTACAATCCTAATGCTAAGTGTGCTTACCATTCCAATAGCCCAGGGCACGACAACGACAATTGTTGGGCTCAAGAACAAGATTCAAGATATGATCGAAGCTAAGCATTGAGTTTGACCCCGTTGAGACTCGAATGTGATCAACGCCCTATGCCTAACCATGACAAAAGTTCCAATGCTGTTGGTGACGATACTTATGTTTTCAACATAGATGACTTGACCATTCCTCTGATGACTGTTAAGAAGAATTTGTTACAAGCCGGTGTCAATCCAGGATGTCCAGAGGATTGTCGTTGGTGCCCATCTGCACCTGATGGTTGTGCTTGGTTGAGAAGACGTGTTCAGTGCATGATGGATAACCGTGAGATACTATTTCTGAAACCACCTGTGCAGAAGTTGTGTGAAGAAATGTCTAAGTTGAAGATCGACAATACGAACGAAACTGTGCATCGTGTGGGATACCTTGGCCAAGTGGAAAGTATGATTACATGGTGAAGTACACGTCCCGATAGTTACAAGATTCCTATTGAAGATGTTAAGGCGGGATGGGGTGACGATTTCCAGAGGACTATCTTGATGTTAACACTATAAGGATTTCCTCTGCTGATTCCGTGCCTAGAGTGGCACCTCTCATTATCACTTCTCCAAGACCAGTTCCATATTCCTCTGACAAGGCTATCCCTTGGAATTATGGAGCTGATGTTTACTATCATGGTGTCAAGCAAGATCCTCTGACTATTGAAGATCTTACAAGCTACCATTCGACATCGACAACATCACCGATCCATAAGGTGACCGAACCGAAGGGTATTCTCTCAGATCTCTCCTCCAAAAGACACTGCGACTCCACCGCATTCCGCTACTCAATCAATATCCCTAGAGGAAAGAACCAAGAACTCATCCCCGCTCAACCGTGCCAAAGGAAGTTACTGAAGACACCTCCAAACAAGAAATGGAGGAAATTCTGAAGATCATCAAGAAAAGTGATTACAATGTTGTGGAACAATTGGGACAGACTCCGTCCAAGATCTCCATGCTTGCTCTGCTCTTATGCTCCGAGGCTCATGCTAACGCCTTGGTGAAGTTTCTGAAGAATGCTCATGTGCCGCAAGACACTACCACTGACCAATTCGAAGTTTGTATTGCTAGCCTGGCTGCCAACAACGGCCTAGGCTTCTCTGATGCTGATTTGACTCCTTCCGGAAAGAAACATAACAAAGCCTTGCACATCTCTATTGAATGCAAGGGCATTACCTTGTCTCATGTTTTGGTGGATACCGGTTCTGCTCTGAATATCCTTCCGAAGACTGCTTTTGATCGGCTTGATGTCGAAGGGTTGGTTTTGAGACCCAGTGACATTATTGTGAGAGCTTTTGATGGTTCTAAGCGCACAGTACTTGGAGAGCTCACTCTGCCTGTTAAAGTCGGTTCCCAGACTTTTGACTCTACTTTCTTTGTCATGGACATTCGTCCGGCTTATTCTTGCCTACTTGGACGCCCTTGGATACATGGGGGTTTACCTCTACTTTGCATCGAAAAGTACCGGTGAAAGGGAAAGTTGTTACAGTGTGTGGTGAAGAAGAGTATATGGTCAGTCATCTACAGTCATTCCGCTACCTTGAGATGGAGGGTGAATTCTTCGAGACTCCCTGTCAAGCTTTTGAAACAATACCCAGAGTCATGCCTGTTGACTCTCCTGTCACTCCTGAAGTTACGCAAGCTCCACCTAGAATGGCCTCGCTGAAAGATGCTCAAGCTACTGTTGAACGAGGAGGTAGTGCTATTTGAGGACAGCTCCCCAATCTTCCTTTCAAATCCGACAAGACTGGTTTAGGCTTCACCATCAAGGGTCGAGATGATACGCGAACGTGCCGCCAACTTCCCTTCCGCATCGGCCAAAGTGGAATCCATGCTATAGAAGACGACGACAACGACTTCGACATCAGCAAGTGGATCTTCCCAACTCCAGATCATGGGCTCAGCAATTGGAAGACTGAAGACGTCATACCAATCTCCTTTAGCCAGGAGTAATTGCTCTTGTTTTGTTTTGCTTTTCGTATTTCTTTATGTTTGAACAATAAACTTTGAAAGCAGTGCCTTGCCGGGCGTCATGGCTCGCTTCGAGGGTTTTATCTGTCGTTTGCGTATTTTCATTCAATAAATTCGTTGGACTTTTGCATTCAATTGTTTGTTTTCTTTACTTTATCACCCTTCAAAAGCTATGTGTTTCTTACACACACCCACGTGATACATCGCAGAATCACTCCGAATCTTTAATAACACTATGCTAGTGCTAAATATGACTTGATAATCCGATCTACCAAGCCAAGACGAAAGTGAGGAAGATTGTGAAGTGCCAGAGAACTTGCCAGACTGCTGCAAGAAGAGCGAGTTATCTGCCACACGAAGAGCGAGTTGAGGTTGTGAATTTGGGTCCGACAAGGCAGAAAGAGATCAAGATAGGAGCGGGTCTTGAGAACAATGTTAAAGAGATTGGTTCGGATGCTACGAGATTATGTTGAGGTTTTGCTTGGTCATACGAAGACATGCGGGTTTAGACATTGATATCGTGGTACACGATTGCCGAAAAAAGAAGGTTTTCTCGAAACGTAAGGTTCGTCGTATCGTCCCGAGATGTCGAGAAAATCAAAGCCAAGTTATGAAGCAGTTCAACGCTGGTTTCCTAGCCGTTACTTCCTATCCCGATGGGTTGCAAATGTGGTACCCGTGCCTAAGAAGGATGGTAAGGTGCGAATGTGTGGATTACGAGATCTAAACAAAGCAAGTCCGAAAGACGATTTCCCACTTCCTCATATTGATGTTACGGTCGACAACACCGCCAACATAAGGTTTTCTCCTTCATGGATGGTTTCTCCGTTACAATCGATCAAAATGGCTCTCAAGACATGGAGAAGACTACTTTTGTTACATGGGGCACTTTCTGCTACAAGGTTATGCCGTTCGGATGAAGAACGCGGCGCCACTTATCGCATATGGTAACATTATTTCATGACATGATTCATCACGAGATAGAGGTCTACGTCGGCGACATGATAGCTCGATCACGCCAAGAAGAACACCTCGATCATTTGCGAAACTGTTTGATGATTGAAGAAGTATGATGAGACTTAATCCCAACAAGTGCACCTTTGGAGTCGATCCGGAAAACTCTTAGGGTTTGTTGTCAGTGGAAGAGGTATTGAGGTTGACCCTGCCAAGGTTAAAGCCATTCAAGAGATGCCAGCTCCCCGCACCGAGAAGGAGGTCAGAGGTTTCTTGGGCCGATTGAACTACATTGCGATTCATTGCACATTTAACCGCTACTGAGCCAATCTTCAAGTTACTTAAGAAAGATCAAGTAGTGGAATGGAACGACGATTGCCAGATCGCTTTTGACAAAATCAAGGAGTACCTACAGAATCCTCCTATCCTGATGCCGCCCGCCGAAGGAAGACCTCTTATCATGTACTTGACAGTGCTAGAGAACTCGATGGGGTGTGTGTTGGGGCAACATGACGAGTCTAGTCGAAAAGAGCATGCAATATACTACCTTAGCAAAAGTTTACCGATGTGAAACAAGATACTCACAGATCGAGAAAACTTGCAACGCTTTGGCTTGGGCTGCTCGCCGACTAAGACAGTATATGTTGACTCACACTACCTTGTTGATTTCTAAGATGGATCCGATAAAATACATCTTTGAGAAACCAGCTCTCTCCGGAAGAATAGCAAGATGGCAAATGATCTTGACCGAATACGACATCCAGTACACTTCTCAGAAAGCGATCAAAGGAAGTGTGGTAGCCGATCATTTGGCTCATCCGTAGATGACTATCGATCTATGCGTTCAATTTCAGACGAAGATGTTTTACTAGTTACAGATTGCGAAGAACCAGGCCCAGACGAAGGACCTGAACAAGGATCCCGATGGACTATGGTCTTTGATGGAGCCTCAAACTCACTTGGCAATGGCATTGGCGCCATCATTACGTCCCCTGCAGGCGGACATACTCCTTTCACCGCCAGATTATGTTTCAGTTGCACTAACAACATGGCCGAGTACGAAGCGTGCATCATGGGTCTTAAAGCTGCTATTGACTTAAGAATCAAGTTCTTACGAGTGTATGGAGACTCAGCTTTAGTGATCAGTCAGATTAAGGGCGAGTGGGATACGAAGCATCCGAATCTCATTCCGTATCGAGAGCATGTCCTGAGTTTGATTCCTTACTTTGAAGAGATTACTTTCAATCATATTCCACGAGAGGAGAATCAGTTGGCAGACGCATTAGCTACTATGTCGTCTATGTTCAAGGTTAGATGGGACAACGAGGCTCCCCAGATCATCATTGAGAGGTTCGACGAACGGTTGTTGTGAGCTTGCAGAAGAGAAACCTTGGTACTATGACGTGAAGAGATATCTTGAGACTCAGGAATATCCCGCAGGGGCATCTGTTAATGATAAGAAGTTCATGAGAAAATTTGCTTCCAAATTCTTTCTCAGCAACGGCATCTTATACAAGCGCAACCACGACTTGTGCTTACTCCGCTGTGTAGACCAGAAAACAGCAATGCGTATCATGGAAGAGTTACACGAAGGCGAATTTGGTACCCACTCCAGTGGACACACTATGGCTAAGAAGATTTTGAGAACAGGTTACTATTGGTCCACCATGGAAGCTGATTGTCACCGCTATGCTCGATCTTGTCACAAATGCCAGATTTATGCCGACAAAGTGCACGTACCTCCAGTACCTCTGAATGTTTTAACTTCTCCGTGGCCTTTTGCAATGTGGGGCATTGACATGATTGGAGAGATTAAGCCCACGGCTTCCAATGGACATCGTTTCATCCTTGTGGCAATCGATTACTTTACCAAGTGGGTAGAAGCAGCCTCGTATGCATCTGTTACCAAGAATGTAGTGGCTCGATTCATCAAGCATAATCTTATCTGTCGGTATGGCACTCCTGAAAGGATTATCACAGATAACGGTTCCAATCTCAACAACAAGATGATCACCGAACTCTGCACGCAGTTCAAGATCAAGCATCACAACTCTTCTCCATATCGGCCTAAGATGAATGGCGCAGTGGAGCCGCCAATAAGAACATTAAGAAGATTATCAGAAGATGACGGTGACTTACAAAGATTGGCATGAGATGTTACCATTTGCTCTTCATGGTTATCGCACTTGACGAACATCGGCAGGGCAACCCTTCTCTCTATACGGTATGGAAGCCGTCTTACCCATCGAGGTTCGGATACCCTCGACCGAGTCCTCAGGAGGCGAGTTAGGTGAGGGCGATTGGGTTCGCATACGGCTTGACCAGATTAACTTGATCGATGAGAAGCGACTCGCGTCCATCCGCCATGGATGATTTATCGAAACGAATGATCGAGCATTTAACAAGAAGGTCAAGCACCGAGTCTACCAAGTTGGTGATCTAGTAGTCAAGCGCATCATTCTTCCACAAGGTGATCGAGGGCAAATGGACTCCCACCTATGAGGGACCATTTGTAGTCAAGACGATATTTTCCGCGGAGCTATGATACTTAGCACCATGGATGGTGAAGACTTCCACACCCGTGAACGCAGACATAGTCAAAAATACTACGCATAAAGAGACCCGCTAGGTCGGTGGCCTAGGCAAAAATAAGGGCATCTGGCGAACCAAAATGGTTCGGGCAAAAGTTAAGGATATATACAAAACATGTACACCGGCAAGTCGAAAACACGAAAAGGCGGCTTGGGCAAAAAGGTATCCGGTAGACGAAACCGAAGGGCGGTCTAGGCAAAAGTTAGGGATTTAAGCGTACGACTATGTCTCTTCGGATCATCGCTTCCGACTACTATCAGCATTCAAGATTCAAATGGCGAAGATCGGTCTACTCACTTTCTCGAGAGGAGATGAGATAGTTGAAATATATGAGTACTAGCATAGTTGGGACTTAACGAGATTGTTTCCATAGCTTTTACCTTTCTTATGTACAAACTACTTGGCCATCGCCACCTTTCAAATAAATACGACTTCTTTCTCTTTACAATTTACTTGTTGTTATTTGCAATAAGTCCAACGTTTGCTTTGAATGACTATACGCATTTGACAATAAGAATCTGACCACAAACATACGAAAAGTGAATATGCAAAAGTACTTACTACAGGTTCCGGGAATTGGGATGACGACGAAAGTCAACGAATAGTTCCCCACAGAGCATAAAGGTGTCACCCACAACACACCTTCCCGGAGTATAAGGAATCCACGAGCAGCAATTCCACCCAATCGAGCAACGTTACATCAGTCTCTAAGCAGTAACACTTCATCCCCAGCGGATATTTCTCAATCCTCCCCCTCTCCCCGGCAGCAGTATCCAGACTCGAAACTTGGTCAGATAGTGCATCGGAGGAAACATACACCTTCTATTCCCCAGCCAGAGATTACAACGGACTCTAGACTCTTCAAGCCCGGTCTCTCAGCAACCATCAAATGTTCTCCAGCGAGATCTACACTCGAAATCCCCAGTAGAGTATCTCTTAAATTTCCTCAGCAGGATCTACATACAAGGTCCCCAACGGATCGCCTCCCAGATTCTCCTCAGCAGGGTCTATATATGAAATCTCCAACAGCGAGCTTCTCAAATCTCTACCTTCCTCAACAATGTCTAGGCCCAAGACTTGGTCAGATAGTGCATCGGAGGAATCCAAGATATCTTTCTTCTCTTTCAAAAGTAGGGTTCTCACCTACTCAAATCCCCAAGCGGAAGTTAGAAATCTTCAAACAGAATATCCGCATCTTCTTCAAGATGGATATGTTTTGAAATATCACAACATTCATCATTCATACATTACTCATAAAGTCATAATTCATGCATAAGTCATTCATATACACTGTCATGCATCATACTTTGCATAAGACTAACAAATATTCTATCAAAGTTTCTCTTGTTTTCAAAAGCAGTGTGATCCTCACGCAAACAGGTCGAGATTAAGCCCGAGACGGAAAACTATCTGAAAGACCGCGAACAGGTCCAGATTAAGCCCCCCGACGGAAAACTATCGAAGACCGCCTCCAATGGTCGAGATTAAGCCCGAACCGACGGAAAACTATCCGAAGACCACCTGGTTATCCTCCGATAACAGGCAATGGATCAACACCCGATGCACAACAGGGAAGCTATCCACGTTCTGGCCAACTACAATCTCTCTCAGAGTAATCAACGCGAAGATTTATTCTGATTATCAACAGCAACTACAGAGTCTAGCGTGCGACTCAGTTGCCTTGGATGGCATCTTAAGCCCATCTCCGACTATTTGTCAACATCTCTTCACTATCAGAATGCTGCATATATGGTTAAAAATCAATACAGACCAATAACTTCATTCAAAGTGATCACGAAGTCTAACGTACGACTCCCTTCGGATGGCATCTTAAGCCCATCTCCTCTCCGTTCCAGGAACATCTACAGAGTCTAACGTACGACTCACCCTCCAGCATCGACCTTTCTAGATGGCATCTTAAGCCCATCTCTGTCAGCTCTCCTATTAACAACCTCGAGTCTAGCGTACGACTCGTTCCCCAGCGAAGTCTCCAACTTCTCCAAATGGCATCTGTAAGCCCATTCCCGCATCATCCACCAACGGCGAGTGCAAATTTTCAGGTGTACTCGGTGTTCAATCATCTTCTACCTCCGTCACGAAGACAAGCATGTCAATCTAACCCTTCCAGTACAAGAAGATTGAGCAGGGCAGTCATACCCCAAAATTTGCCCTCCATCTACTCAAGAGATTTCATACATCCATACTCAAGGATTCCTCGAGAGTTGATCGGACAAACTCTCTCTAGACAATCAACCCAAACTAGGGTTTGGTATCTCTCAAGCCAAGATGGATTTCAACATCTCCAATGGTCTTCATGCCTCCTCATATGCTTCAAAGATTCTCCATGACAATTTTCAAGCCTCACAAGTCAAGTTTCCTCGACAATTGCTCGAATGGATGAAAATCGAGTGTATTGGACAAAAAGTCAACTGTGGTCAACATACAGTCAAAACTTGATTTTGGTCAACATCCTCATTTTGAAGTTACATTCATCATTTGATCAAGGGTTGATCATGATTCATCAAGAAAACTCAAGATTTGCCCAAAAGTCAAACTTTCTAAATTAGGGTTTCTAGATGAAAAGTCAATGAACTTTGATGATCATAACTTTCTCATACTTTCTCGAAATTTTTCCACCACCTCTTGTTTTGAAGGAAATTCAATTCTCTACAACTTCATGTCTCACAAGAATGTCCAAAAATGCTTCATTTGAGAGGTATAGCTCAAAACATTACAGGTCATTTTCAAAGTCAACAAAAGTCAACTTTTGTTTTGAAGATATTTTGAGCATGGTAACTCCAATTGAGATGAGACCAAAGACATTGGTTAGAGGACTCTTAGAGCTTTCCAAAAGTCCAAGAACTCTCAAAATGTGGAAAATTGAGCAAGTTGCACCATTCACAAGTTGGGCAATTTTGAAAGAATGCACAAAGAGAGATACTTCAAAAAATCAAATCTTTTGCAAATGGGCCTATCTTTTCTTCATCCTAACTTGTTCCTCAAGCAATTAGGAATATCCAAGCCCAATGCCACGAATTTTTGGTTTATTTTTCTATTTAATTTGGAATTTATTCATTTAAATACAAATTAAATTCAAAAATAAAGTATAAAATCAAAATTAATTGAAAGATTGATTTTTATTCTTTCCTTGATGTCCAATTAACTCACAAATGCTAGCCAAATCAGAATTGAAGCAAAAAAGGCAAGATTGGATTGAAATTGATCAAATTTGAAAATTTGATTTTCATGAAAAAATCAAATTTGATTATCATTGATTATTGATCAAATCTTTCCAAATTCAATCTCAAATCCTTCCAGTATATATACACAATGCATATCAATCAAGAGAGAACAGAAGAATTGCTCCAGAAACCCTAATCCAAAGCTCAAAAATCCGTGGTCTTCAAGAACTTGCGGTAGGTTTTGGATTGTTTCAGTCGATTCCAAGCATCCAAACATATTCCTTGACACCTCTTGAATCGATCCAGACCTTCACTTTGCCAAAAACCATCCAGAATTGCCAAATCCGAAATCGGTTTGTTCTTGGAAATTTTGAAATCGTGTTTCATTATTCATGCATTATTAACATGTTTTGTTGTTGTTTTTGTGTTTAGTGATGTGTTTGCAAACTTTCTGGGCAAACCAATTGGATTTCTATGGCCGGAATCGTGTTTCACCATGATTAGGGTTTATGTGGCCGATTTAGGGTTTCATGAAATACGTAAAATTGGACCATAAGACCTATACCATTGCATCCGGAATGGTTTCCTGAATCGAACCATGACCTTAGAATTCATTTATATTATGTATGCTTGATTTTCGTTTTAGCCAGGGCTGTAGCGTCGAACCATGGCCGACGCAGAGTTTTCAAAATTTCAAACTGAGGAAGACGAAGCTTGGCGCGTGATTTGGAGCATCAGGGAGCGACACTTGTTCTTCTTTTATTCGATCCGGTTTCTGAACAGTGAAGCACGTTGGTTCAGCTGGCAAGGCGTGGGATCTGTGAAAGCAAGGTCCTGGGTTCGATTCTCCCCAGGACCATTTGGTTTTTTCCTCTCTTTTACAAACTTTTTCCATATTTTCTATTTTAATTAATATTTTCATATTATTTTAATTTCCTTTCACATTTTTATTCTGCATTATAAAATCACCAAAAACATTTTTTCTTTTTACATTATTTTCATAAAAACCTTTATTTAATTTAATAAATTAAAAAATATAATTTTTGCATGCATATTTATTTTATTTATATTTTTGCATTTAAATCATTATTAATTGCATTTTAATTATTAAATCTTTTCCAAAAAATCCCAAAAAACTATTATAGCTTATTTACCTTATTTCCAGCATGCATAAATTTTCTCATATTAAAAATTGCATTTTTTCTAACATTTTCTCTTATTTCAATTTCATCATATTTCCCGATTTTCTTATTCTTTCACAGGTTGATCCGATTCAGACGATTCTTCCGTTTTTATTTTACTTTTCAATAATGTAATTGCTCATGGGTTGTAATAGTTTAATTTAGGACTTTTACTTTCCGCACTCCTAATTATGTATCTGCCCCAAAGCCATGTAATAGCGTAGGTTTATTTTCCGCATCTTTACATTCCGCATTTTACTTTCCGCACCCTTATCAATTGCTAGTAATTAGGCGTGTATGGCAAGATAATAATTGGACATAGCTCACACTAATTTCAAGACAAAATATCTGAAATCAACACACTTCTCTCACACACGCACCCCTTAGGGTAATTCTCTCTCGATGCCTTCGATTCAAAATGGTCATGTCCTCGAGCGTAGGTATTCTAGCACCGTTGCCTTCCAAACAAATCATCATAGTCCCTTCGATACAAAGATCATAGACCCACGACGTCGCCTCCGAATACATGATCTTGACCCTCGATTGTCGCCTACGAAAAATGATGATAGTCCCTTCGAATATGCTAGGATACTTCCTACAAGTTGCCTTCTATGACCATCCGATGTCCCTTGAATGTCCGCTTACATCCAGAATGGAGCTACCTACTAACTAATGGTATGGCTAGCGCTATTCTAAAGGAATGTAAAAGTACAAAACGACCAATTACGGTGGGTAAATAAGTCTCTTAGTTGCTTGCTCTAAACAAATGCTTTTCACACCACACACTCTTTTTCAAAGTTCAATTTCTTTTCAAACAAACATTTCGAACACTTTGTATACACTCCTACATGAGTCATTACAAAGTCAAAGCGAAATGCCTTTTCAAAACATTTTGTCAAACACACAAAAGCAATTTTAAAAGTGATCTAGAGCAACTAAGAGCCGTAGAATAAGCTGGATGGAAAGGGTGCTAATACCTTCCCTTTCATAACCATTCTCCCGAACTCGAGAATCTAACGAAGGTCTTTTTCATTACTTTTACCTTCCCTTAATTGGATAAAAATAAAAGTCGGTGGCGACTCTTGCTATCCGCATTTGGATACAAAATCCTACAAAGTCGGTTCAAGTATCCAGCTGGCGACTACTGGGAGTACACCTAAAAGAGAGAATTGCCTTAGGGATTTCTAGATAACTTTTATTGCTTTCTGTTTGACTTGCTTGCTTTATCTTTAAGGGTTGCTTGGGTATTATATTTGTGGGGGATCCTACACCCGGATCTGGGTTTCCTTTTAGGTAAGTAGCATTAGATCATCGCGACCGTTAGACGTATAACTACGCGGTCAACATGATGGCTACGTTAGCGTGACACTTTGGTTGCCCCGATACTCTTCATTCCCAAGTTGAAGAAAGTATTTGGCTTCGTGGTGTCATCAAGCGCTAACTAAACTTTTAGAACCTTAATTGACCCATCTTGGCCATTAGAAGGTAGTGAGATGGCGGCTTTGGTGTAGACCGAGGTTGGTTGATACTCGATGCTACGCTCATTGAGATTAGACTTTTGGACATTTTCGATCGACCACTTGGCGTCGTATTGAAATAAGCGCCTCGAGAAAGATCGTGATATGAGATTCCTAGAACCGGTTACTATTATAGGACGGGATGAACCAACTCAAACTTTTGGTAGGGTAATCACCTATACCTCATGCAAGCCTTAACCCTAGGCTCATTGTGTGAATTGTTTGTGTGTGCTAAACATGACATCATGACATCATCCGCATTGCATATCATTTCTAACTATTTCAAGGACCTAGGGATTTATCTTTGCTCTGTTTTGTAGGGATTATGGCTTCTAGAAAGACTATCAGAATCAACTTCATGGGTATCCTTCTCACTCAAAAATTGGTTTGAAATTCCGACCATGCTCGTTCATCAAAAGACATGGTTATCTACTTGATTTGGTTATCTCGGTTTTGAAGAAGATATGATGCATGTCCTATTCCAGTTCTTTGATCCGAAACACCATTGCTTTACATTTCCAGATTATCAGTTGGTTCCTACCTTGGAAGAGTTCTCTAAGCTACTTGGGGTACCTATTCTTGACCAAATGCCATTCACCGGTTTGGAAAAGGTCCTAAGTTCGAAGACATTGCATCCGCTTTACATCTTAAGCGCTCGGACATTGAAGCCAATTGGGAAACTAGAAGTGGAGTTAAGGGTTTACTTTCAAGTTCTTAATCAAGAAAGCGAGAATTCCTCAAAGTTATGAGTTTCCATGCATTTGAGAACATTGTGGCCTTGCTAATTTATGGTTTGGTTCTATTCCTAACTCGGATCAATTCATAGATGTCAACGCCATCAAGTTATTTCTTACCCGTAATCCGCCTACCTTACTTGGAGACATTCTACATTCTCTCCACACTCGTACTACTAAGCGACAAGGAACTCTCATGTGTTGTGTCCGTTACTTTCAAGGTGGTTTATTTCGCACCTTCCTCCATCAGTTTGAAGAATGAACAAAGGTTGAGATGGTCTCAAATATTGATGTCACTCTCTCATTCCGACATCCGTTGGAATCTTTTCTCTCAAAAGGATTTCACATTCATTGAGCGTTGTGGAGTTCCCTAATGTACCACTCCTTGGTATAAGGGAGGTATTACTACAACCCTTCTCTAGCTCTACGTCGGTTTGGTTTTGCTCAAGAGATGGTCCACATGATATGCTTCTCCAAGATGTTGTGTTCGACTACAATCACGATCTCGAATTACCGCGAAGGTTTATACACGCTTGGGGCAAAGAAGACCGATACCAAGACTTTGGGGCACCGAACTCCATTCCTTGGGAACCTTACCTCAAATGGGTGCGAGCTCGAGCTCAAACCTCATGATGCCATTCACACTGTTCTACCGGATTATGGAACTGTTGCTATAGGTGGCGTACCTATCTGTTCTCCATCGACATGCCTCACGATTTTGAAGACTTGAAGAGATCCTGATTCAACTAAAGAAGAAAGGGATACCTTTGAAGCTCGGTGTTATGCAAGCGAGAAGAAAGTGTTAGAGTTGACCAAGCTACTTCACGAGGCGCGAAACATCAACGCTACATCGGCACCAAGAGGAAGCCCATGGGAGACTTAGAGCTTTAGGATGTTTTCTTTTATTGTTTTGAACTATCTCTTGTACTTAAAAAGAAAAAGAATAATAATGAGAAGTACTAATAAATGTTTGTTCATTGCTTGTTTAACAAATTTAAATCTCTTAGGTCCTTGAAAACATTGCATTGCATTCGCATAAACATTGCATATCATAGCATAACATTGCATCACAGGTACATTGGAGATTGGTTTTCTCATTTGCTCGCTATTTATTTTAGCGAAATGGCTCTTGAACAAGCGTCAAAGATCTCGGCTCGAATGCTCGGTTTGAGATGTTCACCAACTTGGTCCAAGGCCAAGAAGATCTGAAGAAGCTCATCAACAAGAAGAAGAAGGTTGTTGGTCTCCTCAACATGGGTAGACGTTTCAAAGGGGGTCCTAAAGTGGTCAGCCGTATTGAGCTCTCTGAAGGAAGTGTCCATACCGAGGGGAGTACCAAGGGTGATGAAGGAGCAGCGTGAGCCAAAGAAAGGAGGAGAGGATCAGTCCGATTATAGCCAACACTCTGAGGAAGATGACAAGTACAAACAACTTGAAGACCGTCTGAATGCTGTGGAAAACCTGAAGATGTCCGGGCTGAACTTTGATGATCTGAGTCTTGTTTACGTGTTGTGATTCCTCCCAAGTTCAAAGTTCCTAATTTTGCTAAGTATGATGGCATGTCTTGCCCTAAGCTACATTTGAAGTCCTATGTCCGAAGATCAATCCCCACATGATGAGAAAGTGGATGCACTATTTTCAAGAGAGTTTGTCAGGACTCGGTTGGAATGGTACTATCGGCTAGAAATGACCGTATCCGTACTTGGAGTGACTTAGTGATGCTTTCTGACAATATAAGTATAATCTTGAATTGACACCCACTGCATGCAACTACAAAGCATGTCTATGGGTCGTGATGAGAAGTTCAAGGGTATGCTCGAAATGGAGAGATCTAGCGCGAGTTCAACCACCCTTGTCCAATAGGGAGTTGGTTGATATGTTCATGGGGACAACGACAGGCCCATTCTTCAATCATCGATTGGAAATTCTTCATCCGGATTCACCGAGTGATATTGACGGCGCATTGAAGGCGGTATCAAGAGTGGGAAGATTCATGTAGAGTCATCTTCAAATCTGCAAGAGATCTTTTGGTGCTAAGAAAGAAGCTAATCTGTATGGTCGAAAAGCCGAGCCAAGACCGACCGTGCTCAACTGTAGGGCGGTTGTAATCTCGAATCCTACATCGGCACAACCTCGGTGAGACAACGCGTAACGAACGCGCCACGAAGCAGTTCTGAAGATCAACATGCCTTTGTCGCAAGCCTTGCAACACATGTTGAAAGCGGTGATTGCCTTGAGGGATCCTCCTAACGTCAACACTTCCTCTCCAAAGTACAATCCTAATGCTAAGTGTGCTTACCATTCCAATAGCCGAGCACGACAACGACAATTGTTGGGCTCAAGAACAAGATTCAAGATATGATCGAAGCTAAGCATTGAGTTTGACCCTCTGTGAGACTCGAATGTGATCAGCGCCTATGCCTAACCATGACAAAAGTTCCAATCTTTGTTGGTGGCGATACTTATGTTTTCAACATAGATGACTTGACCATTCCTCGATGATTAAGAAGAATTTGTTACAAGATGTCAATCCGGGATGTCGAGAGGATTGTCGTTGGTGCCCATCTGCACGATGGTTGTGCTTGGTTGAGAAGGCGTGTTCGGTGCATGATGGATAACCGTGAGATACTATTTCGAAACCACCGTGCGGTTGTGTGAAGAAATGTCTAAGTTGAAGATCGACAATCGAGCGAGCTGTGCCATCGTGTGGGATACCTTGGGCAGCCAAGTGGAAAGTATGATTACATGGTGAAGTACATCCCGGATAGTTACAAGATTCCTATTGAAGATGTTAAGGCGACCGATGGGGTGACGATTTCCAAGACTATCTTGATGTTAACACTATAAGGATTTCCTCTGCGATTGTGCCTAGAGTGGCACCTCTCATTATCACTTCTCCAGACCGGTTCCATATTCCTCGACAAGGCTATCCCTTGGAATTATGGGTGATGTTTACTATCATGGTGTCAAGCAAGATCCTCGACTATTGAAGATCTTACTGCTGAAGCTACCATTCACGACATCGACAACATCACGGATCCGGGTGACCGAGCCGAAGGGTATTCTCTCGAGATCTCTCCTCCAAAAGACACTGCGACTCCACTCGCATTCCGCTACTCAATCAATATCCCCGCTAGAGGAAAGAACCAAAACTCATCTGCTCGACGGAAGTACCAAAGGAAGTTAAAGACACCTCAAACAAGAAATGGAGGAAATTCTGAAGATCATCAAGAAAAGTGATTACAATGTTGTGGAACAATTGGGACAGACTCCGTCCAAGATCTCCATGCTTGCTCTGCTCTTATGCTCCGAGGCTCATGCTAACGCCTTGGTGAAGTTTCTGAAGAATGCTCATGTGCCGCAAGACACTACCACTGACCAATTCGAAGTTTGTATTGCTAGCCTGGCTGCCAACAACGGCCTAGGCTTCTCTGATGCTGATTTGACTCCTTCCGGAAAGAAACATAACAAAGCCTTGCACATCTCTATTGAATGCAAGGGCATTACCTTGTCTCATGTTTTGGTGGATACCGGTTCTGCTCTGAATATCCTTCCGAAGACTGCTTTTGATCGGCTTGATGTCGAAGGGTTGGTTTGAGACCGGTGACATTATTGTGAGAGCTTTTGATGGTTCTAAGCGCCGATGCTTGGAGAGCTCACTCTGCATTAAAGTCGGTTCCCACTTTTGACTCTACTTTCTTTGTCATGGACATCCGTCCGCTTATTCTTGCCTACTTGGGCGCCCTTGGATACATGGGGCATTACCTCTACTTTGCATCGAGCTGAAGTACCGGTGAAAGGGAAAGTTGTTACGGTGTGGTGAAGAAGAGTATATGGTCATCATCTACAAATTCCGCTACCTTGAGATGGAGGGTGAATTCTTGAGACTCCTGTCAAGCTTTTGAAACAATACCAGTCATGCTGTTGACTCTCCGTCACTCTGAGTTACGCAAGCTCCACCTAGAATGGCCTCGTGAAAGATGCTCAAGCTCTTGTTGAACGAGGAGGTAGTGCTATTTGGGGACAGCCCCCCATCTTCCTTTCAAATCCGACAAGGCTGGTTTAGGCTTCACCATCAAGGTCGAAGATGATACGCGCGAACGTGCGGCCAACTTCCCTTCCGCATCGCCAAAGTGGAATCCATGCTATAGAAGGCGGCGACAACGACTTCGACATCAGCAAGTGGATCTTCCAACTCGGATCATGGGCTCGGCAATTGGAAGGCGAAGGCGTCATACCAATCTCCTTTAGCCGAGTAATTGCTCTTGTTTTGTTTTGCTTTTCGTATTTCTTTATGTTTGAACAATAAACTTTGAAAGCCTGGTGCCTTGCCCGGGGCGTCATGGCTCGTTTGCGAGGGTTTTTATCTGTCGTTTGCGTATTTTCATTCAATAAATTCGTTGGACTTTTGCATTCAATTGTTTG
Organism: Vicia sativa; assembly: GCA_021764765.1. NCBI lineage: Eukaryota > Viridiplantae > Streptophyta > Magnoliopsida > Fabales > Fabaceae > Vicia > Vicia sativa. The sequence goes on from CM038795.1 coordinate 213,790,008, forward strand.
TTTTCTTTCTTTTACTTTATCACCCTTCAAAAGCTATGTGTTTCACACACCCACGTGATACAACGCAGAATCACTCCGAATCTATTAATAACCTATGCTAGTGCTAAATATGACTTCGATAATCCGATCTACCAAGCCGAAGGCGAAAGTGAGGAAGATTGTGAAGTGCGGAGAACTTGCGGATCTACTGACAAGAAGAGCGAGTTATACACCACACGAAGAGCAAGTTGAGGTTGTGAATTTGGGTACTTGACAAAGATGAAAAGAGATCAAGATAGGAGCGGGTCTTGAGAACAATGTTAAAGAGATTGGTTCAGATGCTACGAGATTATGTTGAGGTTTTTGCTTGGTCATACGAAGACATGCGGGTTTAGACATTGATATTGTGGTACACCGATTGCCGAAAAAGAAGGTTTTCTCGGTGAAAGAAAGGTTGTCGTATGCGTCTGAGATGTCGAGAAAATCAAAGCCGAAGTTATGAAGCAGTTCAACGCTGGTTTCCTAGCCGTTCCTATCGATGGGTTGCAAATGTGGTACCGTGCCTAAGAAGGATGGTAAGTACGAATGTGTGTGGATTACAGAGATCTAAACAAAGCAAGTCCGAAAGACGATTTCCCACTTCCTCATATTGATGTTCGGTGACAACACCGCTCAACATAAGGTTTTCCTTCATGGATGGTTTCTCCGGTACAATCGATCAAATGGCTCGAAGACATGGAGAGACTACTTTTGTTACGGTGGGGCACTTTCTGCTACAAGGTTATGCCGTTCGGATGAAGAACGGGCGCCACTTATCGCGCGCTATGGTAACATTATTTCATGACATGATTCATCACGAGATAGAGGTCTACGGCGACATGATAGCTCGATCACGATGAAGAAGAACATCTCGATCATTTGCGTGTTGATGTGATTGAAGAAGCAGATGAGACTTAATCCCAACAAGTGCACCTTTGAGTCGATCCGGAAAACTCCTAGGGTTTGTTGTCGGTGGAAGAGGTATTGAGGTTGACCACCCAAGGTTAAAGCTATTCAAGAGATGCCGCCCCGCACCGAGAAGGAAGTCGAGGTTTCTTGGGCGATTGAACTACATTGCATCATTGCACATTTAACCGCTACTTGTGAGCCAATCTTCAAGTTACTTAAGAAAGATCAAGTAGTGGAATGGAACGACGATTGCGGATCGCTTTGACAAAATCAAGGAGTACCTACAGTAATCCTCCTATCTGATGCCGCCCAAGGAAGACCTCTTATCATGTACTTGACGGTGCTAGAGAACTCAATGGGGTGTGTGTTGGGGCAACATGGCGAGTCAGGTCGAAAAGAGCATGCAATATACTACCTTAGCAAAAGTTTACCGATTGTGAAACAAGATACTCACAAGAGAAAACTTGCAACGCTTTTTGGGCGTCACGACTAAGGCGATATGTTGACTCACACTACCTTGTTGATTTCTAAGATGGATCCGATAAAATACATCTTTGAGAAACCAGCTCTCTGAAGAATAGCAAGATGGCAAATGATCTTGACCGAATCGACATCCAAGACACTTCTCGAAAGCGATCAAAGGAAGTGTGGTAGCCGATCATTTGGCTCATCAAGCCGTAGATGACTATCGATCTATGCGATCAATTTCAGACGAAGATGTTTTACTAGTTACAGATTGCGAAGAACCAGGCCCAGACGAAGGACCTGAACAAGGATCCCGATGGACTATGGTCTTTGATGGAGCCTCAAACGCACTTGGCAATGGCATTGGCGCCATCATTCGTCCCTAGCGGACATACTCCTTTCACCAGATTATGTTTCATTGCACTAACAACATGGCCGAGTACGAAGCGTGCATCATGGGTCTTAAAGCTGCTATTGACTTAAGAATCAAGTTCTTACGAGTGTATGGAGACTCAGCTTTAGTGATCAGTCAGATTAAGGGCGAGTGGGATACGAAGCATCCGAATCTCATTCCGTATCGAGAGCATGTCCTGAGTTTGATTCCTTACTTTGAAGAGATTACTTTCAATCATATTCCACGAGAGGAGAATCAGTTGGCAGACGCATTAGCTACTATGTCGTCTATGTTCAAGGTTAGATGGGACAACGAGGCTCCCCAGATCATCATTGAGGTTCGACGAACCAAATATTGTGAGCTTGACGCGAAGAGAAACCTTGGTACTATGGCGTGAAGAGGTATCTTGAGACTCGGGAATATCCCAGGGCATCATAATGATAAGAAGTTCATGAGAAGATTTGCTTCCAAATTCTTTCTCATGACATCTTATACAAGCGCAACCACGACTTGTGCTTATCTACCAGACCAGACAAAGCACAATGCGTATCATGGAAGAGTTACACGGCGAATTTGGTACCCACTCCGATGGACACACTATGGCTAAGAAGATTTTGAGAACAGTTACTATTGGTCCACCATGGAAGCGATTGTCACATGCTCGATCTTGTCACAAATGCCGTTATGCCGACAAAGTGCACGTACTCCACCTCAATGTTTTAACTTCTCCGTGGCCTTTTGCAATGTGGGGCATTGACATGATTGGAGAGATTAAGCCCACGGCTTCCAATGGACATCGTTTCATCCTTGTGGCAATCGATTACTTTACCAAGTGGGTAGAAGCGACTCGTATGCATCTTACCAAGAATGTAGTGGCTCGATTCATCAAGCATAATCTTATCTCGTCGGTATGGCACTCCCGAAAGGATTATCACGATAACGGTTCCAATCTCAACAACAAGATGATCACCGAACTCGCACGCAGATCAAGATCAAGCATCACAACTCTTCTCCATATCGGCCTAAGATGAATGGCGCGATGGAAGCCGCCAATAAGAACATTAAGAAGATATCGGAAGATGATGACTTACAAAGATTGGCATGAGATGTTACCATTTGCTCTTCATGGTTATCGCACTACGAACATCGACAGGGCAACCCTTCTCTCTCGATACGGTATGGAAGCCGTCTTACCCATCGAGGTTCGATACCCTCGACCGAGTCCTCCAGAGGCGAGTTAGGAAGACGATTGGGTTCGACACGGCTTGACCGATTAACTTGATCGATGAGAAGCGACTCGCCCATCCGCCATGGACATTTATCGAAACGAATGATCGAGCATTTAACAAGAAGGTCAAGCACCGAGTCTACCAAGTTGGTGATCTAGTAGTCAAGCGCATCATTCTTCCACAAGGTGATCCAGGGCAAATGGACTCCCACCTATGAGGGACCATTTGTAGTCAAGACATATTTTCCTGGAGCTATGATACTTAGCACCATGGATGGTGAAGACTTCCCACACTGTGAGCGCAGACATAGTCAAAAATACTACGCATAAAGAGACCCGCTAGGTCGGTGCCTAGGCAAAAATAAGGGCATCTGGCGAACCAAAATGGTTCGGGCAAAGTTAAGGATATATACAAAACATGTACACCCGCAAGTCGAAAACACGAAAAGGCGGCTTGGGCAAAAAGGGTATCCTTGGAAAAACCGAAGGGCGGTCTAGGCAAAAGTTAGGGATTTAAGCGTCGACTATGTCTCTTCGGATCATCCGCTTCTGACTACTATCAGCATTCAAGATTCAAATGGCGAAGATCATCTACTCACTTTCTCTTGTGACAAGGAGATGAGATAGTTGAAATATATGAGTACTAGCATAGTTGGACTTAACGAGATTGTTTCCGCATAGCTTTTACCTTTCTTGTGTACAAACTACTTGGCCATACGCCACCTTTCAAATAAATACGACTTCTTTCTCTTTACAATTTACGGTTGTTATTTGCAATAAGTCCAACGTTTGCTTTGAATGACTATCGATTTGACAATAAGAATCGACCACAAACATACGAAAAGTGAATATGCAAAAGTACTTACTACTGTTCGGAATTGGGATGACGACGAAGTCAACAAATAGTTCCCCACAGAGCATAAAGGTGTCACCCACAACACACCTTCCCAGGAGTATAAGGAATCCACGAGCAAGCAATTCCACTCAATCGAGCAACGTTACATCGCCCTCAGCGAACACTTCATCCCGGTGATATTTCTCAATCCTCCCCTCCCCGCGATATCCAGACTCGAAACTTGGTCAGATAGTGCATCGGAGGAAACATACACCTTCTATTCCCCAGCCAGAGATTACAACGGACTCTAGACTCTTCAAGCCCGGTCTCTCAGCAACCATCAAATGTTCTCCAGCGAGATCTACACTCGAAATCCCCAGTAGAGTATCTCTTAAATTTCCTCAGCAGGATCTACATACAAGGTCCCCAACGGATCGCCTCCCAGATTCTCCTCAGCAGGGTCTATATATGAGATCTCCAACAGCGAGCTTCTCAAATCTCTACCTTCCTCAACAATGTAGGCCCAAGACTTGGTCGATAGTGCATCGGAGGAATCCAAGATATCTTTCTTCTCTTCAAAAGGGGTTCTCACCTACTCAACCCCAGCGGAAGTTAGAAATCTTCAAATATCGCATCTTCTTCAAGATGGATATGTTTTGAAATATCACAACATTCATCATTCATACATTACTCATAAAGTCATAATTCATGCATATGTCATTCATATACACGTCATGCATCATACTTTGCATAAGACTAACAAATATTCTATCAAAGTTTCTCTTGTTTTCTCAAAAGCAGTGTGATCACTTCGACGCAAAACAGTCGAGATTAAGCCCGAGCCGGCGGAAAACTATCGAAAGACCGCCAACAGGTCGAGATTAAGCCCCGAGCCGCGGAAAACTATCGAAGACCGCCTCCGACGGTGGTCCAGATTAAGCCCCGAACCGCGGAAAACTATCCGAAGACCACCTCGGTTATCCTCCGATAACGAGGCAATGGATCAACACGATGCACAACAGGAAGCTATCCACGTTCGCCAACTACAATCTCTCGAGTAATCAACGAAGATTTATTCGATTATCAACAGAACTACGAGTCTAGCGTGCGACTCGGTTGCCTTGGATGGCATCTTAAGCCCATCTCCGACTATTTGTCAACATCTCTTCACTATCGAATCTGCATATATGGTTAAAAATCAATACGGACCAATAACTTCATTCAAAGTGATCACGAAGTCTAACGTCGACTCCTCGGATGGCATCTTAAGCCCATCTCCTCTCCGTTCGGGAACATCTACAGTCTAACGTCGACTCACCCTCCATCGACCTTTCTAGATGGCATCTTAAGCCCATCTCTGCCTCTCCTATTAACAACCTCGAGTCTAGCGTACGACTCGTTCCCCAGCGAAGTCTCCAACTTCTCCAAATGGCATCTGTAAGCCCATTCCCGCATCATCCACCAACGGCGAGTGCAAATTTTCAGGTGTACTCGGTGTTCAATCATCTTCTACCTCCGGTCACGAAGACAAGCATGTCAATCTAACCCTTCGGTACAAGAAGATTGAGCAGGGGCAGTGTCATACCCCAAAATTTGCCCTCCATCTACTCAAGAGATTTCATACATCCATACTCAAGGATTCCTCAAGAGTTGATCAGACAAACTCTCTCCTAGACAATCAACCCAAACTAGGGTTTGGTATCTCTCAAGTCAAGATGGATTTCCAACATCTCCAATGGCCTTCATGCCTCCTCATATGCTTCAAAGATTCTCCATGTCAATTTTCAAGCCTCACAAGTCAAGTTTCCTCAGAATTGCTCGATGGATGAAAATCGAGTGTATTGGACAAAAGTCAACATGGTCAACATACAGTCAAAACTTGATTTTTGGTCAACATCCTCATTTTGAAGTTACATTCATCATTTGATCAAGGGTTGATCATGATTCATCAAGAAAACTCAAGATTTGCCCAAAAGTCAAACTTTCTAAATTAGGGTTTCTAGATGAAAAGTCAATGAACTTTGGTGATCATAACTTTCTCATACTTTCTCGAAATTTTCCACCACCTCTTGTTTTGAAGGAAATTCAATTCTCTACAACTTCATGTCTCACAAGAATGTCCAAAAAATGCTTCATTTGAGAGGTATAGCTCAAAACATTACAGGTCATTTTCAAAGTCAACAAAAAGTCAACTTTTTGTTTTGAAGATATTTTGAGCATGGTAACTCCAATTGAGATGAGACCAAAGACATTGGTTAGAGGACTCTTAAAGTCCAAGAAGACTCAAAATGTGGAAAATTGAGCAAGTTACACCATTCACAAGTTGGGCAATTTTGAAAGAATGCACAAAGAGATACTTCAAAAATCAAATCTTTTGCAAATGGGCCTATCTTTTCTTCATCTAAACTTGTTCCTCAAGCAATTAGGAATATCCAAGCCCAATGCCACGAATTTTTGGTTTATTTTTCTATTTAATTTGGAATTTATTCATTTAAATACAAATTAAATTCAAAAATAAAGTATAAAATCAAAATTAATTGAAAGATTGATTTTTATTCTTTCCTTGATGTCCAATTAACTCACAAATGCTAGCCAAATCAGAATTGAAGCAAAAAAGGCAAGATTGGATTGAAATTGATCAAATTTGAAAATTTGATTTTCATGAAAAAAATCAAATTTGATTATCATTGATTATTGATCAAATCTTTCCAAATTCAATCTCAAATCCTTCCAGTATATATACACAATGCATATCAATCAAGAGAGAACAGAAGAATTGCTCCAGAAACCCTAATCCAAAGCTCAAAAATCCGTGGTCTTCAAGAACTTGCAGCCGTGGTTTTGGATTGTTTCAGTCGATTCCAAGCATCCAAACATATTCCTTGACACCTCTTGAATCGATCCAGACCTTCACTTTGCCAAAAACCATCCAGAATTGCCAAATCCGAAATCGGTTTGTTCTTGGAAATTTTGAAATCGTGTTTCATTATTCATGCATTATTAACATGTTTTGTTGTTGTTTTTGTGTTTAGTGATGTGTTTGCAAACTTTCTGGGCAAACCAATTGGATTTCTATGGCCGGAATCGTGTTTCACCATGATTAGGGTTTATGTGGCCGATTTAGGGTTTCATGAAATCGAAAATTGGACCATAAGACCTATACCATTGCATCCGGAATGGTTTCTGAATCGAACCATGACCTTAGAATTCATTTATATTATGTATGCTTGATTTTCGTTTTAGCTTACTGTGGCCGAACCATGGCCGTAGTTTTCAAAATTTCAAACGAGGAAGACGAAACTTGGCGCGTGATTTGGAGCATCGGGAGCGACACTTGTTCTTCTTTATTCGATCCGGTTTACGAACAGAAGCACGTTGGTTCGGTGGCAAGCGTGGGATCTGGAAGCAAGGTCCCGGTTCGATTCTCCCGGGACCATTTGGTTTTTTCTCTTTTACAAACTTTTTCATATTTTCTATTTTAATTAATATTTTCATATTATTTTAATTTCCTTTCACATTTTTATTCTGCATTATAAAATCACCAAAAACATTTTTTCCTTTTACATTATTTTCATAAAAACCTTTATTTAATTTAATAAATTAAAAAATATAATTTTTGCATGCATATTTATTTTATTTATATTTTTGCATTTAAATCATTATTAATTGCATTTTAATTATTAAATCTTTTCCAAAAAATCCCAAAAAACTATTATAGCTTATTTACCTTATTTCCAGCATGCATAAATTTTCTCATATTAAAATTGCATTTTTCTAACATTTTCTTATTTCAATTTCATCATATTTCCGATTTTCTTATTCTTTCACAGGTTGATCCGATTCAGACGATTCTTCCGTTTTTATTTTACTTTTCAATAATGTAATTGCTCATGGGTTGTAATAGTTTAATTTAGGACTTTTACTTTCCGCACTCCTAATTATGTATACGCCCCAAGCCATGTAATAGCGTAGGTTTATTTTCCGCATCTTTACATTCCGCATTTTACTTTCCGCACCCTTATCAATTGCTAGTAATTAGGCGTATGGCAAGATAATAATTGGACATAGCTCACACTAATTTCAAGACAAAATATCTGAAATCAACACACTTCTCTCACACGCACCCCTTAGGGTAATTCTCTCGATGCCTTCGATTCAAAATGGTCATGTCCCTCGAGCGTAGAGGTATTCTAGCACCGCTGCCTTCCAAACAAATCATCATAGTCCCTTCGATACAAAGATCATAGACCCACGATGTCGCCTCCGAATACATGATCTTGACCTCGATTGTCGCCTCGAAAAATGATGATAGTCCTTCGAATATGCTAGGATACTTCCTACAAGTTGCCTTCTATGACCATCCGATGTCCCTTCGAATGTCCCGCTTACATCCAACGAATGGAGCTACCTACTAACTAATGGTATGGCTAGCGCTATTCTAAAGGAATGTAAAAGTACGAAAACGACCAATTAAGTGGGTAAATAAGTCTCTTAGTTGCTTGCTCTAAACAAATGCTTTTCACACCACACACTCTTTTTCAAAGTTCAATTTCTTTTCAAACAAACATTTCCGAACACTTTGTATACACTCCTACATGAGTCATTACAAAGTCAAAGCGAAATGCCTTTTCAAAACATTTTTGTCAAACACACATAAAGCAATTTTAAAAAGTTATCTAAGAGCAACTAAGAGCCCGTAGAATAAACTGCGGATGGAAAGGGGTGCTAATACCTTCCCTTTTCATAACCATTCTCCGAACTCGAGAATCTAACGAAGGTCTTTTTCTGTTACTTTTACCTTCCCTTAATTGGATAAAAATAAAAGTCGGTGGCGACTCTTGCTATCCGCACATTTGGATACAAAAATCCTACAAAGTCAGTTCACCGTATCACATTATTGTTAAAAGGTTCTTTCTGAGTAAACAAAGTTCATTAGTATATGAACCTTAGGAGTGGTAGAATAACTAACAGTAACCAACCCTTACCCAGAAGAAATCGAAATAATAGGATGTCGATCCAACAATCCACAGGGGAACAAAAGCGCCACATGCAAGGCACTAATGCTGTTTCGACGGGACGTCCCGATCCCTTGAACGCATATGTCTTCTACTAATAGTATGGCCACGAACGGAACGAGTGGCATATCAACAAACAATTCGATCCTAGGCAGTACAGGAACCACGGGGTATCCTGGGGGATTTGTCCCACCATTAGGGGCATAAACCCATTTCGCTACCCCACCACCGACTAGACCATTTAGTTTCGATAGTAATAGACCCAGAAATTCCCAGTATGGAATGCCAACATCTTTTATGGCAGGTTTGCAGACTTCGACGTCGAATGCGTCACCACACTTAGGGTCAGGATCTGGGGCTAATCAATTTATGACAAATAACCAAGGGTCAGTAGGTTATAGTGCATTACCTATCCTAACCACAGAAAATCAAATAGCTTTTAGGCAGTTAATGGATTATAGTAACCATAATATGATAGGAGTATTAGCACAAACCATGCAAGAAATCTTCGCCCCAATAGTTCAAAATGTGACTGTGACAAACAGAGAGAATGCAGATAATATGAGTCGAATAGCGGATTTCTTCGCTCCGCCAGAGAGGTGTAGACAGAACCAGGCATTGGTTCGAGCGAACATACCTATCATCGAACAAGTGGCGGATGACCCACCCTATAGGCCACCCAGAGAGGGAGTTAACTTGGGGGCAAGAGCACAAAGGGTAGACGCCCCAGTGCTTCGAGAAGAACCACAAAGGGGATTGATAGAACCACTAGCAAGGGTCGAGGGTAGATGCCCGGTGGATTCGAGAAGAACCACAAAGGGGAATTATTGAACCGAGCAAGGGTCGAAGACTAGGAGTCCCAGCGTTTCGAGAAGAACAACCTAGAGGGGTTGTCATGGTAGGTCGAAACCAAGATGCTGATGCAGTGGTCCATAGAGTTCGAAATGACAATATCTTGGCAGAAAATAACCTAACCACCATGATAGAGAGGATCATGGCCCAAAGCGGTAATATTGAGATTAGAAGGCCAAATTATGCCTCTCCCATAGCAGAGTATGTAATGCATACTGATTTACCAAGGGGATACAAGATCCCTAAGTTTACAAAGTTCGTTGGAGATACCAATGAATCAACAGTCGAACACATAGCCAGGTATCTGACTGAAGCAGGGGACATAGCGAATAATGAGAACCTTAGGATTAAATATTTCCCTAGTTCCCTCACTAAAAACGCTTTCACATGGTTTACCACTTTGCCTCCTGGATCAATAGACACCTGGACCCTCTTGGAAAGGTTATTCCATGAACAATTCTATATGGAGAAATCCAAGATAAGTCTAAAGGAATTAGCAAGTGTGAAGAGGAAGTTTACTGAACCTATAGATGAGTACTTAAATAGGTTCAGACTCTTGAAATCTAGATGTTTCACTGTAGTCCCTGAACATGAGTTAGTCGAAATGGCCACTGGTGGCCTGGACTATTCTATTCGAAAGAAATTAGATACACAATACTTGAGGGACATGGCTCAGTTAGTAGATAGGGTTCGACAAGTCGAAAGGCTAAAGGCCGAGAAGGCCAGGGCTTTTAAGAGTAATAAGAAGGAAAGAATTTCCTATGTCGAAACGGAGGAAGGTGAAGACTATCCTGAATTCGAAGAGGTCGAAATAGATCTCGCTGAATTAAAACAGGCTCCACCTTACTCTTGTAAACTTTTAGTCCCCACGAAAGGGAAGGAAATTGTTGAAAATGAGAAAAATGACAAGTTTCCAAAGAAGGTGTATACCGATGTAACAAAGTGCGATGAGATCTTCGATTTACTTGTCAAAGATGGCCAATTAATAGTGCCACCAAATGTCAAAATACCTCCCTTAGATCAAAGAAAGAAAAGAGGATTTTGTAAATATCATAGTTTCCTAGGCCACAAAACCTCACAGTGTTTTCTTTTCAGGGACTTGATTCAAAACGCAATTAAGGATGGCAGATTAAAGTTTGCTGATAAACCAAAAATGAAAGTGGATGAAGACCCTCTGGATATTGCAGACACCAACTACTCCGAGCCTTCGAGCATTGGAGAAATCAATATGGTGGAAGCAGACCAAGGGGCCACTACATTGAAAGGGGAAAGCAATGAGAATGAAGGTTGGGTGTTGGTCGAAGTCAACAATGGAGTTATTGAAGACATCCACAAACAACTAGAGACTTTGATCGAATCAACGCCAGCTGTTGTTTCAAAAGAAATCCAGCTCTTGAGGGTCGGAAAACCAAAGAATTGATACAAAGCTCAAGGTGCGAGGCTCAAGCGGAAGGTTCAGACAAAAAAGCCTCCCTCAAAGAGATATGGGATACCTTGGGTGAACCCAATGGGAAGTTCGACTATCTGGTAAAATATTCTGCTCCAGAGAGTTCGAAAATCCGGATCGAAGACATCAAACCATCAGGATGGGGAGATGATGATACAAAAGGGGAGGATAGAGATGGTAACATTCCTCAAAAAGAGATCTGGGATACCTTAGGGGAACCCAGTGGGAAATTTGATTATATGGTGAGATACTCTGCCCCAGAGAGTTCAAAGATTCGGATCGAAGACATCAAACCATCAGGATGGGGAGATGATGTTGAGAAAGGGGAAGATGTGGATGTCAATATGGTGGACATGGAAAGACCTTGTTCTGAGATGCAGGAAATGGAAAGATACCTCGAAAAAGAAAAATACAAAATGGAGGATGGTTATCTGCAGATACCTCAAACAATATCTCATCTTTGTGCACAAGGCAATCTTTGAAATGATGCTTTGTCCAAGATGCAGCATCATATGCAATGAGAGGATTGCTGCGGAATTCGAAAGAAAACAAAGGGCTCGAACTGGAGTAAATTGGCGCCAAGACACCCAATTGTTCAGATGTTACCCTAAGGCTGGGGAGAGTTTGTTGGAGTTCTTAGTTATTGTCACAAAGGGCAACAAAATGCATTTGCCCAAGATGTTCAAAGACATATGACGAACATGGCTGGAGCATTGAAACGATTCCCTTAGCCCGTGGAATCACAAGGAAGTTGGTCAGATAAGTCAGCGTTTCGATGGTAATCACATTCAACGAAAGCCTGATAGCCCATATCCAAAGGGTGCTCGAAGGGTGACATTCAAAATCCCTGCAGAAGTACCAACAGACAAATGGATGCAAGTCAAAACCAATAAGGGGAAGGATAAATGGGGAGGTAATGAGCGAAATGCGCGACATGCCATGGTATCTGGAGACAATTCAACACGCAAAGAGGGAGGCCGGGGAAATTATAAAGGTAAGAATCCCATGTCAAGGTCCCAATGGCAAAGGCAGCAACGAATTCGAAAGGCTGAGAGGGAAGCTTTGGCAGACAAAGGAGCAGCGTCGACCAACAACAAAGAAGGGTCAAGCACCAACAAACCAACAACAAGCAAGCAACCTGAAAACAAACCTCCAGTTAGTATGAGGCTTTTCTGAAACAAAACGGATGAGTCGAAAGAGTACACTCCAAGTCCACAAGAAGGCGAGGATATGCTACGATAACCCGAATCGAAGGAGAATCCTCACTTAACCTAAAGCTGCAATGTGGTATCATATACCATCTGAATTTGGCCAAGAGACCGAAATCGAAGAACAGGAGGAAGAAGATACCATTGATTTAATGAAACACAGACCATTCTGTTACTATGTAATGGATAATGGCGCGGTCGAAGAGCAGAACGCATTCTTCGAACACCCAGATCCAACAATGAAGAATCATTTGAAGCCACTGTTCATTCGAGCAAAGGTGGAGCCCACGGGTGAACAAGGTCTTAGTGGATGGAAGCGCTGCGTTAATCTTATGCCTAAATTCATGCTGAAAAAGTTAGGCATTCAAGAGGGTGATGTTAAACCTCACAACATGGTCCTATCCAACTATGAAGGGAAGGTAGGACAAACGTTGGGAGTGGTGCAAGTGGAGTTAACCGTCGGATCAAGCTGCAGGCCCACCATGTTCATGGTGATCGAAGCCAAGGCCAATTATAACTTCTTTGTTGGGAAGAGAATGGATTCATGGCGTGAGGCGGTTCCTTCGTCGATGCACCAAAGGCTAGTCCTCTGAGAGAAGATGGTATAGTGGAAAGTATCGAAGGCCGGAGTTACTTCATGACAACAATCGGTTAGCAAAAGAAATTATGACAAGTATCGGCAAGAATAGCTCCTGTACCCCAGTGAGGAATGAATGAAACAAGAGATGCGCATTACTATATGACCCTCCGCCATGATGACATGTATTGGGATAAAAATAATTAAGGGTGACGAAGGAGGCGAAGGCACTTGAGGCGGCCACCAGTGGGAGTTCGACGGTCCCTGCTCATGATGAGTCCTCTTTCTTGAAAGGATTTCGGCCTATATGAGAATGAATGGAAGCGGCTTGAGGCGCAATAGAACATACAGTAAGTAAACGAACTCGAAGGGAAAGGTTCGAAAGATTCACCACGTGAAAAGCGAAGATCAAAGGCTTGATGCCATTTATGATACGGAACCCTTGGGCTTGAGAAGGATCCCTGGCTCGGTGCTAAGATGTTGTACAGACCCACTCGAAGAGGTGAATTTGGGGATACCAACACGAAAAGAATAACCTACATAAGCGAAACTCATTGAGCCTCAAGCAAGAGGTGATCGTCCTCAAAAGGAACAAAGATTGCTTTGCAGGGACTATGTGAAATTCCTAGTTTGAAAAGGGAGTTAGTGGAGCACGGACTTCAATCAAGGATGGCGAAGCCCATCAAGCAAACTCCCGGAGGTTCGCGCGCTCACAAAGATCAAAGGCGAGGTCGAAAGGTTGCTGCAAATTCATCGAACCACAAGGTATGTCGAATGGTTAGCAAATATAGTCCCCGTTATTAAGAAAAATGGTTCACTAAGAATATGTATAGACTTTAGGGATTTAAATACTGCAACCCCCAAAGATCAATACTCTATGCCTGTGGCAGAAATGTTAATAGACTCTGCTGTAGGATTCGAATACCTAAGTATGCTAGATGGATACTACGTTATAACCGATTTTATTCTTGAAGAAGATGTTGCTAAGACAACATTTCGTTGCCCAGGAGCCTTAGGAACCTATGAATGGGTAGTGATGCCTTTTGGTTTAAAAAATGCTGGGGCAACTTACCAAAGAGCAATGAACTCCATCTTTCATGATTTTATTGAGACATTTATGCAGGTGTATATTGATGACATAGTCATCAAATCCATATCTGCAGAAACCCATCTGCATCATTTGAGCCAATCATTCGAAAGAATGAGAAAACATGGCTTGAAAATGAATCCTCTTAAATGTGCATTTTTGTGCGAAGGAGAGATCACAGGCTTTGTGGTTCATAAAAAGGAATCGAAATCAACCAGAATAAGACCAAAGCCATCATGGAGACTAAAGCCCCACATCGAAAAAGGAGTTGCGTCTGTGGGGAAGATTAATTTTCTCGGAGATTCATTTCGAATCTAAGTGGGAAAACACAAGCTTTCTCTCCTCTACTCGTTAAAACAAGGCCAAGCCTTGAGTGGAGCAGAAGCACATGGGAGGCCTTGACAGATTAAAGATATCTCTCTCTCTATCTTGTCTCCACCTTCATGGGAAAACCCATGAGGTTGTACATATCTGTACGAATTTACTATAGGTAGTATGTTAGTACAAGAAGATAGTAATGGCATCGAAAGAGCCATATATTATTTAAGTAGGTGTTGAATGATGCGAAACTAGATATAGTAATATAGAAAAGTTGTGTCTTTGTTTATACTTTTCTTGTATGAAACTCAAGTATTATATAAAACACATTGACATTTATGTTTCATCTCACTTGATGTTATCAAACACATGCTTTCCAAACCAATAATGCATAGCGAATTGGTAAATGGGCTTTAGCCTTGAATATGCTTTGACTTTCATGCCTTTAAGAGTGTGAAAGGCCAAGTAATTCGATTTCATTGTGGACCATTCATTGGTGAAAAGCTGTCATGGGTTATGTCGAAATGCAACCTTGGAAGCTATACTTTGATGGTTCGACCCACGAGAGCGTGGTGTTGGAGTTCTCATAATTTCTCTGAAGGAATTCCAACAAAATTCAAGTATAAGTTAGATGGTCCTCGTTGCTCGAACAACGAAGCTGAATACGAAGCACTCATTGTTGGACTTGAAGCTTTGTTGGAATTGGGGGCAACTAGAGTCGAAATCAAAGGTGATTCAGAGCTAGTGGTCAAGCAGATAAAGAAGGAATATAAATGCATAAAGGAAAATCTGATGACATACTTTGTCATAGTTAATAGGCTACTCAAAAAATTCGAATACATGGATATTCAGCACATACCAAGAATAGAAAATCAAGAAGCAAATGACCTAGCACAATTGGCTTCAGGGTATAAAGTTTCGGCCAAAAACTTTGAGGACTTAATCGAAATAAGAGGAAGAGTCATGGCTACTAGACTTACACCATCAGATTTAGAAAATATTAAATTGAGTTATGGTGATAAAGATAGGTTCGAAGTGTTAGCCATAAACACTTTAGCAGATACAGATTGGCGAAATCCATTAATAAGGTATTTAGAAAATCCAACATTGAATGTGGACAGAAAAATAAAATATAGAGCATTATCATATGTCCTTATGGGAAATGAACTGTTCAAGAAGACCCAAGAAGGCGTATTACTCAAATGTTTGGGAGAAAGTGGGGCATATCTAGCATTATCAGAAGTCCACAATGGGGCATGTGGGGCACATCAAGCAAGCCATAAAATGAAGTGGTTGCTATTTCGATATGGTATGTACTGGCCCAGTATGCTCAAAGATTGTATAGATTTTGCCAAAGGATGTGAAGAATTCCGAAACATGCGAGGATTCAACACGCTCCCCGCAAGTGAGTTGCATTCGATCATCAAACCATGGCCCTTTAGGATGGGCCTTAGATTTAATAGGAGAAATCAATCTGCGTCATCTAAAGGTCGAAATATATCTTAGTAGGAATAGACTATTTTACCAAGTGGATCAAGCAATACCATTAGTAGTCTGCAGATCAAGAGGCTATCATCGAATTCATACGAAACAAATTATCTATAGGTTTGGATTGCGAGAGCATAACCACGGATCAAGGATCGTGTTTCTTGTAAAAGATGCAAGAGTTTGCCCAAGAAATGGGGTTTAAGTTGCTAACATCAATACCATATTATGCTCAAGCAAATGGTCAGGTCGAAGCAGCCAACAAAGTAATAATAGGTTTGATTAAAAAACATGTTGGTAAAAAACCAAGAAATTGGCATAAGACTTTAGATCAAATACTATGGGCCTGTAGAACACCCCCTAAAGAAGCTACTAACACTACACCTTTCCAACTAACATTTGGTCATGATGCGGTCTTACCGTGAGAAATTCATCTGATCAATTCAATTCAAAGACAAAACGAAATCCCATCTTCATTATATTGGGAAATGATGATGAATGAATTAGTTGAGTTGGACGAAGTCAGATTGCACGCATTAGAAATCCTGATGAGGCAAAAGGAAAGAGTAGCCAGGGCATATAACAAAAGGGTGAAAGGTAAAGCATTCAGTACTAATGACTTAGTCTGGAAAGTTATATTGCCCATGGACAAGAAGAATAAAGCCTTAGGTAAATGGTCACCCCATTGGGAAGGACCTTTTTGAATTGTAAAAACATTTTCAAACAATGCGTATGAGATCGAAGAAGCAAATGATCACAAACGAATCTTAAGGGTTAATGGGAAATATTTAAAGAAATATAAACCACACCTGCAGGAGGTTCGAATAACAATAACGTAATCAAATACAATGAAGATATGCCAAAATGGTAAATTAAAGTTGCCAAAATGGCATTGTTCGAGTAATACAAACTACAGTCAAATTAATATTACAAGCATGATAAACAGACAATCTTTAGAAATAAGTGTTGTTCCTTAATCGATCGAAGATACTCCTAAAAGACTCAAGCTTTTGTTGATTGAAGCGCTTGGCTCCTTCTAGGATGGCAACTTCGCCCTTGAATTGCTCAGCTGCCTCTGTCTCTGCAAGTCCTTTATTCAAGAGCTCTTCGAAACGATTACCAAAAGTGTTGGTCTGATATGCTATCTGTTGTTGTTGGGCCTATTTGATTTTACTTTGAAGTTCTAGAATCTGTTTCTCCCAGAGAAGAATGGATTGAGCTCGAAGCTCATAATCAGCTTTAGCTTGCTTGATGTGCAGGGCATGCTCTTCAACTTCTTTAGAAAGCTTGAGCATGCTCATAAGATCCATTGCAATCGCTTCTCTCGGACCTTGTTTGTAGTGATTCATCTTGGAGGAAACACCAGTTATATTATCTATCAAGGATTGAAGTTCGAACAGGATGGTGCTAACTTCCAAAGAACAATTGGTAAGGTCGACTTGGTTGAGAAGTCTGTTCATGATAAAGCAGGCTGTACTGTCTTTCTTGAGTACTTCAAATAAATCCACATCTAGGATTGTTTTCCTAATCTTATGGAGAAGTACAACCCTATCATTAGAAGGCGTTGAAGTAGTAGTCGAACCAATACCAGCCTTGGGAAGAGGAGTG